>JAFNEN010000866.1:112500-312500 GCA_019343175.1 Oedothorax gibbosus | reverse complement strand
AGTTTGCAGGCGCTCCCGTTTTTGGCGGCGGCCAGGGGCGATCGTCACACATGCTCCTGTCATGCGAAGGCCCTGCTTCTTACAATATAATTATTCATATTTCATATTTTAAAAATATGTTTCTAAGCAAACATTTAAACAAATAAACTTTAAAAACAAAATTTATTAAAAAAATAATGGTACTAAATTTTGTTAATAAAAAGTGTTATCATCTCTCGTTAGTAATAAATATCTTAAAAATTCTGGGTATTATTTTTTTTAAGATAGAATATACATTTTCACAAAATAACCCTTACCTGTTGAATTTCCAATCAAATCGGATTTATTTATCACCAACGTTGAATTTGAACCAGTCCTAATATGTTTGCTGGCAACTGTTTTCGGGTTTAATGGTGGTTTGGATTTTGATGCAAAAAACAAGCGTTTCTGGCTTGGATCTGCTGCAGCTATTAAAAAAATCTCGTTTTCTCCTTTCGTCTCTTTTTTCTGTACCAGATTTATATTTTTTTTGTACATTTTATAACGCAGAGATGTAAACGCCTAACGTCACTGGCGAGGTGTCATTTACATGTAAGGAATGAACTGAAATGTAATGGAGACAGACATACGAGACAGAAGGCGCGAAACACTCCGATTGGAGCATCACCTGCTTAGCTTAGACGCCACATTTATTCCGAAAGAGAAAAAAAACCACCCGTAATATGGTCTCTTTGGTTATCAGTTTAAAAAATCCAAATAAATAGTAAAAAAATCAAAATCTTGTTCGCACGCACGCAGCAAGCAACTCATAAAAAAAAAGAGCAGTACAAATGAAAAAAATCGGTGCCATACGATATTTTATCAGACTTGCCGTTTTCTTATTGTTTTTCCCCTTATATATTAATAGAGTTATTATTGTTAAACATTCAATAAATGCGACGCGTTTTTTCTGTTTTCTTCAAAACACAAGCTTTAAAAAAATTAGGGTGTTATACAAAAAGCCGAAGATTTATTACACCAGATGCAAATGTTTATACATTTTTTAGAACGATTTTAATTGTTTATGGGTAATGGAATTCATTATATTGTTAACGTTGTCTCCACCGCTCGTCATCGATAGTTTGGTTTTTAAGTATACTATAGTTTACTTTAGTTTAAAATATCGTCGCACTAGAGCTACACGAGCGCTATTGGCGACTGGCGTCATAATTTAGAACCACAGTCAGGTGACGAGCCTGAGTAGGCACCCAACGCAATCTTTAAGGTAGACATCGTACGCAGGTCGGGACTTTAGAGCATATTTAACGTGTACTCCCTCTACGCGGGGTATTATTCGTCGGACATTTTTAGCTACGCGGGCCGTTAATAGGTCGGCAGTTATTTTGGCCATGCCCGGACCCGAACATGGGACCTTCCGCATGCAAGGCGAACGCCTTAACCGACTGGGCTCCCCAGCCCCTTAAGTATGCAATAACTTTAAGGTTTCGGTTAACCGTCTTTTACCTTTATGGTCAAAACATATATTATTATGGCTCTTTGGAAAATTTCTATTGTTGACAAAATTTTAAAGTGACTACATTAATTTGTGTCTGACGCGTAACAACAAACATACTTCATATTCATACTCACTACAGATACTTTACAGAAGAAATTACGATAGAAAAAAAAGCGCGAAAAACTCCTAACTTATAGTACACTTATTTAACTACGCAACGCAAAATATAAAGAAAAAAGTAGTCATCCAAAGATAGCAAGGGTTATTGGTTTAAAAATAAATCCGAGGAGGGGGGGGGGGGGGGGGGGGGATGAGGACTGTTTTTGTTATTTCTTTTTTTGCGATCGTGGAATTTCTTTGATTATTAACGAACAAAATGCACTATTATATATTTGAAAACGAATTCAAAAAAAAATCTGTCAATATTTTATTTCTTTGTTTTTTATACTTCCTGTTTGAGAGGATAGCCGTCGTCATCGGCGCCGTAAAAATGTATCTAAAATCTTATTCCCGCCAAAATTGCGATTGGCTTAAAAATAAATCCGAAGGGGGTGGGGAGGATAGTTTTTATTTCTTTTCTATAACATTGCCTAATACCGTGACCTTTACTGATTTGTGAGTGCACAATATAGCAACTCATAAAAAAAATGACTCCACATAATAATTGTAATTCATTAGAATTCGTCTGCTTATCAGGGCCATAAAAAAATTTCTGTTTTGCTCATTCTTAATTACGTATTTGTAGATTTTTCCCCTTAAACGAATATTATCATACTGCTCTTGGCCCACTTGGCAAATTTGGCCCACTCGGCGATCGCCGATTAGCCGCCCGGGCCAGTCCGCCCCTGGCCTAGAGCGGCGAATTATCGGGGGCGGCAATTTGGTATTAGTACATTTATAAACCTGTCACAAATTCCCTTTCTTTTCAAACGATTTCAAAGAATTTTGAAGATGGAACATTATTTTAAAAAAGATCTTATGATGGCAGTCAAATAATAATTTTTTGTTATTTTCTATAAATTTATTATTCATGAATAGCAATGTTGGAGTATTTTTATGGTTATTATAATGTAACTTAAGACTTTTTTTTAATTATTAAAGATACTTTAAGTGTTTAATAATTATATCCATGTGTCTTTTTTCACTTTAAGATACAACATAAAAAGTAACATGCAATACGATTTTTTTAAAGGTGAGTTTATTATTAAGTGCTTCATAGACTAGACATTACAGTAGCCCTTATTAATTTTAAAATGAAATTCACAAATATATGAAGAAATCCTAAAAAATAAATTATTTAGCCTACAATGAATACCTATTTTTCTACTTCATAAATTCCATGCAAAACCTTTTTAAAATTGAATGAATTATTTACTTTATAGCGATTATTCTCCTCAATACAGTTTTTAAATATATTAAAATAAACCTTTAAAACTATCCTAATTTGTTTTAGATGTAGGCGTTTTTTTATTGTTAAAATCTGATATCTCCAAAAATCGTATATGGATGTAAAGTTAAGTTTTAAAATAAAAGGAAATGTATAAATACAAATTATTGAAAATCCAAAGTTTTTCAAACTGTTTTGTTAGAAACAAGAGAAAAAATCAATGTTATACACATAGAGTTAGGAAGGAGAGGTAGAGGGGTCTATGAGTTCAAATGGTTTGAAGCAGGGCTGTCAGGTTTTTCGAGCTACTGCGCTTCACATACTGGCACTGAGGTATCCCAAGATGCACCGCTCTAGCGGTGTTTTGAGCTACTGCGCATAACATAGTGACCGAAACTGGCACTGAAGTATCCCAAGATGCACCGCTCTAGCCTGCTTCATTTGTGCGCTACTGCGCTTATACATGGACCTCTCTATTCTCTTTCTTAACTCTATGGTTATACACAACAAAATTTTCTAAAACAAAAAAAACCCAAAGCGCTAAGCTTTTTCTTTAAGTTGAAATCGAGTACTATCCATAAGAATTCGATACAAATTTCCCCCGTCAGGATCCCGAGCGAAAATAACTTCAGTTTCGGTTTAGCTTTGGCGCCGTTAAAAGCGATAACGATTCTAGGTTGGAACGAACCGGGCAAGAGCGGGGAGAGCCGGTTGCCTGTCACTCCTCAGTGTCGCCACTCTTATATACTTGTACGAAGTACATGTTCGTTCGTTTATTTAGGCTCTCTAGTTGAGGTGCACAGCCATAGAATAATTTACAGTGACGCGTAGAATAATTTACAGTGACGCGTTTATGGATGTTGGGGCCATAGGCGGCTTCCGAATTTGGGGCCCCTCGCAAAAAAACAGAAATTAGAATTTAAAAAAAATCTTAATACTTGTACAAATAAAAAAGCATGATGAAGGATGAACCAGTTTGTAAATTGGGATTCTCCCTTCCCCTTTTTTGGAGCATGAAATGCTAGTGACGTAATCGGGGCTGAAAAAAAGAACCATGGTCTTGGCTAAATATTACAAGAGACAAGAATTTCACTTATACTTTTAATGCCCTTTTATTTACATACTTATTTTCCATTTACAACTTTTTTTTTCTGCATTTTCTTTTTGCAAATTCGTTTATCACCTCGTCGAAATCAATTTTTTTTGTTTCATCTGATTCGATGTTCAGAATCGAAAGGCGTATCTGTCCAATCATATTTCTCTGCACATTAATTTTTCTTTATTCTTTTTAGTGCAGAGTGTTCTTTCACTGGGTCCTACAGAAAACGACATGGGAATTCTCGGAACTCCGTGACGTCACGCTTGTATAGTTCGGTAATAGGAGACACGAAAAAGCGAGAATTCGGCGGTCAATTATTATGTTTGTATGCAAACAGTTGTAAGTCTAGATATTTGTTATTAATTTTGAAATTTTGAGGCCCTCGCAATCTTGGGGCCACAGGCGGCCGCTGATAATTTACTCTATTCAAAGTATAGGTTTTTAGGAATAAAATTACGATAAATATGCCTATCTAAACAATCTTACCTGTGAAGTATCACAGATCCCTTTTTAATTTCTGTTTACATTTTATAAACTGCATAGAAATTAAGCATCTAACAGAGATAAAGCGAATGAAAGCATATATATATATTGAACACAGCAGCAAAAAGCAAAAAATAATCGTCTGCGAAACACATTAAAATCCGCGCAGTGGTATTGGTAAACCCATGTGGAAATAGATGTGAGTCACCATTTCGGTTTGCCAGCCTTCTTTATTTGTTCCTAACTTCCTTTTAACACTAGTATTATATTATCGGCCTCATATGTCGTTGTTAAAAACTCGCCAAATGGTCAAAATCACGTTACTTTGGGCCAAGCACGTGATTATGCGAATGACGCTTTTCGGTTTGCCAATGCGCAGTCTGGTGACTGGTCGTTGTTCAACTTCAAAAACTCGATAATCGAAAACATAGATTCGATTGCAATTCGTGTTTGGGAAATTTTCGATTCTTTAAGATGTCAAAGATTCAGAAAAAATTAAAAAGCATTGGGAAAAGGAGTAACTGTTGGTTGTTTTATCGTAAGACAGATAATGGCGGTTCTTGCAGAATTTGCTGCAAAGAAATATCTTCAAATGGTAATACTACTAATTTAATAAATCACATGAAAAGAAAGCATAAGAGCCAATGGGAAGCTGCTTTGTATTACGACGACGAACTCCCTTTCGATTCTTCAGCTGACGAGGTACGTATTGTATCGCAGATGAATCGAGTTCTTTTTTCCATAAACAGATCGCGCATTGCATTTTACCTTTAAAAAAACTTTCTTTGTTTAATCAAAATTTTTCAAATAAATACATCAAAACAACGTTTTAAATAATTAATAACCACTGTATTAAAAAAAATCTGAGCTTGATTGCTCAAAAATAATTTAGAATCGACTACAATTCATTATCGAATTAGTTTTAACATATTATAGCATGAATTAAACTATTTGTCAAATCAGAGAGGATTTTCTTTCATATATTACAAACTATAAAACACAAACTGTAAATTTTTAGGATTTATAATTTTTTTCAAATACATATAGGATCCAATTCTTCTATAGTTGGGGAACATCTGTAAGAAAATAAAACCATTGTAACCAAAAGTTCAATTCAATTTTGATATGTCGATTTACAAAAATATTAGCAGGACCTCGAACCTGCAAAAAGATTCACAAAAACTATGAGCTTGCTATATGTATGGTTTAGTTATTTGTTAAACTGTTTACCTTAAGAAGAACTGTCATCATAAGCAATTACCTAAATAATAACATTGTTGTTGCTGTTCTATATTTATAGGAAGAAGAGTGTAACTACACACCTCCCAAGAAGGAAACCCGCGTAGCTTACCGATCAGCAGACGGACGCACTATCATCTGGCTGCACCCTAATGTCCAAGTGGACCAGCTTTCCTCGCCTGGTTTACGGCAACAGATCGAGGTGGTCGGAGAGGCATCAGAAAACAGGAATATTCCAGAATCTACAAGTACTGACTCTGCCGAGCAGAAAGATGAAGAAAGCCTCATGGGCATGGCAACAGAGCTAACAAAGAAACAAGCTGTATCAAATGAAGATGTACATTTGGCAGATGTAGGAGACACTGTTGTAGTTGAACAAACCGAGGATATAGTCATTTCGAACTTGGAAGAACTGTGCCAGGCAGTGAATATTGCCACTACTTCCAAGGAATGTTTCAAAGAAATAGAAAATCCCACAGCCAAAGGAACAGATGCAGGTCAGAGAGTCACACTGACTTCACCTCAAAAGATCATAGTATCACATGTTTCCTCGTCCCACAAACCAAAGAAAGAGAGCTCCAGAAAAAGGAGCAGGTATACTCAGGAAGACATATTAGTTAACAAGTCTCGCAAGAAAGAGACACATCATAGGGTAGATAGTCCAGAAAGAGTTGAAATTCTCAACGGGGAGGGTACTTCGAAGATCAGTGGGGAATTGCCCAAAGAGGATTCTTTTGATCACTTTGGGAAGTACATTGCTGCCTTGTTGCGTAACTTGCCATCTAGGAAAAGTGCTTTTAGGATGCAGAAAGAAATGCTTAACTGGGTGTTGAAAGAGCAAATGCTTTATGAGCAGTGATTATCCTGTTTGCGTTTAATGATGTTTCTATGTTTTTACCTTTTAAACAGCCAAGCCTTTCTGTATAATTTTTTACTTACAGCTATTATGTGAATGGACTATTATGCTATTTCAATTTACCAGTTTACCAGGTGCTATTTGAAGCCTTCTTTTCTGGTCAATATGTACCATGTTATTACCTAATGTATAGGTATTCCATTTTCTTGTAGCTACTGCAAGATCTTGCCTTGCCATTTCTTTCATAATAAGTACTGTGTACTATATTTATATATAAAAAACTTAAAACTTTATAATTTTTTTTGACGTTTGTCAATTTTTTTGTGTGTGACCAATCATAGTTGGCTAAGATTTTGATGTTAAAAACTAAGCAACAAAATTACAAGAATTCAGTACTATAAACATAGCAGGTATTCTTCATCATTTACTAAATTTATTTGCAGTTTAAAGAATAATCGTGTAAAATTGTTTGGGTTAAATTCTAGCATCCATTCCGGCAACATTTGGGAAATGTCGCCAACATCTTAAATAATGCAAGCTTCTTTTTTTAATTATCAACATAAAAATTTGTAGAAACCTGATATTTTGAAAATATTTAGTAATTACAAAACATGAGTTTTAAGTTTTCAACTACAAATTACATTAATAAATGAAAAAAATGTAAATTGAAACTAACCAGCTTTTTATGCAAAAAAAAAATTGAATGCTATGCTGCTTTCCTAGTAAACAAATAATGAACAATTATAGAATCACATTGTGCTACATGTTATAACGCTATTCCAAACTTATTTATGTGACGAAAATAAATTTTCTTTTATTTTAAATAAAGTTTCTAATGATGTTGATTTGGCAACAGCGATTTAAATGACTGAAATTTAAATGCTAATTAAATTTCTAGTTCATTGACAGACAGGTAGACAAATGTCCGATTCGAGGCTTTTTAAGATCTGACGGATAGACCGACATCTTCAGCATATCAATACCTACTTTTTCATTTTAAAAAAATTATTTCTTTTAAATTAAAAATAAAGAAAAGTAGGCTCTAAAAATAAATAATTGTGTAATTTCTTTAATTGGAATCATTTATAACAACTTATAGACTGATGAAACATAATTTTAGAAATCACACATTACACCCAGGGAAAGGATAGCCAAGAATACATTTTATTATTGACAAATTTTTGTAGTTATTTTCATACCATCTAAATACTGACATTTTAAACAAAAATAACATATTGCAACTTTTAATTAACAATAACAGTAAAGACAGATCAACATGTAATATATAGGAATACTGAAAGAAAAACTAAAAAGTATAAAAAAAACCCACTGACTTAACAATGAAAGGTTATTAACTAGAAAAAAAAATTAGGTTTAAATGCTCTCGCTATATTTTAACAATAGAGGGTGGGGATGTATTTAGTGAAATACTTTAAAAGTTGGTAGAATGTGTAATGCTTATTATATTGATATTTCCTGTTTTTTTTTATAAATGCCATAAGTTATAAATTCAAATGTCGAACTTGTACAAAAGTTAATTGCATAAAATGTTTAATAATACTGTAAACATAAGTTAATTTTTTTTTAAAATACCAAAGAAGTTTATTTTTCTGTAGTACTTTTTAAACAACTATCCTATTTTTCAAATATTGATAATTTTAAATTTGTACAATCTTCAAAATATAAATGTATACTTTAATTTTTCACATTTTCCACCTGAGCTTTAAAAAAGGAACTACATTACATACTATAAAATAATTTGTCAGAGCCTTGTACAATTTTATTAAATATTTTTAAGAGTTGAGAATCACAGTTATGGTTTATTTTGCATAGAATAATTTTATTTCATCTGTGTATAGATATTTATTACTATTTGGCAAGTTTTTAAAATTTAATTTAATAACTTTTTTTATAAGGTAGATTATTTTCATTAGGATGCACTGGAGCTACACCATATAAGAGAAATCACATCAGGGTATGCTTAACACATTAAATAGAAAACTAATAACATTTATAAACTAAATATACACCAAAATACATTTATATTTACAGACACTTATCAAAATATTTTTATTACTAAAAATCTAAGATTTTTAAAAGGCATGTCATCATAGGATATCAAAAAATGCCCTTTTAGGATTGATATTCTTTGACAAGCATTGAAAATACATAAAAGACTAATTTTAATCATATTAAGGCTAAGCTTTCCAACTCATCAAAAGTCCAAAGTGAAAATTAAGATTTTAAACATGATTTAAAATCTTATCAGTGCAAATAAAATCAAATGTGTTTTTTCAAATTTTTCTTTTTAACACAGCTACAAAATCTTCGATATCATAACCACTACCAAGACAAATGTTCTTTTCTATATTTATCTTATTAGATACCAAATATGTAATGTTTTAACTGAAATTATACACACAAGCTGCATAAGATTTTCTTAGTGAAAACTGCAGGGAAATTAAAGTAAATGCAAGTTTTATTGTCAACTACTTAGATTTCAAGAGAGGAAATCAAGTTCTAACAAAATAGTTTCAATTATTGATCTGAATAATAAAGTTATCTAAAAAGTAAATTTTCTAGTAAGCTCGCATTTATACAATACAATTATTTTTTAGTTTTATTAAACTATTTTATTTTGTTTTAATAAATCTTTGGTCATGCCAAAATCATGTTTAAAATAAATTAATCCCAATAGGCAGAAAGGACTAAAAGTAAATATGCACTTTTAGAGAAAACTAAAAAAGTTATGTCATGAAAATGCTAAAGATCTTTAAAAAAAATTGACATTTGTCCATATAAAAAAGTTTGTGTTTATATGCAATGAAAAAATAATTAAGAGCGATGTCTAATAAAGCCATTTCTGCATGGATTTAGGCAAATTAAAGGTATTTCTTGATGTCATTTTAAAGCTATGCATTCTAAATGATATATTTTAAGTGTACCTCCAGAATTATTTCATTAAAAAAATACACCGCGAAAACAACTTAATACTAATTCTCAAATTGGACTGCACTGAGAGATTGATATATCGTCAAGACACCATTCAATTAGTTGACATTGACTAAACAAAGTTACACATCATAATCGAAGCAATTCAAACTAAGGACAAATCTTTCAGTCGGCTACCCTGCACAAAAAAAATACAGCAGTCAGAGTTGCCTCCAGGTTGACAGTGGGATTTAACACGAAGACTTTTATAGGATCACCTCAGTCGGAGTCCCCATCCTGCTGAGTAGAGGGAGGTTGTGCACCTGAATTCTGCAGCTCCAGAATGTGCCCTACGCTGTGGGGTTTCCCATCTGTGCCCACCCTCATTGGCTGAATCAGACCATCTCTACACAGTATAAAAGAGCAACTATAAACAAATATTATACTAGAAGTCGTAAAGACCATGGACACTCATTTTAAAACAGAAACTAAAATCTTCTTAGTTTGACACTGAGAGTATAAAATTCAAGAATGGATTTAAGTTAAATATTTCAGAAAGAATTTAACTTTAGAAAAGTGACTAATGAAAAACACACAAAAAAAAATTCGGGCATTTTTTACTAGTATTATAAAAAAAAGTAAAACAAATATATTATTTATGGTACATAGAAGGTATTTATGGTAAGAATTTAAACTATCTTACACAACACCAAACATTTTGTGTAAAAAGAAATAAGCAGACACAGCACATATAAAAAGGTCATTTTTTTTCACAATTAAAACTTGTATATACTGCTGTAACTTATATTAACTATTTAAAAAGCAATAGATTAAACATAATTGGACAGCATTCTCTTTTTTGTGTATTTACCTGGACATCCGATCCATCATGTTGACAAGTTGCATGGCCTCATACTCTTTTTGCTCTTCTGTCATTCCGTCTAAAGGGTTAGGTGGGGGATCCTGGTAGCATCCCAGCACTGGGTTGATTCTAATAAATAAACAACAAACAAAATGAAAATTAGAAACTACTCAGTGTGACCTATGATTATTGTATTTTTCCTTGAAATTGGAATATAATAAAAAAAATTAAACTTAAGTCTATAAAATCCTATACGGCACCCATTGTCACGAGCACAGTAATGTGTATTAAAGAAGAGACATCACTAATATTTGGCTTTTAATACCTAACATAATAAACTAAACATAACTAACTCATAAAAACATAAATTGGTATAGGGAAGGTGTACACGGAAACTAGTAGCAACTGTTATACATTCATCAGAGTTTAAATATGGATGCTCTACAGATACAGAATTTAACAGTTATACAAATATTACAATTATTGGTGGTGGTTGAAATACATTGTTCTTGAACTATTCTTGCTCATGCCGCCACAATCAACATGCTCTGGGACAAACATAACAAAAAATATCAGAAGCTACTCGGAGAAACCTCCGATTATTGCATTTTCCTAGAAATTCGGACACATTTCAATTTTTGCCCACTCAAACAAATGTGTTATCTTTTGTGTAGGGATTGGGGGGAGAGGTTTGTAGTTGGCAAAATGATAATGTGTGAAAACGAAATTTTATTTTTTTAATTACTTATAAAGCTTATTTTTTTACTATTTTATATTACTAATTTTATTATATTTCATTACAGATGTACAATTATATTTTGTTTTTAAAATATCCCATTGCTCCCAAAAAATTATTAAATTTAATGTTTAAATCACAAAAAATTATCAAAATTTAAAATGCTTTTTTAGACTAATTTTGACCATCTGAATTAAAAATTTACTTAAAGTTTTATTTTTACTAAAATATAGATGTATTAAAGTCTAAGTTATGCTACTAAAATTAGGATTATCATACTCACAAAATAAGATAACTTACTTATCTTTGTATGCTAGATACTCTTCTGTGTCACTATCTTCTGATTCACTAGAATATACTGCACTCCTTCCACCCCCTCCTAACATGAGTCCCCGGTTGGCCAAAAGACCAGCAGCATTGCCATAGCCAGTGTATTTAATCAACCTACCAACTGGAAATAACAAAAATATTTATTAAGGGGGGCAATACATGTAAATTTTTTTTTATTTTTATATTTCATAAATAGTTAAATTAACATCTCAAAAATGTGCCTGCAAATTTTTAGAATGACATTTGCATTATTTATTGATTAAAAACTCATTTAAATGCTTCACCTCAACTCGGCGCTGGAGGCTTTGTCAAAACTTTAAGCACGTTTATTTCAAAACTACTTTTTTAACATTTGCGGGCAAGATAACTCAAAAAGTTCTCCTTAGATCCTTATAAAATTTGGTATACGTTTTCATTACAGTATTATCTTCTAGTTGAACCTCAAAAATGCCAAATTTTTTTAAAAATTAGTTTTACCCAAAAACCTTTGAAAAAAGGGTTTTAAAAAAATTGAACTTTTATTCTGAGGCTTGCCGATTTACAGTTTTTCAACTTTTTTTTTTTTTTTGGTTTAACTAGAAGATGTAAGTTGCATGAACATTTTTAAACCAAAAATTTTGATTTCAGATTAATTTTGGAGTGGCTAGAATTCCCGCTGATTGGTACTTTTATCCACGAGGGTCTCAGGACATGAGTTACTACGGCGGCCATTTTGAAAAAACTGAAAAAAAATCTAATTTTTGTATTTTAATGTATAATTTATAAACATACAGAATTTTAAAACGATTCATGTACTCCTTCCCTTTTAATAACGTCTCTGAAAAACGATCAAAATTCAGGTAGTTACATGTATTGCTCCCCTTAATACAGTCGAACCTCATTAATGTGAACTCGTTTAACACGAAATTTCGCTTAAGGTGAACTGAAAGCATTTCCCCAGAGTAAAAAGCTTTGAGTTAATGCTAAAAAAAATCTCTTAAAGTGAAATCGCTTTTGGCGAAATCCCACTTAACCCGAACATTTTTTTCCTTAGTAATTCAAAGTTTCAAATAACAAATGAAACAAAACATTAAAAAAAACGCACAACGAACATTTAAAAAATAAATTGTCTTCTACTTCTGAGAAAATCACGAGATCTCCCATGATTCGTAAATATTAATCCAATGAATGAATCGGCAAGTATAGGATGATCCATTACGTCATGAAACGCGTAGGTGTTTCTCTACATAGATTAAAGGTAAAGAACATATGAAATTAGAATTGGTTCGCTTTAAACTTATTGATTTTCATTCAAAATGAATCGAAATCAGCAGTCTATTTCTTTAGAAACAAAACAAAAATTAAATTATATGACAACGAATGTTTAAAAAAAAAAAAGCAGAAATTGAGTCTAAACATGGTGTGGATAAAAGCACTATTTCAACAAATTAACGGGTCGATAAAAAAATCGGTATAAAATTGAAGCGGCCTATGCAGTAAACCAATTTGAACCTGCAAGAAAAATAATTTTCCTAAAGTATGGATTACTCAAAATGAACTATATTAATTGAATTACTAATTGTATGCTTGTACAGGGTGTCCTAAAAGTTCCCGTACTGACGATTCGTGAATTTTTTACACACAAAACAAGAAACTTAAAAACATTGTTTTATGCTAATGGTGAAAAGCACTTTTAACAAAACGTAGGAAAAAATGTGGAACTTACATTTATATTAAATGCTCAAAATGTCCGCCCCTTTCGTCAAAGCAAAGCTGAAGGCGTTTGCGCATATTTTTAGAAACACGTTTCAAGATGCTAGGAGTGACTTCTTGTATCCTTTTGCGTAATAGCATTTTTCAGATAATCTATTGTTTGTGGATAATCTTCTTAAACTTTGTTTTTTAAATATCCCCACAGAAAAAAGTCAGGGATACTCAAATCAGGGGAACGAGGTGGCCAAAGATTTCTTGAGATGATTTTGCCAAAGATTTCGATCGCCAAAAAAATCTTGAAGCATGTCCATGGTTTCATTACTTGTATGGCATGTTGCACTGTCTTGTTGGAACCAAGGATATCGTTCATTCACTTCTAATAATGCAACTAATTGTTGGATAAGTTCTCTGTATACAGTTCCATCAACAGTTGACTCGAAAAACGGAGGCCCAATAATCCTTTTACGTGATACGGCACACCATACGCCAATTTTTTGAGAATGTAAAGGTTTTTGCATTAATGAATGAGGATTTGTCGTCGCCCAGATGCGGGAGTTTTGAGTGTTTACGAAACCGCTTAAATGAAACCATGCCTCATCGGAGAAAAATGTTTTATCCAAAATTTTGATGTTGTTGCGAATAAATTTCCGGAACCATCGACATTAATAAAGCCGTTCTCATTGTCCGTTGGCTTTAGCTCCTGTACCATTTTTACACGATAAGCTCGAAAATTCGAAGCTCTTAAAGCCTTATGTGTCGATCCACGTTATGTACCCATTTGTTGCGACAAACGCCTCACGGATGTTTGAGGAAATTGCAATATCCTTCGTTGAGTTTCTTGCACAAAATCTGGTGTAAAAATTTTCGGTCTTCCACTTCTGTGTTTGTCTTCCACCGAACCTGTCTCACGAAATCTCTGAACGAGTTTATATAGAGTATCTTTACTCAGTATAGCATCATTTGGATATTTATGTCGCCAAGATTCTTTACATCTTTCATATGATTTACATCCAAAATAGCCTCAAGCAGCGCAATTCTCTGAATGCGTGATAAAGTCATGTTGCAATGAAGAACATAATGACATGGAATTTTATTATAGCACAACTTGAGCGCGAAAAAAACCAAACGATAAAAACAAAAGATTTGATGAAATAATAAGCAGACGATAAAATTCAATATTTGAAAAATTAAACACGGATAATGATTTTTTTAAGTTGGAGTACGGGAACTTTTAGGACACCCTGTATTATTAGTGTATTACATTATAAAGTAAGAATATAATTTTGATGTTAATTTTTTTAAACTATTCACTGGTACAATGTAAAAAAAATCTTACGTTTAACATGAAATTCGGTTCATACAAAATGTTTCAATGCTCCCTTCGAGTTTATGTTAAAAGGGTTCGACTGTAAATATGTCACAATTTAAGTATAAAATAATGAATTTTTATTATCACCAAGTGTAAAGGTTTTATCGATCCATTTTAGAGTTTGTTAACTATGTTATAACCAGGGATTTGAGTAACACGTTACTTGTAAGAGTTACTTTTTTCAGGTAATGCTGTTAGATTTTTCATAAAGTAACCGTAACCTGGTTACTTATAGCAGTAACAAAAAAATTTAGTTACTTCTCATGGTGCTCTTCACAGATTTTTCGGCAGTGCAACTTAAATTTAACTTTTTTTTTAACTTTTAACAATGTTGAATTTTCATTCTTAGGTGTTTTATTGATTGTTGCTATTTCTTTAATCTTGGTTCTCTTTGAAAAACGGTAAGATGTTCAAAATGCCATTTTTCTTATAACTTGAAATTTCTAAAAGTAACTGCAATTAGTTACTTTTCATATAAAGTAACTGTAACTAGTTAATTTTCATATTAAGTAACTGTAACAGGGTTATTTTTTTAAATGTAACTTTCTAATACCTGGTTATAACAAAGGCATAAGCACCATTTTAATGTTATAAGATACTTTATAAAATAGTTATTTAAGTAACTAGTGCCGAAAATAATACTTTATTAAGCAAGTGGAAATAATGACAAGAGCTTAATAAAGTATTATTTGGCACATGCTTGCTTACAATATTTTTTATAATAACGTGCAAAAAAGTATTTCTACCAATGAGTGATTTTTATGACATCATTTAGTTTCCATGGCGATATTAGTTAACAAATTTACCATTATTTATAGAATTAACGAATTTACTTAACAAAGGAGACTCTTCTTCTGCATCGATTAGTTATGAAAATCAAAATAATGTTCAGGTTTCCTTAGAAGGAATGCTTCCCGGACTGCCTTCAAATGTAAATATTAATAACTACACCGGATCAAATGTTACTATAAATATGCATGTTAAATAAAAGTATTGTTTGGCGTGAAATTTGTGTTCTTACTTTTGTCTTATTTAATTTCCTTCAATAATTTTTGTAGTACTTGTAGTTTCCATGGAGATATTAGAAAATGCAAAAGTAATGAACCAATAGAAATAAGTGAGTTTCATGACATCATTTAGTTTCCATGGAGATATTCATGACATCATTTTGTTTTTCTACCAATCAGATAATCTTATTTACTTTACTGCACTAGTGCCGAAAGTACTACTTTCGGCACTGTCTGTGACGTAAGCACTAAAGTGTCATTTTCGCAACGATTTATGAATGAATATGATATAAAAAAGTTAACTTTTTTGCACATTGTTATAAAAATATTTTTATATGCAAAGTATTGGTAAAATGAAATATTCTTTTGCTTACTGGATTAATTTTATAAAACTGATTCCCCAAGTTTACTGTATCCATTATATACTCCCATGCGTTACAAAAAACTTACCATTTTCTTTGCATAACACAAATAGGAAATCGGCTACAAGTTCCTTTACATCAAACACTGGAGATGTCATAAGTTTCACTAATCTGAAAGAAGACAAAAGGACTTTTCAAATTTCAAAACAAGATTTTTTTTAAAATCGTAATCTCCATTTAATAAAAAGAAGTAAATTGTAGGGAAAGGCTACTAAATTTTTTAGCAATGCTTAAATGGGGAAAGGGTATTTCCAAATAACTTAAGTTTAATTGTTTTTAAAATTTATGGCATGGAGGACCCATTTATAACCATCTACTACAGAAATATAATTTTTACAAAATTTAAGAAATTAAATTAACACTTCAGCCAATTTGCTTATCCCTCAGAGAATTAAAAAGAACTTTAAAAGCATACAGCTGTTTCAGACTTATACGAAAAATCTCATATTGAGTGCATAAAACTAATGAAAAACAGAACTTTTAAATGCGCAACTGAAAACTGAACTAAAAAAAATCAAGAAAATAAATATTTGTGGTCCTGTCGATTCTCGAAAATAAAGACTGCTGGCCATGTTATTTACTAAGTTACCTTTAATATTGAAGATGTGCCTCCCAGAAATGTAGTTCTAAAGATGAATGGCATGTATTGTAGCAAATTTAAAACACTTCTTGGTTTTATGGTTGTCTATTTTTTGTTGCTTTTAGTTTTTTTCTTTTGGAAACTTTGGTTTTTAAATATCTTTTTGTTTTTAATTTGCAGGGGTCATAGTGGGACAACACAAAATTTCAGGACAAGAATTTAAGAAAAATAGGACATTACTTATGCAATAAAGTACAGTAGACTCTTCAAGCATAAATCCCGATTTTACTAACACTGCTATACACGGTTCACACATTCATTAAGGAAAAAATTTAAAATTTGGGGTCTCTGCGTAAAAGCCGACCACTTCTTTAATTGCTGTTTAAAAGTATAGGTTGAACCCTTTTAATTCTAAAACGGCCCAGGCGGCCGTACAACTAAGGATTCTATAATGATATTCCAATCACATATTAGGCGGAAACAAAAATCCTGCATAGCGAACGTGTTAATAATATCATTATATTATGCAACCAGGGTAAGAGATTACTTGCAGTTTCACTTGCATTGGTAATCGCGTCGAAAAAAATTTGATATCTGATATTGAAAATACCGACCGAGAGGGAATGTTTTTGTTTTACTCCAGTTTTTTTACACAGGAGGAATAACAACAAAAAATCTTAAAATAGTTCCCGATGGTTAAAAAAAAGTAGACGTTTACGCTGAAATAGTCGCTTTTAACTCAAATTTGCCGAAAAAAGTCGCTTTCCCTTCAAAATAATCGTTTTAACAGTATCTAGCGTCAGCCCTGTAAAACGTATCAAACCAATTTATTTTGCTAAAAAATTATGTTTGTTAGTACTTTTTCAAAATTTCAGGACAATGTGTGAAAATTAAGGACAATTCCGGACCTCAAAACGATTTCAGGATATTCAGAAAATTCAGGACAACTACGACCCCTTCATTTGCATGTTAGCATTTTCTGTTTTTCATTCATTTATCAGTTTTATGCAATTGAAGTTGGGACTTAAGTCCACAAAACCGCTGTATTTTCACTACATTTAGAGGATTTTGCCTTGGATTTAATGCAAACAAATGGGAAGACATAACAACTGGGAGAGACTGGGAACAGGGGGGGACATAACAAATGAGAAGAGAAAATTCACAAGATACCTATTTCTTACAGTTGATCCCTCCTCTGGGCGATTCATAACATCTTTAAGTGGGGGCAGAATCTTAAAAGATAATATACAAGTAAGAATTTTTACTTAATAATTGACGGTGATTAAAAAAAGAACAGAAAACTACAATAATTCGATTAAATAAAATGGCTTACTCCTTTGAAATGTTTTAAATACTTTTTGAAAATATGTTGAAGGTTTAACAGTGTGTATAAAAATATTAAATCATAAATTAAAGAAAACGTAAACACAAAAGACTTTTGGTGTTCAATAGAGACAGCATTAACTTTATGTTATACATCAATATTTTGAATAGTTTGGTATTGAAATGTTAAAATAGTCCTATATATAGATTTTTTTCACTGAGAATGTTATTTGTGATCGAAAAAGCAAACTTAATAAAACATTTATTAATTCAAAATTAAATAAGTAACCATGCTGACACCTAGTAGAAATTTAGACAATTAGCTACTGAAAATACCTGTGCTACAGAACCACAATGTTGAGTCGATGATGGCAAATGCACCACCACCATATCTGCATATACTTGAAGTTTTATTTCGTTAAATAGTAGAAGCTTTTTGAAAAACTATGTACAAACCTTTTTACGCAAATACTTTCTTATTGTGCCGTTGTACCTGCAACATTCGCTCAAAGTAGTAAGAATTGGAGATAAAATTTCCTTATATGTTTTATTGGGCTAGAAAAGAAATGCCAAATTTATCAAACAATATTCTTTTTTGTTTTATTCAAACACACAATAGTAATAGTAACCTGTACCATAAAATGTCTTAAAAATTAATTTTCCTATCACAATATTTATTATCCTACAACAGACCTAGGCTGTGCCACCATTAGTCTATCAGGGTAGCCAACATAGTTCAGAGACACACACAAAATATAATAAAGTATCTATGATAGTTCTATCTAAAAAAACTTTATCAACATTATTTGACAAGATTTGGCCTGAAATTAAAGGAAATTACTGTTGAAATAAATATGGATATTCAACTAACTATACAATAGTTAATTTTTAAAGTACCTTATTTGAAATTTTTTTTTGAGGCATGATGTAAGAAATATGCATACATCTTTGCTTTATACACTGCGTTGCATAATGATAGAACCACCATGTATTTCAACCTAGCATATAATAATTGAAAGAAATCATTGAAATTAATACTTTTATTGAAAATATATAAAATAAGAATGAAAATAACAAAATAAAAACGTAATACATGTTTAACTTTTCATGTAATGAAATAAAAATGCAAATATTATGTTGCAAAATGATAGGACCAGTCATAATTAATACTTTGTAAAAGAACCCTTTTTGGCTATAACTTCAAAAATTCGATCAGGCATGCTTTTGACTAGACGTTTGAGTACATCTGCATTAATATTTTCCCATTCTTTTATAATACAGTCTTTCAATTCTTGAATAGTTGCATATTGCTTTCCGTTTGCGTATACGGCCCTGCTTAGGATACCCCAAACGTTCTCTATTGGGCTCAAATCAGGAGAACAAGCTGGCCAGTTAATAACCTGCACACCGTTATCCAGGAACCATTCCCAAGACGAGTTGGCAACATGAATACTGGCATTATCCTGTTGGAATTTCCAAAATGGACCCCCAATTTTTTTCTCCAAACGGCAACAAATTGTCTTCCAACATTTCTTGGTAGTCTTCTGCTTTCATTCGACCAGAGGGGAACACAATATTGGTCTGCCCTGCGCTTCCAAAACCAGCCCAAACCATTAGCGATCCTCCCCCACACTGTCTCTTAGAGAAAATACGTTCTTCATTTCGGAGATCCCTCCAATAGTACGCCCATCCGTCAGGACCATCTAAGTTGAATATTTTTTCGTCACTGAATACTACTTGATGCCATTGTTCTTTCCAAGTCATATGTTCTTTAGCCCATTGCATCCTTTTTCGCTTGTGAAGCTCTGTAAGTCTCGGTTGTGTTTTCTTTTTCATGTACACAAGATGTTCGTTCCGCCTAACCACTCTTGATAAAGTAGACTTGTGAACGTTGATGGTGGGGTCTCGTGATAGTCTGGTCAATGTTTCACCGACTTTTAGTTTCTTTACAACTAATCTTTCTTGCCGAATTGTTAGCTTTCGAGGTCGTCCAGTTGATTTCTTCACCCCATATTTCGATCCAAGATGGAGAAAGTTATTAACCACGTGCGGTGAACGTCCAATATGTCTTGCTATATTCCTTGACGACAATCCTGCTTGGTTGAAAGCCGCAATTTGTCCCTTTTCAAAATCTGATAATTGCTTTTTCCTACCCATACTTAATAACACCTTTTCAAATCTATTGACTTGACTTATTCAGTATAAATGCAAGTAAGGTTAGTTTTACTAGATCAAACAAAGCTTTTATGGCTAGGAAAGTTTCCGGTTGCCTATTTCTATCCTCCGTGAGGAGCTTTAACACATACAATTTCGCCTGTTTACTTAAAAGTAAGAGTGGTGCTATCATTTTGCAACAGCACATCTCCATTTGTTTTAAACATTTGCTTATTAAGCCAAACTCAAAACTTCTCACAGCTTGATATCCTGTATGTCACTTAATTATACTGTTCTAGTTTCTGGACGTATTACAAACTTATTCAAAAATATACTATACAGTTTTTACTCGGAATAAACAAAGTGGTGCTATCATTTTGCAACGCGGTGTACCTTGTCTATCTAGAATGCGAGCCTCAAAAGCATTTTCCTCCCCCATCCCCACATGTGGTTTTCTTCAAACCGACGTGACCATGTTTTTTCCCCACCCTACTTGGGTTTGAACTGTTCAGATTGTTAACCTCACAACAGAACCTCAAACGCGTTAGGTTTAGAAAAGCGATGCACCCCCGTTTCCTAGAAAGCCAGCAAAGGGATGGGGGAAGAAAGTCTTTTCGAGGCTCGCATAGTAAATAGACAGATTATAGGTGGGTATTACTATCACACCAAGAAAAGCTAAGATTACTTATACATACACACTTAAAATTTCATTTGCAGTTTTCTTTTTAGTTGGACATGCTATAAAAACTCCTAAACTGAACTCCTCGGCGCAACACCCCGTTTGTGGGCCAAGGCCTGTCGTGTCTATTTCAGCTTATGAAAACCAAGGGCTCTGGGGTGCAAGGCATATTGTACCCGGTTATAGGTGGTCAGCCTCACGCCCGACCCCAGTGTTTAGTTCCCAAGCATGAGTGGTCCTCATTTTATCGACCCACTTAAGGGATGAGTCAACCTTTCCCAATCCTAGACTCGATCCCCAGACCTGTGGCATGGCAATGCGAGGTACTATCACTAAGCCACTGGGTCTTGGCCATACTATAAATGAATAACAAATCCGTAAATAAGTGATACTGACAACTACTGACCTTTTCTAACCTTCTTTCCAGAAATGAAAGAAGAATGCCCACTGCCTCCATGTCCATTCCTTCAAACACCATTGGGTTGTCCTTTTCATCTTCAGGGCGTAGGACAGGCGTAAGGAGCTCCTCGTAAGTTGACATCGGCATGGTTGTTAATAGATCGATGGTGTGGCTGTTAAAGAACACAACTTTATAACTACGATTTTTGCAGTAATAGGCTTTTATATCTCATGCTTTCTATAGTGGTTGCATACTTTTATTTAACCAAAAGTGCTAGCATTTACATAAAAAGATTAGCCTGATAGTGCAGCAATAGAAGTGTAAATGGAAAAACTGAATAAGGAATATAATTTTAAAAAGTTGAAATTGCATATATCTCTTGGGAATTGGTATTTTTAGATAAGTCATACAGTGGCGGGCAAAAATGCATATAAATTGGAGAAAACCTAATGCATATTTCAAGTTATGCAAATATTAGCATATTTTTTAAGATACTATCATAATTTTAGCATAAAAACAATATAAACACAAAAAATACTTAGTAGTTTAAAAAAGTACAAAACACTTATTATTCATAAAAATTTATGAATTATTTTCTTATAATAACCAAGATTTTAAAATTATGTTCATTATTTTTATCTTATTCATAATTTTACCAAACTATTATAGATTTTCGAAAAGCAGATTTCTGGCTTACCATTGTGTTCTATTTCCTTGAGCTAGTGTTTTTTTTTTTTTTTTTTTAAATTAGATGAGACATTTGTAGGGATCAATGCTTTGAATTTTGTTTTAAACAAATGCCCAAACTACCAAACTAAATTTAATAAATATGCTAAAAAGCATAATAAGAATGAGAAATTGCAAACCTCTGAAGCTCTTCTTTCTTTTCAGCTGATTTTGTATCACTAAGTAAAATATCATGCAAAATGCTCACTAATCGCATATAGTGAGCTTCTTCTTCCTATAAACAATAAATAAATGACACTTATTTTAATAAGCTACTACTTAAAGATATGTAGGATAATACATTTAATAATGTAATTTATACACAGAAAATAGTATTTGATTTATTTTCTGGTTTTTAAGCAGTTTTTACTGTTTTGGGGCTTATACAGTCGTACCTCGTTAACATGAACTCGCTTAACACAAACTTACGCTTAAGATAAACTGAAAGCATTTTCCCGGCCTATAAAGCTTTGACCTAATATTAAAAAATCTATTTACGCGAAATCGCTTTATGCAAAATCCAGCTTAACCCAAACAAAAAGTTCATAATTAGATTTTTTTTTAAAAATTCAGATTATTTTTAGTAATTCAAAAGTTTTGAAGAACAAATGCAACAAAACATTGAAAAAAAACGGCAACAAACATTATAAAAATAACTTGTTTTCTACTTCTGAGAAAATCACAAGATATTCCATGATTCGTCAGTTTTAATTACACTGTTCCTAATTGCTGTTCCTTGCGAAATTTCATAATTTTTCTATGGTAAGTACAACTCCAAATAAACTTTATTAGTTGAATTAGCAATTAGACACATGTATTACATTATAAACGGGTTATTCACTGGTTACATGTAAAAAATTCCTAAAGGTTAACATGAAATTTGGTTAACACGAAATGTTTTGTTAACGAGGTTCGACTGTAATAATTTAAATTGAAAAATCAAAACATGTAGCAAAAACAATTTAAATATTTGCAATTTTTTAAAAAGTTTTACTCAATGGTGAATAACAGTTGTTTTTGGATTGATTTTATTCGGAGAAAATGCAATAGTTGCAAAGGGTTGAAAATAGTTGCACTTGAATTGCCAGTGGCAATTGAACAATAAAAATTTATATTTAAAAAATAGTTGAATTATAGCAGACATACATGCATATAAACTAAAGTATAGATAACAATATACAATCTAAATATCCTTACTTTAGCAGAGATCTTGAGTATTAAATAACATCCACATAGAAAAGGGAAATTTTAGCACTTTATTTAACCGACATTATCCTTTTACTCTGAAACTATCTTCTCTCAAACAGGCCCTGATCATTGCCTAGGCCTTCAAGGCCCAGACCTTGGTCCATTATTATTATTATTATTATTATTATTTTTTTTGGGGGGGGGGGGCACTAAAAGTGACAGTAACCTGTTCATTTTGTTTCCTATGTCACAAGTTTTGTATAATTTTATGAGAAACTTAAAAGTATTTAATATTTTTGATTTTTCAATAACAATAGGTACAATAATACTTATTTTATATTATCATTGACGATTGACCTTACTTTTGAAGGTCAAAAATTTGCAGTATGTATATTTTTTGTAATAATATCACTTCAAAAAAGGGCTCCAAAATTATCCGGTCCTTGGGCCTCAACCTGTTATGGTCAGGCCCTGCTCTCAAACTGTTGCCATGCAGGACAATTGAAGAGCTAAGTGGAAGAACGCACTAAGTGACATTTAAAAAAAAATTGAGATTTTTGTATTAATGAACATGTTACTCCTTCCTTTAAGGATAACATGATTTCCCCTTTTCATAAACTTTAAGTACATTTTTTACCTTTCATAAGTGCCGCTTTAACGTATACGAGTGCAAACGAAAAACTTTAAAGCTCGTTTTCATTTTTTTGTCTCTTAGCACGTTCGTTCTTCCACTAAGCTTTTCAATTCAAAACAAAATAAATTCAACTTTAACAACCCTCACCTCCTCCATATCTCCCTTCTCCACACTGACTGTGAGGTTAAAGAGGCACTTTAGCACCTCGCATGCCATGTCAACCTCCGAGTCCCTCAGGCAGTGTCCCTCCTTAGAGGTGTCCACTTTGACCTCCAGGCTGTCCTTCAGGATTAGATCTAACACCTCCATTAAGTAGATGAGGCCATGCAGCTCAGAACGGACCTTTGGCCTACAAGCAGATCAAGAATAGAGTTTTTTGGGGTTGGACAGTGACATAAAATATGTATATAATGGTAATAGTGATAAATTTGGTTATTATTAATATTTCACAGTAACATAACTATTAATAATGAACATTAATAATATAATTATTAATCTAAATGAAGCAATAATATTAATAGCAACATAAAGACCATAGTCTTAAACAATTTATGTGAGATCTAATGAGCAAATATAAGACAATAGACCATAGTCTTAACAATTGTGAGAAATTTGATACACAAATTAACAAAAAAAACCCTTTGAAAGTTGTTAATGGTATTCACAGAGTTGTCGTTAGTTGGTTAATAATGAACAGTAATATAATTATTGATAATGAACAGTTATTATTAATAACGACCTGCTGTTAGTAATAGTAACCAATTATTATTAATAACCACTGGTCCTTATTAATAATGACAGTTTTGTCACTTCAACTATAATATAAATATTGTAAGGGGTAAAATATCCACATAACTTGGACAAAAAAAATCAGGTAGATTTCGGGATATTTGGATTATGTGTCATAAACGAAATCTTTTTATTTAGTTTAAAAGGAGCTATATAAAGGCAAACAAAACAGAAATAACGACTATTTTAATAACAGTATTTTTCGTCAAATTTCCACAAACAAAATTTAAAATTTTTATTAATAGAACACTAAAATACTTTCCTCTGGTTTGGAATTTTTAAAGAAGAACTGTACAAATTAACTGATAATTTCCTTATTTGTATAACTTTAAACCTGGCAACTTTCAGTTAAATGAAGTTCTGATACTCCACTGTGTTTCATTACATAACTAAAGACTACCTGAGTAACTTTACACTTTATGATGATTACTGTTATCATATTTTTGGCAAAAACATGTGAAAAAAGTAAGCATATAGAATTTTTTTTAAGTTGAAAGGATTCTACAAGAAAGAGGTGTAGAAAATTGAAATCATAACCTTGTTTACATATTTTCATAATTTGTTTGTAAGATGATAGGAGTAATTATGTTTTTTATAACTTAAATTTCCGTACCTAATTTCAGCACACAGAGCAGTTAGAAGGAACAGCATTCTCATGTCAAAAAACTATCAAATGAAAAGACATAAAAAGTATAATTATGCAAATGTTCAAAAATATTCAACACTTACGAATGTTAAACAACAGTTTATTCAAATGCTATAAATTAATTTATTTTAATTTGAGTTCTTTAATGAACAACCATATAAACAAGAAGCTTTATTGAATTATTTAAACACAATACCTTGACATCATGAGGAAAATCTGGATCTTTATATGTTCTTAAGCGAAGAAGTATACCTTCTATACATCCATTATTGCTGAAAGTAAATTTTTAAATATCTGTCTGTATAATATGTTGAGAGGCATAGAAGAAAATAACATAAATCTAAACATCTAAATTTTAGTTAAATTACAAGAGCTTGTAAAACATTGTTGGATTGATTAAGTGAAAAATCCATACTTTAAAGTAAAAAGTGAAATTTCCTCATAAATATAGCTAGTTCATCCCTATTTACAGATAATAAGTGGACCAGGTATACCTGTTTCATTAAAGCTCAGAATATGAAATCTTATTATAAACCAAAACGTACTTAGCCAGTTTATAGAGTGTTAACACTAAAAAAAAAAGTCCTCGCTAGATAAACAACCTTATAATATTACATTTTATTATATAACATATTACATAATATTTTAAACATATCACATAATATTTTAAACATATTACATAATATTTTAAACATATTACATAATATTTTAAACATATCACATAATATTTTAAACATATTACATAATATTTTAAACATATTACAAAAGTTTTAAGACAAAAGAATTAACAAATACTTACCAACATGAACCTTGAACAAATTTGCTATTATAAATCAGGTTGCATAAACATTTTTGAGCTTCCACTATAACTAAAAAATAAACATAAAATAGCAAATAGCATCAATTGTACATATACAGTAATTGTACTTTATTTTCAGAAGAAAATAACAACCTAACTAAATGAGAATAAGTAGCATTGACAAAACAGTTTTGTGTTATTTTTAATGTTTAAAACAGTGCATAGTTTGCAATATAATTCCAACTGAAAATTCCTTTCTTCTGTCTGGGTATTTTCTATAAATATTCCCTAGATCACAAAATTGTTTGGATGTTGGATGTTATTGACGAGGCAAATTATAAAATTATTTTAGAAAATGAATTTCATAGACAGAGAAATGAGAACTTTTAGGAGCCAAATATAAAATAAGATTAAATACTTTTAATTTTCTTACAAATTATAAAAATTAGTTTAAAAGAGGAGTTTTTGAGAAAATTATAAACCATGACCTAATAATAAGACAAACATTAACAATGAAAGTGTACCTTTTGGATCAGATACAAGGGTGCAATGTTTTTGAATTTCTTCTTCACCAGCAATGAGTCCTGCCAGGTTGACCAGAACAGATATTGTCTGCTTTGTAAATAAATCTTCAATTTGCGATTTCTCTCGGCTCAGAATACGGATTGTTTCCAGGCAAACGATTCTTGCGTTTGGATTACTTGACAGTTGCTTGAACAGCAAGCTCACAAGATTCTTCAATACAAAACATAAAACATGCATTAACAATTGCAATTTTATCAATGCAGGGTCATCATTGCAATATCTCAGTCAAAACATAGTTTGGCATCCAAGGTTCTCAGATTTTGATGAACTAGCAAGGAATGGCCTCACAACTTATTTAAAAAGTACCTAAGTTAATTATTTGTGCAAGTTGCTCGAAAACGATATCAATAAGACAAAAATATTTGGAAGCATTAAATTTAAAATACATATTTCTTGGCTTTAGGGATGTATATAGAAACAACTGGCTGAAGTGTATTGACACATTGTCTCATAAACTACTACAATTCCAGTTGAGTTTATTATAGTTGATAAATAAAGAAAATTATTTTTAAAAAATATGTACATCACAGTATGCAATGTATATATATATACTTATTAAAATATCCGATGTAAAAAGTTAAGCACACAAATCCTATTTATAAATTTATAGTGCAAGGAAAAATATTGTTTCAGTTATTAAATAGCTAAAATAGTTGCTATTTTTTAAAGACAGAAACAGGAACTTTAAAATTCAAAGAAACATTAAAACTTTAATAATGGTAAAAATATTTTTTTAATAAACTTTTTTAATTTCACAAATTATACGTCTTACTTTTTTGAGAGGAAGTCCCAGTTCTGGAAAAGAAAATGACTGTGCATGCTGAAATAAGTAAAAAATAAATCTTAAATCCAACAGTTGGTAACATAGCTAATTTCAAAATAATATGTTTTTTAAAAAAGTAACAAGTACTTAACAGCTTTTAAGTTGTATCTTCTTATACTTGTTTAATACTAAGAGATATCAATAATTTTTTCCCAAATCATATCCAACCAAAAAAAAGCTATCAAACCTAACTATAAATTGAGCTATAACAACTTTCCCGATTTTCAGGGTGTACCGGTAGCCTGTATGTTTCCTTCCATCATTAAAAAAATAGCCTTATTATAAACATTTAGAATTAATGAAAAAAATGTTTTGTCCTTATATTCATTATCAATGCTATGAAGCATTTCAACAAGAGGAACAACAGTTTTTTTATTATAATAACAGAAACAAATGATAAATCGATTTAACTTTGACAAGTTAAACGTTTGCGATATTTTCCGAGAAAAAAAGAAACAGTAAAAAACCTATAAGTACTTTACAACTATTACTTCTACGAAATTTAAAGGAATTTCATTTTGGGCATAAACAGAATCGAAAGGTACTGTAAAAAATTGCCGATATGCCAACTTGCCGTATGTCGTAGAAAGCTTAGCGATGAATTACGAACATTTTTCTTTGGAACTTACTTTTTTATTAAAATCAACCAATGTTCCAATCACATCATTATCCGATGATGATTCCAGTTTTTTTATAATTGATTCATCCATTCTTTATTTACTGTTTGTTTACCACATTTCAAACAGAGAAAAAACAAAACAGAAACAATTATATGAACTGTGAAGTTCAGTGTTCAGTTGGGAGAATACTCTGGTTTGTTGCTTCTTCAGACTGAGTCCAGCGCTTATAGCGGATCTAAAGCTAGACATATACAGAGGGACAGGATAAGGGACAGAACATGTTAAGTATCTTCGACGCTCTTGGCAACAGCTACAGTAGACCTTTTTCCCCCCCATATATTGTTTGGAACCTCCCTGGTTTGGAATGGGGATGTTTCAGCACGGCCCCACCGTGGTTTCAGTTTCAGAATAGATGATTCATGTCGCTAGAACATTTAGGCGAGAAATTATAGAATAATTGTTAGATTTTGTTCGTGGAAAATTATCTGTTTTCTTAAAAGGATTGTGGATAACAACTTTTAACTTAATCTTTTCCACATTTCAATATTAATCCACTAGCACAAATAACTGATCTTCGTAAGTTATTGCGTATTGAGTGTTTTGATCAATTTCAACAGGACTGTTGGTTGTAAGAGATTGTGGATTTCAAACATTTCTAAAAATTATGGAGCCTGCTAGCAGAACAGATGTCGACCCAAATAGAAGTAATAAACTAGATAAGGCAGAAAAGAGATTGTTTGAGGTTATGATGAGTAAAGTTTTTAATTTAAGGATAGTTTCAGGAACGATGGAGGGTCAAAATAAATGGGCTAAAGTGTTGATCAATTGGGGGAAGGAAAAACAATTCATGCAGCAGTGTAATACAGGATCTTTGGATTTTGATGAAAATTATGGCAAGATATTAGAATGCGGATTTGGTGATAATATTCCAAGTTATCCTGAAGTGGTGAATAAGTTATATGAAGACATCAAAGAAAACATTTGTTTGGTAAAGTTAAAGACACATGATTGAAAAAATTTATTATGTGATGTCTGAAGGTGGTAAAAGACAGGAAGTCCTGTCTGCTTCTTCTGTTGAAGAAATAAAACGATCGGGAAAGATTTTGTATTGCTCAAGCCATGAAAGTCCACCTGAATCTCTGGTTAATGTGATCGAAGATGGTTACTTTGGATTGAAAGAATACAATTCTGCAATTGACAGCAAATTATTTGATGCAGTTCAGAAAGGTTTAATACAAAATGTAAAAAGATACCTACAGGAAGGAGGTGATGTGAACTCTGCTGATGAATATGGATGGACCTTGCTTCATCATGCTGCTCTTAAAGATAACACAGATTTAATTAATGTTTTGATAAATGCGGGTGCTTATATTTTTCTCCGAGATAAGACATGTGGTAGGACACTTGCCCATATTGCTGCCACAGAAGGTCATTGCAATGTTCTACATTTTTGTTTTCAAAGAGGCATGGATGTTAACGACCATGATAACAATGAATGGTCGTTTTTGCATTATTCTGCGTGGAAAGGGGATTTGGATACAGTCAGGTTTTTAATACAGAATGGGGCTGATATTCGTGCAGAAGAGATCAGCGCGGGGAAGCAGCCAATTCACTTGGCAGCCAAAAATGGCCACATTGAAGTTGTGAAACTTTTCCTTGATAATGGCGCAATGATTGAAGATACCGACAAAGATGGTAAGACACCACTGGTATATTCAGTAGCTTCAGATGGATTGGAGATGACAAATTTTTTGATTAATAAAGGTGCAGTCATTACTGTCAAAACTAAAACTGGAGAAACACTTGTACATATTGCTGCAAAGAATAATTCCAAAGAAAAAATTGCATTTTTCTTAGATGCTGGATTAAAAGTTGATGAAAAAGGCATTTCTGGAAATACTCCACTTATTTCTGCAGTATTAAGTAACAGTTTTGATGCAGTTCAGTTTCTTTTAGATAAAGGTGCCAATTTAAATGCCATTAAGAAAGAAACATTAGACTTTATCGGCAAGAACAATACCAATTTATTCTTCTACCTCATGCACGAAATAGGCAAGAAATTCCAAGAGCAAGATAAAAATAGTGATGCTTTGAAGATTTATAAGGAGACTTTGGCTATTGCAATTGAAAAGCTTGGGCAAGAGAACCCCAAAACCATGAAAATTCAAAATTTAGTAGGAAAGATATTATTCCAGTTAGGTAAACTTGATGAAGCTGTAACTACTTTGAAAGATGTGCTTGCAAAAAGGGAAAGACACCTGGGTTCCAGTAATTTTGATATTCTGTGTACCAAACATGTGCTGGGTTTATGTTACGATGCCCAAATAAAATACAGTGAAGCCATCACCGTTTTAAAGGATGTTTTCGAAAGACTATCAGCTACTGTAGGTGCCAAGAATGATTACACCTTGAACGTTTCTCGTGACTTAGCTTGCACACATCGCAAAAGAGGGCAGTATGCAGAAGCCTTTGAAATTTTTAAAGATGTATATGAAAAAAGAAATGCAGATTTGGGTGCCAATGATCCTAAAACTTTGCAAGCAAAGCAGGACATGGCAGTAGTGCTGGTTAACCAGGGTGAATGCAAAACTGCTTTACAACTTTTTAAAGATGTTTTGAGTAAAAGAAAACATATTTTAGGTGATAATCACCCTGATACATTATTGGTAATGATACACATTAAATTGGTATCGGAAATATTCCAACAACCTAGGTGATATAAAATTTAGTGAAATGGAAAATAAATATTTCAAAATTACTTTTAATCAAACAAATCTACATATTATTTGTAATATATACTTAATAAAAACATATTTTTGATAATTTGATGCATACAAATTGTCTATGTGACTGTATATATGAAATTTCATGGCATTTATTTTAAATTAAAAATGTCATGTAAATCAACTTAAGTAATCTATAAAATTCAGTGAAATGGAACAAATTATTCCAAAAATTACTTTTTATAACAATTATATGTATTATGCAAAGTATACTTTATGAAAATATATTTTTGATATTTTTTATGCAGAAGAATTGTGTATGTGAATGCTTATAATAAAGTAACAATGATTCGGAAAAAGAAAAACATACTTATATGCCTGACTTTTATATAATAATATATTTTGTCATTTTAAGTTTTAAATGCTAACTATTAATAATTTGTAAAGTTTTTTGCATTTCTACCAATATGTAAAGTACTTTTTTTTCAAAACTACAAGTTGTACTCGATAGTAATTAAAAGATGGGAAATAATATAATTGAAATCGGGAAAATTCATGGCATTTAGTTACGTAGATTAAAATCAATGATTCACACATTAAGAGGTCTCAACAAGAAACATAGGTAAAAAAAAATAAGTGAAAATAGTGACCATTTGAGAAAAAATAAGCTACTAAAATAATTTCGATAAAATATTGAATCTGTATATTAATATAATTCAAAAATTTGAAAGCAGCTACTTTGAAATAAACCCAACAGAAAATAAAACTTTTTACCAAATATATTTCTTTAAGTGATAGTAATTACTAGGTTTAAATACTGCAAGTAATGAAGTTGCAAGTGCATAGTGTTAAAATGAATGCGATTAGTTTAATACTTGCCAAATATCTTATTTTACTAATCATAGAAATTTTTGTCCAAAAAAAGCAGTTTAATTACAAAATATGCATAAAAGTATTTTTCAAGAACAGTTTTGAAATATCATTAGAGTGACTACTGCATTTCGCAGTACAGTTAAGTTTGTTATTCAACTAAATAGCTATAAAAAATCTGCAAATAGTCTTTTTATTTTTTAATAGTTTTTTCAAACAAAAAAAACGTAAATAAAGTATGAATTATAAAAATTAGATGATTTCAGTCAAAAAGTTAATCACTGAAACAATTCTGGTCAGGCTAAATATAATACACTAGTTTGCTTAAAAAAAAATAATAGCCTGTACTTAACTATATTTCTGTACAATTGCCATTAATATTTAGGCACTTATTGAACCATACTACCAAATTTTTAATCTTACAGGAATAGAGAAATGTTAACATTTATACTTTAATCTATTGCTGAATGAAAAAAATTGCAAACCATTACCTTAATTTAAATTGTTTTCCAAATTTTCAATTACTCAAAAAACAGTCATTAAGATCATAATATTTTTTTTTACAAAAAACTAGTTATTTGAAAACTATCTTTGTTAAAGGGATTTCATACTTTAAGTTTGATAGTAATTCACATCCAGATTAATTTTAAATCAGTTTTTACAATTCTACATATCACATTTATTTCAGTTTATGTATTTTTTTTATCTTGATTTTTTTTTCTTTATATTTATCTCAGTATGTAAAAGTTCTTAATTTTTCTCAGTATGTAAAAGATTTAGAAAAGGTTAAACATGGTGGACTAGCAAAAATTGTGACTTTAGTGAGAATAGTGACCTGCATATTCATTGTATAAGACCAGTTCAGAGAAATTAGCATTTAATTTTTTTCTCCATATTTACAAATTATGTACATTTTTTCAGTCTCATCTCAGCTCATTCAAAATATTCTGAAGCTGGGGAACTTCCTGAAAATAAAATAAATATAAATAGGATTTCACAAATATATAATTTTGTTAATCTATAAAAGCAGAATTTTCTTACTTGCTCCATTATGCTTATAAGATAGCCAAGTGCATAGGAAGCTTTGAGTTGGCAATTCGTATCAGGATCTCCCTCTATTGTACCTTAAATATAACAATAAATTCAGGTTTGTTGATATATAATATGCTGAATGTAGTTAGTAAACTATTACTAATAATAACCAGTGGCCAAGGAGCCAAGGAGCACAAACATTCAAAACCCAATATCTCCAACTTCGATTAAAAGCCACTTTTGTTTATATGCATAGCAAAGTTAAATAAATCCTGTGCAAGTAGACCCTGATTATCGCCTAGGCCTATGAGGACCGGACCATGGGACCATTATTTTTAGGAGGCCCCAAAATTGGCTTTAAACCTATAATTTTTGCTTCACACCTAACAATTTCGTATCATTTAACGGCCAAAGTAAATAAAATATTTTTGCTTTTCTAAAAAAATCAATCTTATGATAGATTGATATTATTAAATTTGCAGAATGACCTTACTTTAAAAGGTCTGGTTTTTTCAACTCTGCATTTTTTTGTTAAAGTATCAGTCCGAAAAGGGCCCTCAAAGAAATTTTAGAAGACGTTGAAAATCTCAGAATTTTTTTTTTTAAATTTGAAATACTACTTCAATTATTAAAAAAACTGAAAAATGTAATGCTCATTTATTTTAAGAACATAAGAAGCCATTTTCATCAGAATTAAATCACCATTGCCATTCACAACAATCGTTCGAGAAACTTTATTTCTTTTAACTAATAAATAAAAAGAAATTTATTTTTGGGACATAAATCAGTTTGAAACATATTTCACAAAGAGATTCTTTGATTGTATGTTGGTATTAAATGTTTTCCTTCTATTTAAAAGCGAGAAATATAACATTTATTCTTTGAAATATAAATAAATTTAGCAAACAATAAGAAATAACTATTGAATTTTTGAAAGAAAATTAATATAACTGGCCAAATTTAGTGTGTAAATGTTTAATATAGAATTAATACTGTGTATGGCGTGTTTTTTCCCTGTTGAACACAAATGTGTGGAAGTGGATTTAGTGGCAGATTCTGTTACAAACCTACTTGTTAATAAATAGCTTCCTACACCTAGCCGTTGCACGGGTGTACCCTTAATACAGGTGATTGGCATATTATAAAAATATTTACTATATGCCAATTGATCCCCCTTCTCCCTGGTCAGCAGCCACCCCATCAGGATATAAAAGAGATATTCTCAAGAACGCAAAACCAATTATTTCCAATACATGTGTACAAAAGGAGCATAGACAGAATATTTAAATTTTAATAATGTATTTAAACTAACCCTAAATTTGTATCAAAAGGCAACTGGTGTAAATCCAAAAATATTAAATGCAAAACAACTATCCAATTTTTAAAAACATAATACTACCTATTTTACATAAAACTTGTGAAGAATTTTTTTAATTGTACCTGGCAGATTATGGGACAAAGGAGATAATAAGTACATTGAGATTAGTATAAATAGTACAATACTAAACTAATTAAGCTTGATCTTAGATTTGAATGCTGCCAAAACTTTTATATAATAACATTTTATATTGCATTAATAGCTCGAATTATGTATTTTTTATTTTTTGAATAAAAAATCTATAACTTAGACATTTTGCTAAGAAATAAATCTTACTTTGCAACCATTGCTTGCTATCATCTACATGCTTCACTATATCATCAGTGAATAACAAATATCCTGGAACACTTGAATATACAGCTGCCATCGAAAAAATGGAAGCTTGACGAACAAACCTAGAACAAAAAGTTTCATTGAATAAAAGAGGAAACTATTTAAACCTAATTATCTTCTCATGCAGAGAATGAAATGTGGTGAAAATTCAATAATCACAAAATAATATTTTGAATATTTTGTAGATTTATTTAAAATTTAGTGGGATAAGATTCTTGAACATGATCCTTTAATAACTGTGACTTTTAACTTTTTTTATATGTAAAATCATATTTTAAAGAGCAAACTGCAAATTATGTACTTTACCCACATACATATATTTAAAAACATTAAGTAATTAAAATTAAAAAAAAAAGTAGTTAAGGAATAAACTTAGGTAAACTTACACATCCACATGACTTTGTACATGTGACAAAAACTCCAGTAGAGCTTCCCCCATAGCTTTCGAAGACTAAAATTGTAGAAATATGTTTCAATAAACTATTTAGATTGAAAGTATTCTAGATGATAATGAAACTTAATGAATATGTGATTAATTTCAAGTAATATAATAATTTTATAAACAAATGTTTATTATGATTGAAGGTCTAAGCACACTTTAGTTTTTAAGCATACTTACTGGTATATTGGAAGCCGATAACATGATAACTCCTAATGTGTAAATTAAACGACCAAGAACATAGCTATCTTCACCGAATAATTTCAACATTTTATGAGATCTAAAATGAAATTTAGTTAAAAAATTATTTTTAAATGAAAATTTTATTCAAAATACAATTATATTTTTTATTAAAATTTATTAATCAGAATTCTGAGGGAAGGGATTTCCTGCATAGATAAATTATCCATTTGATAAAAATGTTCAATTTTTTGAAACAAATTTGGCTTTCAACTACAATTGTGAATTTTAGTAGGGGTTTGATGATTTTTGTACCAATTACCTACCTTAGATTTTATTTTCTAAAAATTAAAGTACAGTTAACAAAACTTTTACTCAATTTTTTTTTTATTTTGGCATTAAAACCTCACTTTGAATCTGTGCTGTTGGCAGGATTTAAAGGCAACTGACTATTTCATTAAAAAAATCGAAGTAAAAAAAATCATTAAAAATTCAAATTTGTTAATTAAAAAAAAGAAACACAGTTTAGAAAGAAATATCACTGTTGTGCTGACTTGTAGTTTCAAAGTTGTTTTTATTTGGTTTGAAGATCCAATTTTGAGTCAATATCAAAACAAAGTTTTATTCCTTTAAATGTTAATTGCAATCTGAATGAATTAACTATTTGGAAATTAATCAATTAAAAAAGCATCAGAACCATCACATCTTCAAAAAGGTAAATTAGATATATTTAGGCAAGACATTTAGATATAATTAGGTAAATTATACACAGGTCATATAATAGATTTAACCATGTATTTTGGATTATTTGATATTTCATAGATTGTTTAGTTTAATAAAACCCGTTCAACTAGATGGTTAATAGTTTTAAAATATTCTGAAATACACCGACAAAAATAATCAACATCAATTTTTACATACTTGTCATATTTTGAAATAAGGGGGTAGAAGAAGTAACCAGCAACCATAGAAAACCTGTTAGGTGTTTCAGGTAGGGGTGGCTTAGGAGTCGACTGCATTAAAAAAAAATCAAAATACAAAAACATCAGTTATATTTACTAAGAAAAATTATTGCTTAGTTGAAATCTTTATATAATTTACAGGCCCAAAATGTATTTTTTTTTAAATTTTTAAATCCTTTAAAAATTTTAAATACTTATTTTTGTGACAGACTATAAAAAAGTAAAAGGTATTGTAAGCTTCAATTTAAACATAAATTCTTATTATATCTTTCATAATAGCTTCTGCAATCTATTAAAAAAATAAACTTTTTTTTAATCCTATATTTAAAATATTGAAGAAATTGTAAACATTGTGTTGTATATACATACATAGATATGTGTGTAGTCAACTTTTGATACATTTACATACAATCAAAAATACAAGTACTATCTTTTCTACTCATTCACATTTATTATGAATATTTTTTATCATAAAAACTTATATTTCAATTAAAAAATAATTTATTTATTTAAGTAATATTTAACTTATACCTTTGTTATAAAGCGTGTTTTAGTAGCAATTCTTTGATCAACTATAGATTTCCAAGTTTTTTCTACAGATTCTGCAAACTTTGCTTTTGAAGAATATCTATCTTGTATCAGTTGAGGATCCTCTTTTAATGGTTTAGATAATATTCTACTACCTTGAGCTAGAACCTAAATAGAAATGTAGGTATAAATAGTTTCATACTAAATGTGACTATTCAATGACATTAATTAAAAAAAAAGCTTTTAGGTAGGAATTTTATTTTTACTTACATCTAGCATAATTAATCTCTGACTAATATTGTAGTCTTTCTCATAAAATTGAGATGCAAGATACTCTGATACCTGTACAATAAAACACAGTTTTTATAAACTATTTTTGTAAAATAATTTTACCAGAAAATAAAAAAAAAACAGTGAATAAAAAAAACAATAGAGGATTATTTAAAATTTAAAATAAACCCTTTATCTTACAAAAGGAAAGTTTAATCAACTTGAAGAAAATTATCAATATTTAAAATATCGACTTGAAGAACATTAATTAATAAGATATTAGTTAATTCATTTAGAGAAAGGTTAAATACATCTTAAAATTATGATGTCGATGAGGTGAAAATTATACCATAATAGGAGAGTGTACAGTTAGAGACACCAGAATTCTATGCTTCATTCCATCAAAATCTGGAATACTATATTTGTCCTCCAAGTGAATTACTACTTTTGTCATTTCTATGGCAACCTATGAAAATATTTTTGAACAATTAAATGCCTTCTTGCAATTTTACTCATTTTATTACATCATATAAAAAATGGAATGTATGGAAATGTATTCATGCTGGAAAAATGTATTACTTCCAGCATGAATACTTTTACTAAAAAAACGCACTTTACAAATGTTGAGCTTACAAAGTTTTATAATTATATATGCTTCTATCAATAAAGCTCAACCTTGTAACTTTGTAAACAAAATAGACAATTAGCATTTTTTTTTTAATTTTAAGACTCATGAATTTTTTTTATATAGCAATTTTTTTTTTCAAAAAAATTTAATCAATATGTGTACACCTTAGCATAATCAAAAATTTAACATGCATAAATAAGAAAGTACTCTTTTTTAAACAAATCAGAATTTAACATGGAAGGATACAGTCGTCTTAAACTCCTGTTTTATAATATCATGTATTTGCTTATAGTTGTACAGTGTAAAAAATGATTGATTAACTATTTTATTTAATTAATATTATTTTTAAGCAATTATCTAGAATATAATATAGTTAACATGAAAGAATATTGTATTAAGTTAAAATACAAGTTACAGAAATATGTTACTTCATCAATGATATCAGAGTTTGCCTCGATAAGGCTTTCAGCGTGTTTCAAACATTGTTCAAACCAATCGGCATTTTCTTGTTCAATCATCCCCTGTAGACAGTCATTCAAGTAAAAGGGATGCTTTTCCGATTCCAAAGGAACATCACTAGACATGTCATAGGCTTCCAAGCCATCTTCACTGTTAAATATACACACAAAAATAGACAAAAAGTTTCAGTACTGTCAGTTAACTATGAAAAAAATAACTATAAATAATAATTCATTGTGTATTCATTCATTCCCATGTTCATTGTAGCGGGTTCGACTTTTTATTGAAAAACTCTGTCGACCCAAATATCGGAAAACTCTAGACTATCCTGATAAAGGAGTACTCCGGAGATCCTTATATCGATAAACTTCTGCTATACTTGAAAGCTCTATTTGTAAGGCCATGTTAATATCCATTATAAGGCTGATTAAATTAAAAGCATAATTTTTAGATTTTTTTGGATTTATAATTTTTCAATGCATTTTATTTTAATAATAAAAATAAATTGTAATCCTCAATGAGACACAATCTAAAAGTTACTAAGAGAGTTTTCTTTTAGTAAAATGTGTTTGACTTGATTTTTGATGTATACTTTGAATTTTAAAAAACCACACAGTTTACATTGGAATTTTACTTAAGGTATACATAGTTTTTAAAAAATAGTGTCAAAAGCCAATTAATTGAAATAAAGAAAAACAAGTTCTAGAGTGGTATAATGAAACTGATAAACAAAAACCATGCAAAAAACATACTTATTTAGCTGGAGTTTAGTATCCAATATCTCAGTTATATCTTTTTCAGGAGTGGAAGATTTTTTACAATTATTTTCAGATTTTTCCTCGGTGAAGCAGTTAAGTTCTTCTGAATACCTTCATTTTTTTTACAAAATAAAGTATGTTAAAATTTTAAATAAAAATACATTTAAAATAGTCATAAAGAGTCAAAACTATCATAAGTTAGTTAAACTTCACCAGTAAATGTAATTACATACTATGGTGCCAATTCAACTTTATCAAAAAAAAATTTACTAAACCTTTTATGATTATTATAAAAAAATAACTTCTGGCTTAATGGAAAAAGCAAAAATTACAAAAGTCACATTTTATTACAAGGGTTACACATTTTATTATAAGAGTACTTACAAGAATTTTTTTCCAGGATCAGTTGGTACAATTAACAGGTTTTCGAATTCAAAAAGAAATGATTTATCTACACAATCCTAAAATAATATGAAGAAATTTTTCACGATAAAAACTCAACGATTCTATTTTATTTAAAAGTCAAACCAAGTTAAGCAAACTGTAAAATTTTAATTTAACAAAAAAATTAACATTAAATGATGAACTTAATTTAAGTAATTTTTTTTATGGCTTTTCTAAAGTTGTTAAAGTGCAAAGTCAATCTTTACATGCAATAGAGAACAGTTTTTTTTAATCAAGCCTCTAAACAATCCACAACAAAAAAGTGTTATTTTAGTTTTAGTAGTTTTTAATTTCAATTAAGTATATAGTTTTAAGAGATTAATAATTAATATAAACAAACTTCAAACGTCAACTTGGGGCCATTCGTATGCAGAGCATTCATCAATAAGCTGCCCACAACCATACCCAAGTTTCGTATGAACTCTTCCGAATTACCAATCCTAATAGTGGTTCCATGAAGAGCTCTCTCTGTATAAGCTATAAATTATACAGTACGCATAATATAAATATCATAACTTGTTTAAAGGTAATTTTATATTTTTAAAAAGTTTAATTGTGATTTTAAAAAGTAATTCGAAAGTTATAATAATTTAATGTTGTTAATCTACAAAAAAGCAGCACCTTTTTTTAGGCAACAAATGGTAATTCACTTCTTTTTTTAAAACAAAAGGAACTTCCTTTTGTTTCAAAAGAAATAGAACAGGAAGCTCTAAAAAAGAAATTAAACTACCCTCTGGATAATATATTTTGATTTTAAAATTACTGGTTTTCTTATAAGAAATGTTCTAGTTATGTGCTATTTAAAAAAAGATTCCTAAGTAATTGTTAATTTAATTTAGATATTTAACTTTTTGATTAACCAAAAAATAGTCTATAGTCTTCTAAGTTCAATTTCTCCACAATTCGAACAAATCTGTAGAATGTACTGATTGCAGACTAGAGGTAAAAAGCAACCACTTATATCGAAATATGTAAACTAATGATAAATACTAAAAAGGGTTATATGTTGTATAGCAAGACTTTAAAAGTTTCTATAGTTTAAAGTAAGCTTTAAAAAATATTTAAATATATAACATTAAATTAAAAATTAATATTATAGGTTAAAAAACCACCTTCTCCTTGAAAGCCGTTATTTTTCATTCTATTAATCCATCCAGCACAAATAACTAGTGCTGAAGCTAAGTACTTCTGCTGTTCCGCACTTTGATGTTTTAAGGCACTCTCATCAGACCATGTTTGTAACAAAGAGTTCAATATCTAAAAAACAAAATTGCAATAAATTAAATAAAAATATATCTTTAAACTTCAATATTTTCAGAATAGTATATAAAGATGAACTAGAGAACACATAAGAAGCTAAATTGTAATTTTACTTTATAAACATATTTTTAACTTTAAAGATAAACATATTTTCAACTTCAAAAGTGCATTATAAATTAATTTGTATGGATTCTCGTTACAAATCATTTATGTAAAATTATACAGTGATAATTTGCAGTCTCAAAGGCAATATGTTAAATATTATGAAAAACACACTAAAAAGATCTTGGAACTTTTAAAATATTCCTACTTAAATTTTCTAATTTTTGAATGTACGCTTTGTTACACTGCAATGATACTTCCAGTGTAAATCAATATGCTGTGCAGTCCTCAGTTCAGTAACCCCAAATGTAGGCACAATATTGAGATGTAAATTTTATAACCATTTATAATTAACCTTACACTAACAACTACAATTACATTATCAATAAATCATGCATGAATTCTTTATCTACCTTATAAAACTGACTTTGGCGAGCGTTGTCTCCAGCATAGTAGCCAATAATATTTTGGATGATTAAGGGCTATAAAAATATAAGAGAACACATGAGAAAAGTAAGCAAAGCAAAATAAAATTGTGCATTTTAAAAAGATAATAGGAAGATTTTATCTACCAGCTTAAAAAGTTACAACTCAAAGCCCTATAATAACTTACTTTTTTAAAATGCTTAACAAGAATCAGCTTTGTTGTGAGAATGTAGTTTAATCTATTGTTTTTTGTACCTTCATCGCCCAAAATCCATTCAACGTAACCATACCTTAATAAAAGGAATTAGTTACATATAAAGTTTAATCAAATACTTAGACAGTTTTTTATTTACATACTTACATCTTCAAACTTTAAAAAAAAGTGCAATATTGATGAATGATACATTTTTAAAGAAAAAAACCTTACGCATGCAGTAAAATATTTGGAACTTCTAACATTGAGCATAATACTAAAATAGTTATTATATCATGTGATCAAATGGACACAGTTCTACTTCCTATTAATGCTATAGTTGCACCCAGAGGTAGAAGTGGAGAAAAAGTGGGGAGGGGGCTAGAGGGTAGGTACTTACACCCTTATAATTTGGGTGCAAGTACCTACCCTCTAGCTACCTCCCTAATGTATATTCTGCCTCCTTATTTTACTTGCAAAATAAGAAAAGTAAACTGAAGTATTTATAATATAACTTCATTATGTATTTAGTAATAGTTTAGAAGAGGTTTAGAGCTGTTGTCCAATTAGCTGGAACTGTTAGCCTGTTTAACTCTAATTATAAATCAGTATAATTATTTTTGTTTGAGTGTGAGGGGAGGTGACTGGGGTGTTGTAGAGAATAAATAGTGAAATTGATTAGAAGGTTTTTAAGACACTTAATTTAACTGACCACAGCACAATATACATAACAATAAGGAACACTAAGAATATTGAGGTTCAGGACATCAGAGGTCCTCTTGGCTTGAGTGTAGGAGCAAAAGTGATGTCTTGTTCGGTTCGAATCTTACTGGAAATTAATTTGTCCCTCCTTTATTATGCAGGGATAGGTTAAAATAATATATTAGAATTTATACTATTGGGTGAGAAATTTGAGCGACAGAACTTTGATTTTAGTTCGTGATTTTAAAGGATTCAGGTGCAAAGAGAAGTACTGTGTCCAAAAGTTTCACTTTCCAAAATGGGGTACCGAAACAAAGAACGTTGAAATAAATTAAAATAACCAAGATTCACCACAAGTGCAAACCAGTTAGAAAACATAAAAAAAGAGAGGGGTGGACTTAAGTGTTTAAAGTATTAAAAGTAAGGGGACGCCTGGTCATTTTCACAAAAACCTGTCCCCCTATGTCTACCCACACTTAAAGCACTGGTTGCACCTAAATTTTTTAATACTGCATTTGGAGTATATAACTTTTATCCAAGCTTGCATAATAATAATAAGAAGAACAGTCAGTAAAATTCCAGAAATAGGAAAATATTTTCAATTTTAAATACAGGGTTTCTGCCAAAATGAAATGTCGCAAATTCATGACTGAAATTAACAACTTTCATGACTCCAGGAATCGGACCAAAAATAAGAACAATTTCAATTCGAGCCATTATGAAATTAGATGTGCAATGCATTATCTTCTAAAATATACTTTTATATTAAGTAAACAATTGTTTTTTACCTTGCATATCTAAACCAAGTGTAGGAAAATAAGAACCGAACTAAAAAAAACCCAACAAACATAACTACTCAACTGCTACACAAATCATTCTTTGTATAGCAGTTGAGTAATTTTGTTTACTAAAGGTACTACTAAATGTACTTCTAATTTATTTATAAACACTTTAAAATAATTATATTTACTTTAATTTATGGTGTTGGGGGGGGGGGGGGGATCACCTTCATCAAATTTGTCTATGTTTGAACTGTTCATTTGATGTATTACCAACAAGTTTTGGTCTTTGGCAAATCCATTTAGGCCCTAAATATTTAATCGCCAGGGTTTTCAAAAAAAAATTCTTGATTGCCTATTTAAACATAAACAAAAAGTATTTTTTCATTCAAGGTGTTCATGTGATCACGACTCATAGAAACTTGATTGGAAGAAATATTCTGGCCAGTCCGACTTGGCCTGAACCGGAAGAATAAAACGAGAACTCTTCAAAACGCAAGGAATCAAATAAAACGAGACACTCTTCTGATCACGCAGAGCCAGAGAACAGTCAATCATTCTGATGCAATGTGACGTCAGCGGTAGATTCCGTGAAAATTACTATGCAGCTAAATAAGTAAATCAGAAAGTATTATTGGACTTCTCTTCTAATGGGAGATTGCACTGGGTTGTTGAGATTTGAAGACATCTTAGTGTAATCTAATCTTAATTGAAGAGCTTAGTGGAAGAACGTGCTAAGTGACAAAAAGGTAAAAACGAGAAAATGAGCTTTAAAGTTTTTAGTTTGCACTCAGATCTGTTGAAAACTTCGTTGACTATTTCTTTGTTTGCTGTTTCAGTGAATTTGCATCACGAATTGCAATGTGATACCGCTTAAATCGAACCCTGCTTACGGCTCTGCGGTGTTTATGGCGACATATTAATTACGTAATTTTACATGAGATGTTTCGAAATTCATACAAATATGCCGTTTTTCCCAGATTTTTGGTCGATTTTGGCTCAAATTCATGACTTTTCATGACAAAATTTACCTAATGTCAAAATTCATGACTTTTTATATGCGCGGAAACCCTGCAAATACAAAAAATAATAATTGTATGCTAATTTACCAAGGAATTGACAAAAGAAACTGCGTCATAAATGGTTCTAGAGCAGCAAATGGCATTTTGGTAATTAAATTTTGGCAAACTTTTCTCCAAATGAAGTCTTTTTCTGATTTTATAACTAAAACCATACTTAGCCGTTGTGTAACTTTATCTGAAAAAGAAATACATGATTAGTCAACTTAAGCTTTAAAGATTTTCTTCTAATACTTATTAAATAATCAAACTCTATATAAATAAAAAGGTTCATTTGTACAATGCTTAGTCTCCAAAGATTGTTTATCAATTACTTTGAAATCTTATTACTAACTTGCCTTCATGAAGTAAATGTTTTCACATATACCAGTTTCATATTCATTAAGTTTCAATAATTTTTTGTAAAATTTAAACCTTTTTCTTTTCTCTGTTTAAAATACTTAGAATTAGCAGCAAACAAGATCAAACAAAGAAAGGATCAAATACCGACTGAGCAATCTGCAGAGTACTAAGCATATTAAGAATATAAAAACTGCATAAGTTTTCTTGTCTTTTGTAGCCAGATATGCAATGCAATGCAAGGCTGAGATAGTTAATAAAAGTACTTTACATTTGTTTTTAAAATAAAAATACTATATAAATATTGCATTACCAGAATAGCCAAGGATACACAGCTTTCCAAGTAGTTTTCCAATGAATTCAAGAGTACAATTGTGACTTTCAGAAATCCTTTGATGCAAGGCGGTTAATGTTTTTAAAACAGCAGAAATCATCAATGGTATATAGCAATCAGCATGAAAAATTTTGCTGAAAAATGTTTAAAAAATAAAACTGTAATTACCATTAACATAAAGCATTAGAATTGCATAAAAATATTTACGAATAACTAATTCTACACATAAAATTTAGTTACACTATACGACACATTATATTATTATTATCATATAATAATCAATCTATAAGTGTAGTGTTTTCCATCTTAACAAATACAGGAAAATTTCACGTAACAGGCAAGTTAAGCCTCATAACAATTTAATTTTCTAATCTGAACTATCCATATCTAAGGCACAAATAACCTCATAAAATAAATTATCTGTATTTGTGTACCTAAAATTTTGTATAAAAAATAACCTGAATAACACGCAACACAATATCAGAGAATGTACCTGATATCAATTAGATATCATCATGATATTGAGTAAACAATGAGAGATGATCCATTGGAGGATATTTTGTGCCACTAGGGAAGTAAAACCAATTTTAAAAGGATACAGCTATGATATGACTGGTCTGTTCAATTGCGACAATTGGCGAGCTTAAAAATTTAAAGTAGGGCAGCTATACCTATTAAGTTGTATGAAATATGAAGGTGAATGGTTACCACAATTGTTCATCTTCATTGCTTGGCAACATACTGTGCAAATTAAGTTATAAACAATATAAAACAGATTTAAAGCAACTTATTGTATAGTTAAGTTATTTAAAACAAATTCGAACGGAGATGTTTTAGTAAGTAATAAAAATTAAATAATATGTAGCTTTGAAATGAATCATTGTTATTTGAAATACAATATAAACAGATATTTAATTTGGTGAGTCCACACATCATAAAACAGTAGGGTTTTTTTTGGATAAAATAAGTAGCAGCACAAAAATTAAAATGAAATGTCCTAGAAAATTTATATAATTGAAATTATCAGAAAATATGAAAAAATTAAGAAACAAAACTGTATTGGAAACTATTGAGCTATGTGCAAAGCATGAAACTATTGGTTTTGATAAAACAATTTAACCTTATAACTACTAATTGCACATAGGGATAAATTTTACATTCAATAGATGTCATTTAATGACGTAAATTAATAATATGAATATATAATACATGACATATATACATGCATGATTTCCGACACTTAATATTCAACCTTGTTTATAAGGTTACTTGTTTTTAATGTCAGAAACATAGCAATCCCTTGTATGAAACTATAAACGTGTTATTACAGTATTTAAAAAAGCTCTTACTGCATCATGCCCTTGGTTTTGTTGGCCACTCGTTCCGGAAGAGAAACCATTAGAGTTATCAAGTCATTCCAAATGCTGGAAAGTGCTATGTACTCTGGATCACTAGTCCCTTGGCTCAGACACTGTTGCAAGATTAAAGCACTATAACTTTTTCCCCGAAGGAACTTTTCAAGGAGATTTAAAATCTTTAATTGCTGGAAACTTTCACTGCAAATACATGAGAAAATTTAAAACGTAAAGAATAATTGGTGGATATTTAATTTGCACCTATTAAAAAGCAGCAAAATTTTAAAATAATTACTAAAGCATTTTTATTTATAGAAGAGTTTGGAGAATTCTCTAATGAATGTCTATTCTATATAAATTTTTTAAAAAGGGTAAAAAAAAAAGAGAGAACTCCAAAGTAATTTCTATAAATGAAGCAAGACAAACTTATTCACATGAACCAAAGTAATCCTTTTTTATTTAATGGAGGGAAATTTTCCAAATGATAAACCTACCACTTTTATAATATTATAAGTATTTCTTGATTTTATTATAAAAGCTTATTCCAAGTTCAGCAGCATAATGAAATCTTTTAAATTACAAAATAGCATAATTCAATTTGACACAAGTGTTTTATATTGAACAGCAACTTACCAGCTGGTATCTAGTTTTCGAACAAGAATCATGAAAGCTTCGTGAAGTATTCCACAGAGGAAAATATCGTCATATTGATTTTCCTGCCATTTTTCGTTAAAAAGAGTTGGTTTTAATGCATCCAAAAGAGTAGACAATATGCTATGATAACTAGAAAATGACGAGGCAGATATTTTATTGTTTACAACATACTCTGCATGAAATTCTTTCAGCAAAGACCATTTTTCGCTTTTGTTCTGATCTTTAGAAATTGCATTAAAAGCCTCATTGAAACGAACAGTAAAACTGGAAATGTCATCATATTTGCCTTCCATCCGTAAGTATAATTTAATTATTTTTTAAATAATAGTACGTAACAGTGTTAAAATATTTCAAATAGTTTTGAAGTTAGTAGTGAAAAACAGACCCGTATTTTAAATTAAATGGCAGAACAATGAAATTCATGTGCAATATTTTTCATATAGATAGCTAGTTTAAAAATAATAACAATTAACCAAAAAAGGATTCGATTTTCGGGCTTGCTTTGGAGTTTGCAGTTTTGTATTTTGGTAAGTAAAACTTTTCGGCTGTCTACTTTTTAGCCTTCGTAACAAGCTTTGACGCAGTCAACAAAGTTTCGTAACTTAAAACAGTGGTCAAGTAATGAAGTCAAAACCTGAGCTAGTAACCAGATAGGTTTTAGTAGATAGGTAATTTTATTAGCCCTTTTCCCCCACGTATGGGAATCACCATAACATTGAAGTAAAACAAATTTAAAACGAAAATGTTATCTAGTTATTTAATTATATTTTTCATATTGTTAGAAAAAAAAATGGGGGGGGGGGGGGGTAAGTCATTAGATTCTTACCGTTTATACCATTTTTTTGTCTATATAATGTATCCGTACTGTAAGAATTTTAGGGAGTATTAAAGTGACAGGAAAATAGGCCATTCAAATTATTTTTTAGTTCATTAAGAACTTTTTATTATATATTTTATTTTTGTAATGCTATAAACACAATGTATAAAAATGTGTCAAGTATTAAGTATTCTTTTAATGCTTTTACAAAAATATAAATAAAAAACGTAACTACTTAAAAAAAATTTTTTAGGCCTTAAAGTGAATACCTAAGCAATGTAATGGTATGTAGTAGAAAAAAATATTTTACTAAAGTGGCTTTTGTATAGATTTTCAGGAAAACATGTAATAAAACTTGTAATGCTTAACCATGCAAAAAAAATTGAGTAAACTTCGATGTTTTTTTATAATCTAAAAGGAAAAAAATATAAAATACTAGTACAATTTGAACCATTTAATTAAAAAAAATAACTTTCTGCAGTAATTTGAGTACATCTGTATACTAAATATTGTAAAGATAAAAGTAAACTAGTTTTTAGATAACAATTTATTTATATTTCAAAATGATAAAAGGTTTTAAATGGGCTACAGAACTAATGCCATTTAAAAACCACTAAAAACTTCGCATAATCCAAACAGGCACTTATGGGTGACAACTTTCTTTTAATATATTCTGCACTTTCAAGAAAATGCAGGTTTCCCCAGCAGCATTTGCAACAGCAATTCCCAACAGCTTGAAGTTGCCATACAAAAAATAATTACAATAGTGAAGGGTCGATGCAGGCAATCGGATGAAAATATAATCTGCAAAAACTTATTAATATCTTTTGCTTCGTTACAAAAAAAAATAGTGCAACTGTACATTAAAACATAGTGAAAATGATATATCTGAAAGGTATACTAAAACTAAATTTAAAAGGTGAACATAGTACCATATTTAATAGGAAAATCCCATGAATATTTACTAGTGGATAAAGTAGAGTAAATGTTTTAGAATTTTCTAGATATTGAGTAAACTAAATTAAGCTTTTTGGATATTGAAAGTTGGACTTTGACACCAAATTCTAGTTTCTGAATCAAATTTTTTTAAACAAAAGTTGTAATTAATTAAAAAAATTCTGTTTTGTGTTTCGTGACTATTAGTTTTGAAAAGTAGACAAACATTTTTTAACTATTTATAAGGAAATCAAATGTCTGTGAAAAGGTTACGACCATAGTTTTAGGGGGTTGGTTTTAGGATTTTATAAATTATTTGAAAATTTTTCAAGTAGTTTAAATGACTAGAGAAAATGCACATTAAAAAAAATCATACAACTAAAAATGCTACCATGAATTATGTTTGTTGTAGAAACCTTTAAGAAAAGTTGGTTGTAATACCACAAAGTTACGAATGATCATTAAAAACCAATCATCACCAAAAGATTCCCATACAAATGAATTATATACAAATATTAATTAAAAAAAATGTTTTGTCAAATCTTCAACACAAAAAGCAGTCCAACAAATCCGTCCTAAGGTCAAACACAGTATTTACAAAAATGTCTAGGAGCGTTTTTTTAAATGTTTAATAATTACAACCAATGAGAAAGTGTAGCAAAGAAGGAATTTCAGGAGAAAATGGTCCTAGTTATTTTTGTAGATACAGTGGTTGACCTGCACACAGCAGAAATGCAGACATAGGCCACTAATAATTAGGTGTCTATCAATAGGCATTGATCAAAAAGGTTTATAACAAATTCAGCCTTATTTTAAAAAACAAAATTGTTTAAGTCAGTATTAGCTATTATTAGAATCATATTTAATTTTATTAAACAACATTTAGGCAGCCTGCAGAAATCACTAAAAAAGGTCATAAAAGGTTAATATTCTGGCACACTGTAGCATTTGATCAGAGCATGAATACTGCAAATTACTTTAAATTATAAAAGTATCCCCTAGCTATATCGTGCATTCCAATATATAGCAGACAAATCATGTCTCCTGATTTAAAAAAAAAAAAGTTTTCCAATATTTCAGTTTTCTAAAAATAAAATTTCAGTTTCAAACTTTTGCACTTTGATATTTTCAGGAAAACAGGTTGTTTCTATAGAACACGCAAAAAAGTACACTTTAGATGGTTATTTTAATAAAAAAAATGACAAAGGAGTAAAAAATTTATACGTAAAACATTCAATTCTATTGAATAATTAAAGTATTGTTTGAATTTTTTGTTCCTTTTTTTATTACCATAATTTTATTATTAAATATGTCTATTTATCGTTTTATACTGTACTGCTTAAGCTTAAAACCTTTGTAGAGGGCATGAATAAATCAGAAGTATCTGATTTTTCAAGTAGCTTGTTATGTCGCACATTCGGTTACATTGTGATTTTCGCTAGTCTCCCAGGAAGCGTGATATAACCATGGGTTACTGTACCTAGATAATAATTATTTAGTTGAAAAAAAACTATCTAAATTGTACAGTGTACAGAAAAATAAAACCCAATAACAAGCAAAGACACACACCAAAAAATTTAAGAAATATTTAAATTTGGGTTATACTGCCATAATATTGTCTGCATCCAATTAATAAGATACATGAATTTACTCTTTTACAACACGTTCCAGTAAAAATGCAAGAAATCATAAGTGATTTTTAAGAGTGCTGATTTTATATAAAAAAACCCCGAATGAATGTTTCAGTGCATAACATTCATCTTTAAACATTGACATGTAAAGGTTCAGTTATTTATATACAATGAGAACCAATATTCTAAATAAGACACATTTGAACTTCATATTCTTAGAAGTTATAAACATATGCTTTCATTCAAGAGTAAAATAAAGAAAGGCAATATTTATAAATCTAAATTCTATCATAAAAAAAAACATAATATTTTCAAAAATAAACACTGACTACTTACAAAAAAAATTGCAACAGCAATTATACTATTTTTTTATGAATTAACTTAATATGTACAATAATTTCTTTCAAACAACATGTTATGTACAAGTGATAAATATAATTCTAAAACTTTTCTTAATAAATAATATATATTAGAACATTTGTACAAGCATTTTTCAAAATTGTCAAGTAAGTTTTTTTTTTTAAATTAAAAGATTTTAATACTCTTACAAAAATATTAGATTTTCTTTTATAAAGGAATATAACTGCTTTTAAAAAGGTGTTCTTTTAAGCCTTAAAGGAAACTTATAGACACATAAAAAAACATTGCCTTCCTTACAAAGAATTTTGGGAAAACATGTAATGCAATTTCTTGTAATGTTAAACCTTATTAAAAAAAACCCCACCATTTAACATGCATTCCCTTTAACATGCAGCAAACATATTAAAAACTTAACACATTTAAACGTACTAACAAAGGCAAATCCTAAAACATTTAAACTGATAACTTCCTGCGTATGAGATTAAATGAAGGTTACGCTATATAAATAAATGAATGCTTTGACAACACACAAAAATATCGGGAAAGCAATAACAATGTGCATCATATTCTACAATTTAACCGTACAGGATGTCTAAAATAGTTCTAAAATGCTATGTCTATATGTTATGTCTATATAAAAATATCACAAACGGCAATAAATTTAGCGTATTTTAAAGATGAAGAAAAGGTAATTCTTAATAACAAACAAAATATTCAGTCCAGTGATTGTCACTTCAAAGGTTTTTAATGTACTAATTATAATTTAATTCAGATTTCAATTTAGCTTCATAGAAAATTAAATAACTCGGAAATATTTCAAACAGATGTTTAAGCAGTTTTGATTGTCACTACTATGTATAGAAAAAAAACCATTTTAAAACATCCTGTGCACACAAGTCTCATTCAAGGCCAAAAATATTCTAATACTCAAGTTTTGTTTGGGTTCTTTTGCAGCATTTTCTCAAATGAAACACTGCCAGAAGGCATTATACAAGCTCGTTCAAAACAGTGCATGGCCCATGGACATTAAAAAGACAAATTCAGGGATTGATTCTACACCAGTTTCTACAGGCTTGTTGCCGATAAAACTTTGATCAGTAAATGGGCTTTGATAGTTTTTTCTTGCAATTATAGGAAATAAACATGCATGTTAAGTAAATAAGATGTTCTTAAATAATTACACCACTTTGTTTCTCACCGCACAAAAAGTTATAAATGTTACACCAAATTCATATAGGTTGCAACTCAAAAGTTTTTAACATGTTGAACGTCCCACCAATTTTGAAAGCAGTCCCAGTCAAGCCATGCACGCTTCTGGAAGCATGGTATTGTAGGGCCATATGTATTTTAAACTCTTATCGCAGTGTTTGAGGTTTGTTGTGGCTTCCTAAATGTAATTTCAGTGACACTCAACATGTTAAATTAAAGCCAGAAAGTTCAATTATTTACCTCTTTAAATCAATACAAAATTCATTTTAACAAAAGTTGCCGTAAATTACACATTTTAAGTTATAAATTTAGAATAGCTGAAATTCTTTTGCAGATATTTTTCATTGATGGTCTATTCATTAAAAGAACAAAAAATTGCAATTTTAGTTTATGTATCCCAATTTTTTTTTAGCAATAATTTTCAGTGTTGGTCTGTTTACAATGCAAATACAAGCAAATTAGAAACTAATTGATTTATACAATATAAAAATAGATTTTAACAATCAAGTACTTAAGGACTGATGGAGTTAATACATACAACAATTACTAAGTTCACATTTGTCCCCCAAATATTTGTTTTGTTAAATTGCATAGTCTTATTCTGAAATGTAGCATTAAAAGGAACTCGACAAGAGCAGGAACTTTTAAAATCCATAAAATTTCAGCTTAGTAAAAATTTTAAGCACAACTGATATTGAAAAAAGTTAAAGGCACCTCTATATGAAATCTAGCTCAAGCCAGATCCAACTATTTAAATGTCTCGACAGCATGAGGTTATGAAAAAAAAATGTAAATATACAAGTTAAAATGTTTTGATTGCAAATTTATAAACCACACAAATTTGTAAACACTTAAAAATGTTACTTAAACATTTAAATAAATAACTAATGAATTTCCGTGAAAAATAATTAAACAAATCAGTTAGCAACATTTTACAATGGTTTCGTTCCAATAATACATTAACAAATATTGATTGCTTTAAAATGCCAACATATACCAATTCCTCAATTTATATTCATGAGAAACAATTATTGCAAAAATCAAAAGTTTGATTAGCAATAAATGAATTTTTTTTTAATGTGCTAACAGTTGTACTTATAAAGAACATGAACTTTATCACAGAAGTAAAACCGTTCAAATAGAAGCCAACGTGGCTTTCAAGTTAAAAATACAGTCATTCCATTTCTATAACCATCTAACACCAAGCCACAAAATCTTTGAAAAGCCAAAAACCTCTTTTCCAATAATAAACTTAAAACTAAAAATTCAGACTTTTACACAAGACATTTATCGAATACCAAAATCCAGTATTGGCAAATAATACAATAAAATATATTCTACAATAAATTAAATATGAATAAATTTGAGGTTTTAAAGAGTCTAATTGCTACGTTCATAAAAACTAGCTTGAAATATATATCATTCAAAACTCTAGACTTTCAAATAAACACACACAAATGGTGACACTCCTATAAGTACATCAATGCGAATGAGAATCACAATGTAAAGTATACAAACCCACCATAAAAATAATTGGCCCAAGTACATTGAGTGCTTGAAAAATAATGAACTAAACTCTCAAGGTGATAGTACATCAGAACATACAACATAATCAAAGAATGTATGGCTGTTAAATTTTCATTGAAATTTACTCAGGTATTGAAAATAAAACTTGTTGCCAATAGAATTGGCAAAAGCCAACATAATTTTGCTTATCCAAAGTACATATCAAGCTAGGTGGTTAATCAGGCAAATAACAAACTTTTTTAACATGAAAAGTTCTTGTATAAGAAGATATTTTTTTACAGGTTAAACAACATTTCACGAAGTTGTAATAAAGGTTCTTGTAACCACATATTCTTTGATGAAAGTTGTGCATTCTGATACATACCAACAACTTTAAAAGTTATGCTCATATTTTTTCTCAAACACCCTTGTATATACCTTTGTTACTATAGAGCTCACTTTTTCTCACTACTTTGTGAAGTGGATGGACAGCCATATTGTGGCGGAGCACATCATTTATTTGCACCAAGTTTATGCAATCACACAGGTTAAGAGGATGCACACAAGAATAGTCACTATTCAGTAATGTGCAACATACACCTTCTAGGCCAAAGGAGCTAATGTGCAATGTTTGGGGTTCAGATTTCCTCTGAACATAGCTAAGTTCTATCTAGCATAATACTTGTATAAAAGTGGTCTCCGTACAGTTTTGAAATCGTTTTCAATAACAAAAAGTAAGTCTCTGAGGTTTACACGTTTCACACGGGGTCGAACCTATTAAAGAAAGACATTTATTAACTCATGTGCTAAGAAGTTCAACTAAACGAGCAAAACTAAAAAGTATACAATAAGGGAGTAGTTTCAATCAAAACTCAAATTCTCCAAAAAACCCTTCAAAAGATTTATTATAGTTTATGTTGAGATTGAAATAAGCTAACTATAAACTCAATCAAATAAAGTATTAAGGAATATTACATTTTGGTACATAAACATCCAATGTTAATTTCATTTAATAAAATATACAAATACTCACAGCTGTTTTGGGACCAGTACTTGAAGTAGGAGATTCACTGTTCCCAGACTGAAAATATAAATATCCCCACATTTTGAAATATTTCATAAGTTATAATCATACTTATTTCATTGGTCATCACATAATAAGTAAAAACTTGTGCAGAAACAAATGAAAATATCACTAATATTTCATACACTTGTTGTACTTAATATAAGCTTTTTTTACCATTAAAAAAAGGATTTAAGTTAAAATAAAGATTTGGTATATGTTTGTGATTTTACAGTAGGATTTTTAAAAAAAGAAATACCTGGCTTGTAGGTGTAGAGGCAGGGTCGGGTTTAAATTTTTTACGAAGTCCTATTGCAAGCAATGCAGTCATGTTAGCTTCCCTTTGTCTTACTTCTTCAATCTCTGCTCGTTGCATCTAAAACACAAAAAAAATATATAACTGCATCTCGAACTTTTAAGTTTAAGCCATAAACTTAGAAAGCGCATGAAACTATTTTCCAGGAGATAAGTTTAACATTTTGTTAAATGAATTGAGGACACATACAATATATAGTTAACAGCAATCTACAGTTTAAGTTTTGCCAATGTCATTTTTTAAAATTTAGAATATCAATGATTTGTAAGTTTTTTTATTGAGGGAAATTAGGAATTTCCCCATGATTCACAAGATATGTGATATGGTAAAGTAAATGCCATTTACAACTGCGTTAGTCAAGAGAATGAAAAGAGAAAATAATAATAACTTACTTCTTTTGCTTTTTGTTTAAGTTTCAAGAGCTCAGGATCTTCTAGTTTAGAACGACTCTGAAAAAAGTCTCAATTTAGCAATAGGACTATAGGTAAACCAGTTTTCATTTAAAGCACAGCATTTAAAAGTTTTAGGCATATTCACAATTTTACTAATAAAAAAAATATTTATACTTTTGCAGCTTTAAGTAAAATTTCTTTTTCTTGATCATCATGTCTCTTCTTTTCTAGCTTATCCAATTCTTCGAGGAACTTTATTTGAGCTTTTGTATCGCTTGTCACTTCGAAACGAGGATCCAACTAGAAACACATTAAGGTTGAAATTAAAAAAAAAATACAATACATTTTTCATTACAGAAAAATATTTATGTGAACCTATCCATTAAAAAAATTACATTTTGCACTGCACAGTAAAATGAAAAAACCCGAGAAACTTGAATATTTCAAACAAGTAAAAGCAATATTAAAACTCTAAGGGTTACTCTATTAAATTTAAGGCTCATTATATTTACTGCAATATTTTTTTTTTAAGGAACCCTTCAATTAATACCATTTCATCTTAACATAGTACAGACCTTATACAAAATGCAATAAATTGATGTATCAATTGAGATAGTTAAGACAATAAGCTTACCTTGGGGTTTTCACAACGATGTTCAGCTACTGTACTAAGTCTTTCTATGAGGGATTTAAGTCTATTCTCTGCTGCGTGGGACACTAGATCTACAACATCACTTTTCACCTCTTCTAAACCATGTTTCTTTGCTAAAATGAAAATAAATATTTTTACTGTTGTATAGGAATACTATATGTGGATGATAATTCCTGAACAAATACATTGTTAGTTAAAAGAATTTAAAATTCCAAATAGATGTCAAACTCAAAACAAATATTGTGTATATTAATATTAAATAAATATTGTGTACAAAATTTATTGACTTTGAAGGTAATAAATAATTTTCTCTCAATGTTATACAAGCATTAATATTATTGACAAACCAAAAAACAACTATTTAATGTGTGCAAAACCAATAATTAAAGGCCAGAGTAGTAAATAAAGAAACACCAACCTATTTGCAAAATTTTTCTATGAAGTGCACTTGATAAAAAATGATTATCGTCTTTGCAGGATCGTATTTGGGAGCCAATCAGTTCAGAATTAGTAGCTAAAATCCTCTGACTTTCCTCAACTAGATTGACACCACCCATTGCAGCGACATCATTGATGTCATCTTCATCCCTAAAAAACAGAAAGTGGTTACAAAACCGAATATTGCCAATAGCTAGAATTTTTTTTAAATAACTAAAATAAAAAAATATTAAAAAAATCTATAATAAGTCAAAGTGAAACATAATCTAAATAAAAAAAAAAAATAAGCAACTTCTTAAAAAAAGAATTTCAGTGAGTTATATGCACACAACATTTTAAGTGACTATGTAATACATGAAAGCCACTCTAATATTTTCTAAACAGTTATTTTTGTAAATTCATTACTTACCTTACAGAGACAAATGGCTTTTTTTCTTTTGCTGTAGAGGTAGTTTTGATAATAGAAACTGTTTTGTTTAAAATTGTTTTGGATTGAAGGGCACCTACAGTTGCAGGCGAGCTTTGAACCATTCCACTATAAACCAAAGAACCTCCTGTTGTGGCAACAGTTAGGGGACGAACAGGCCTTGTGATATTTTGAGCACCTTGGGGCTGAAATTATAATATCCAAATAATTGAATACGCTAACATTCAATAAAAGTTATCAAGAAACATGCAAATAGAAATATTAGCCCTCTGAGGAAAACAGCCGTATAAACCTGTCATCTGACAATCAGGTTTTCCAACAATATGCATAATTTTTAAACATTTGCACACTTTATAATTTGACTAAATTTTAAAATTTAAAGTATGAATGAGTCATTTGTAATCATCTGCTACAGAATTTAATTCTTAAAAAATTACTTCTTTTACTTAATGGATTGCCAAATGATATTAGTGAACGTTGATGAATGCCTTGATAACAGAAGTCAAATTGTTATCCTCTTGGAATCCGGCATTGGTTATATTCTCTTAACATAACCGAGTAAAGTAACTTTCACCAAAAAAATAACATTCTTTAATCGAATTAAGTTTCATTAATGTTCACTTTTGGAAAATTCCTAGGTAATTTTTCACTTGAAACACATTTTGCTATTGACTCTTGTAATTTCACAGATATAACTGACCGTGATAAGCCTCTGTGTGAGAATTGTGCTCACAGTTGGCTGGGAGAGTTGAGCGGTTAAGGCACTTCCGATAGTTGTCACAATTCCACCTCGGGTGGTTGGGGCAAGGATTGGCCTCAGAGTTCCAATCTAAAATGGTAAAGAAATTGCATTATTGTAAATCCACTATAATTCTGAAATATAATAATTTTAAATCTTTACAAATGACATGAAATAGATCATGTTATTGAAAAGCAACCAAGGTGTGTTTAAAATTGGAATTTGATTGGTTTGACCACCTTAATTCGAGAATTTTTGTCTGTTTTCTTTTATAAACAACACAACCTATTTTTAAAATAAAATTTTCTTCAAACATATTCAATACAAGGATTTGAAGGTTAACACCTTGATCAACTAAGATAACACGACTTCAAAATATCTTTAATATATACAGGCATAAGAAAAAAAAAATATGAAAAAAGCTGAAATTGCGATGGGACAGAAATCTACTTACAGTACAGTAATTACTACTTTAAGGGACCGTAATTTTTAAAAAAAATATATGCAAACTGTTGATTTGCAGGGTATTAATGGGTACCTAAAAAAACTTATCATAATAGCAATAAATAATGGGCTTGTTTCATGTGGGATCTGGCCACAGTTCTGCGGTCTTGTTTTCATTTTTCTCGAATTACTTAAGTTGGAATTTTAAAAAAAATAACAACTAAAATATTCTTAGAAAATTGGATTTTGGAATTACAATTTGGAACACCAAGGCAAAAGTAATTTGAGGAAAATGAAAACAAGACCGCGGAGCTGTTGCTAGATCCCTTGTGAAACAACCCATTCTCTGTGTGTATAGGCCATAAAAAAATGCCATATTTCTACTGAATACAGGATCAAATTATACCTTAAACCTTCTCTTAAACAACTCACTTAGATAAAGACAGACAAAAAAAAATATATCAACAACTATTGTACACTGAAGTTATGTCAATTACATAAAATAACTAACTTTAAAAACAGGGCTTACATTAAAAAAATCTTACACATTGTTTTTGAATCTTGTTTTTCGACAAAAACACAAAACAAACAAGCACTATAATATTCGTAGTTCACGTACAAAATAAAAAATGATATTTTGTTCTTCTCTCTTTAAAACAATTACATGGTTCATGCACTTGTAAGGAAAAATAATTTCAGCACTTTTTCAGTTATGTTCTGGGGCATTTCAGAAAAATTCAAGAACTAGAAGTTACTAACCATAAAACCTGAATATATAAGCATACCGTCTATATTCTTGTATAAACCGATTCCATTTTTTATAAACAAAAACCATCTAAAATTAGAAAACCTAGTATAGGCTGAAGTATGAATCATCACTAAGAAAAAAAGTTTCAAACAAACAAAAAAAAATCTTTTAACATTCAACGTGTTCTTGCCGACCCAAAGTCACGGACACTCGATTAGGAGAATCTGGTTGATCCTACTTGGCCTGAACCGGAGCTACAGAAGTAACGAGCCACTTCTGATCACACAGGGTCAATCATTATTAGGCAACGCGGCATCATCGGTTGATGAGTGAAAATTACTAGGCAGCAAAAGAAGGATCAAGAGGCTGCAAATTTTCGATCAGGTGAAAATGTTACTCTTCTAAAAGGGGTATGCATTGGCTCTTGGTTGATATTTGAAGACATGTTAGTGAAATCTAATCTTAATTCATCTTCAAAATTTAAATATATTTTTTACTTTTATTGTTAAAATTTATAATTTACTTTTTTTTAATGAAATTCAAGTTTAGTTTTCTTTAATTTAGACCGAGAATGGATGGATTTTTTTCGGTGGCGTTAATGCTGCGGAAAATTTGATCGCCGTCTCGTGTATGAGCCAAATCCCTTTTTTAAAACGCTATTTTTTCCAAAAATTCTCGGCCTATGCTGCAGTATTTATTAAACACTATGTTTAGAAATAAGAGTTAGAAAGTATCATGGTATCACGTAACGCAGGTTAAAGATGATGCGTAGTTATTACATGCTTCGGAAATTACGTTTAGAAATTTTTTTAAATCCGATTTTGCAATAAATAGTACGGATTTTTCCCCCAAGCGCTTTTAAGCACTTGTAAATGAGCTCTTTTAATTCAAGCACTTTTCAAGGAGGGTACGAACAATGTACGACGATTTCGCAGCGAACTAGCAAATATTACAATGTGTTAAGTTTGGTTGAACGATCCGGCTTGAACTATAACTACATTATAAAAATAATGGATTCAAAAGTTTTCTGTTATTTTTCCTATAAAAACATTGACTTACATCGGAAGCATATGGCGATGTGGATAGCTAAGTTGAAAGTGTACTAAATGTACATATTTGACTTTAGATTGAAGTTCTAATCCTCGCATTGGCTAACTTCTTTACTCGAGACCGAAACTCCAAGCCGATAAGAAAATTTAAGCGTAGAGGAGATTTACCGTGACAGTAAATGACATTCAAGGCGTATTTTCGCACTAGTGTAAGTAAAGGCGATCAAAATAATTTTACGATTCAGTTTCCATTCTTCGAAAAAAACACAAAAATTTGAAAAAAAAAGGAAAACATCAAAAAATCGGAAAATGAACAGAAATCGGGAAAAAGCGGAGATCCGCCAAAAATTCTCATGCCTGTATATATTTTGCAGCATTAGCACCAGTAAAGAAACTAGAAAATTTTCAGTCATTTTAGCTTACAAAGTGGAACTAATTGTTTGTCTATAAAAATAAATTATCAAACCTATAATAGAAAACATTAAAATTGTAAAAATGGGTCTAGGGACAGTTTAATCGATATTTACAGAACCGAATCTATGAACTATAAAAAAGTATAGGTTTCGAGAAAGAAGGCTGATTATAAAATACAATTATGACCCTCACCTGTGTTGTGGGGGCAATACTCTGCATTGAAGCTGGCAAGGGAGGAGGGCGAATGCCTTCAATAGTCATCTCCCCCGAAAGTAGGGCTTGACGAACATGAGGTAAACTTTTCTGAAACGCAAATATTCATACTACTAAGTATGTCGTTCATATATACAGTTATAATTTTCATACACAAAAATCAAATATTTATAAAATACTAAAGGGATATTTTTAAATCTATTGAATAGAAAAATCTTCCAAACTTTTATTATGTCTTTGTTCAAGTAAGAGTGTGAATATAAATATTAAGTGATATGGCTAACTACTTTTAAAGTAGCACATAAAAACTACTATTTAATTGCACCCCTAGTTAACTGTTATATTATTAAAGATGTGTAATCAATAATAGCACATGTTATTACAGTGTAGCTTAAGTTATCAAAGTAACATAATCAATTTTATATAACTACAATATTAATGAGTAATCAAATATTGCAATCTTTTAAAGGTATACCTTTAAAAAATGAATAAGGTATGGCTGATGATTAGATTGTAGTTCTTTTTGCAGTTGAGTAGAAAACTCCTCTGGCTCAATAGTACCATCCTAGAATTTATTAATAATGTAAGTAAACCAACTATACAAAGTAAAATATATAGTAGGCATGAAAATATCAATATTGGGTATACATATTGCAATAGAGAAAATATTGTATAAAACTATGTAGATAAACAAAAAGCCTATATCCAATAACACAATTTGTTTATAACAATGAAATTCAAAAACTTACAATAAGACTTTGAATGAGCTTCTTTACATTGGATGCAGTTTTAGTAGCTTCAGTACCAGCAAGTCGGATTAACGTACTAAGAAAATTCTGACATTTTTTCTTGATTGTGTTTGGAGACATCTGAAAAAAGCAAGATTTTATTAACTCCACAAAGAAATCTAACTGTGTACACGTGAATGAAAACAATATTTTACCTATAAAGAGAAGTTTTTTTTGTGATGAATAGGCTCAGAACACTTTCATGAAATAATATGTTCACCAAATATATCACTAAGCTCACCAAAGTAGCCAATAAAAAAATTGTGCCAAATGAGTGAAATGTGCTTCTGCATTCTAATTGAGATTTTGACATGAAATAACAGAAGTGTTAACAAGACCAGAATATTTTGAGCAGATCTAGAAGCTTTAGTTTAAAGATAATGTACAGCAACACTTTCAGAGAATAAGTATTTACTAATTTTAAAATCGGAATTAATTGGCGAATATAAAATTGCAAATCTTCACCAATTCTTCATTTTTCAAACCCCCTGCTGTGATCCTAAAATCAAAACAATTCAATAGTCATAATATTGTTTAACTCCAGATATTGATACATTGCGCCAGCCATCGTCGGTCAATGAATTGTGAAATCCCTAAATTGTAGCAATCAAATCCAGAAACTCGGACACTCAAATGTAGAAACTTTAGATACATTAATTTCCAGAAAAACTTGGGCTATGTTGTAAATTGTGATTCCCCAAATGTAGGATATCATTAGATAATGTGCATTTGCTCCTAGTTTTTATAGTCAGTATAAAGATGAGATTGCTCCTAAATTTTTAATCCAATTTCCAACAGTGATTAGTCAACATATATATCCAATGTTTTCATAAAAAAATATGTTTTGCAATTGTGAGATGATCTAACCAGCAAAATCTTTAAAATAATATACCCATACTAGAATTGTCTTTAAGTAAAGATAAACACCAAAAAAATCTAATTTAACCCCTAAGTATTCAATACAAAATAAATCAATAAAAATATAATCACTGATGACAAAAGTAAAATATTGCTACCATAAATTAGTCTTACTACTATAAATATTACTAGTATAAATTTTAGCCTAAAATCAATGATGTATTAAATAAACTTTTGTTGCCCTTTAAAAATTTTTTCGTAGGAATCCAGTTATTGCAAAGTTAAACAAGACACCTCTTAAGAACCTTTTAAATACACCTTATTTGGAAAAAACTTATGAATAATTCTACTTTATAGCTAAGTAAACTAGAGTTTCTCAAAATGTTGCATTGGAAAGTTTATTTAAGACCAAGACATTCAAAACGTATGCAATTACACGAAAGTGACAGCAACATTTAGTACAACACGAGATAGGCAAAGCACATTTAAGTGAAGAAAGCAGACTTGAAGACACAAAGCAAGTGATGGGTATAGAAGGAAATCACAATACGACAGAATTTTTAAACTTTTAATGTAAAATATATTGTTCATTATACTTCAATAACATTAAAATTAGTGAACAGTTATAATATAATAAAGATGTTTAACTTCAGCGGGTTTAGAAGTATTTGAGCAGTTGTCAATTGAAGTAAAAAACATTAGTTGGTATTCTGTGCAAAATATGCAAGCCTTAGTAGAATATTTGGATTAAATTGAAAGAAACACCTTTATATAACTAGTTTGATTAAGCTATTATAGTCTAATAATAAAGGACGAATTGCCCCCCCCCCCCACCTTAAACTTTTCACCTCAAAACAAGTTAAATTTCAATCTAATTTTTTAAACCTACATATAGTATTAAATTGGTGAGATAAGATAACAGTAAGAGTAGATGAGCCAGCAGTTTTTCAGTATTATACTAAAATTAAACTCCAAATTTACTATAGTACTGGGTATCTAATAAATGGGACATGGAAACAATACAATGCGATTCTATTTGTAAAATGGGAAATAGTGCATGACTGACACTTGATTGCATGAATAGCACACAGGGAATAAGAGAAAAGGGGAATAAATACCCTCCAGCAAAATGTTTGAAAATGAAGGAATTGCCATGTCCAGTAAAAGCTATGCACACAGACTGAAGGGGAGTTTTGTGCAGATTGTTTATAATGTCAAACTTACCATATGATCATAGTAGTAGTCGTGATTGTATCCAGAATAATTGTAGTCCTTTTAAAGACAAAAATTTACAAGATGTAAACATGCAGACTTACATGATCAATCTTAACTATTAAAATTAGGTAATACCAATCATGTGAAGCCCAGTAAAGGAATTTGCCTCTAGAAATACAAAATTAAACTTAAAGAAAATGCAAGACATTCACAAAAGCACTTTGTTGTAGCTTTTCACAAAAGGGAATTGGTACATTTGTTGAAAACTTTTTCAATTTGTTTAAAATACTAATTGCCACAAATACTTAAATATAAAAGTAATTTTACTAAAAGTCTCTAATATTACCACTAGGCTCACATGTAACCAGCATATTTAAATTTGTCGAACTAAAGAGTGTACACAATTTCATTTCGTAAATGAAAGTTGGCAATGACAAAAAAAAAAGACTAGGAGTGTGTAACACTACACGACTTTCAAATACCACTAATTAAATCAATACCATAAAAGGTGTAATTATACACCCCCATAAGGTACTTTCAATAACTTTTAAACCTAAAAAGTTCTGTTGTTGTCGTATCCATGATATGTGCAAAAACTAGATGGAAGCCGACCCGGCGGCGCAACGGTTAGGGAGCTAGCCTCTGGAGTCTCTGGGTTCGAATCCCGATAAGGCATGGATGTTTGTGTTTGTCGAGTATATGCGGAGTACGTGCTCGTTAAATCTGTTGGGTCCGAAAGTCCTCCAAGTTCCCATACCAAATCAATACCTCTGGGGGTGACAAGCCAATTCTGGGGTTCCTCTAGTTGGCCTCTGTCTCTAAAAATTAGATGGATCCACTTATGTGTGTGTGTTGTCTGTTGTGTCTGTCTTACTTGACGAAGGTTTATAAGCGGGTCTCTGACCAAGCACACAAACCTGAATATATATGTCTACTAACCAACCAACTAGATGGATCCGAAGCTGTCGTAGACAGCTTTCGCTATTTCTTCTGCATCTTCAGAGAGAATTAAAACCTCTGGGTCTTCAAAGCCAATCCTGAAGAGCCTGGCTTGAATTGCTGGGCAGCCAAAGATATGCTCTGTTGCAGCTACCATTTGTGCATGGAGGATTTTCTCGAAAACCTTATTATGACACCCGACACATGTATCCAATTGGAAGTCTGTATTTCTTTTCGTTATTCAGCAATCTTTTAAACCTAAACAATTCTATGGAAGCTACCCTTTAAACATGCACGATTAACTCTAAAACCATATGACGTTATTGTGATTTATTAACCATATAACTGCATTATGAAAAGTCTTAGTTCAAGTTGTAGAGTGGTTTTAGACAGAAAGATCAAATTCAAAAACAACTTTATTAGAATCTGCACCTTCCAAAACGTGTACCAAACACAAATCTAAATTTTGGATTTTTGACCCCAACACAATACTTTCATTAACCTTATATTTCATATTAAGTATTTGAAAGTACAGAAAATTGAAAGGATGTAGATTACTAAATGCATACATTTCTTTTAATAGAAAACTAATAGTCCAGAATCATTAGATGAGAAACATTAAATAACTTATAAATATAACTTATTTTGTTAAAAAAAAAGTTTAAATTGTTAGTAACAATAAGTTTGAATACTTGTGTATTTAAAATATATATCTATTCAATACCATTAACTTTAAAGATAAATTCCATATTTTACTCTTGTCAAAGACAAAGGTGTACATATTAGAGGGATTGAAAAGGAAAGTTAGCAAAGGATGAAGTTTAAGAAACAGTCACTACAAAGTTATTTAAACATAGGGATTCGGAACCAAAAACATTTATGCATTTAGTAGGAGATAGAAATTCATACTTCTCCATAACTACTGAAAAAAGGATTTACAAAGACATTGAACTTTTGACAAGGAATTTATAATCCCAGAACTAGGGACAGAACTTTTTCTCACTGTTGGACTTGCAACAAGATTACCTTATTTCCCAGTTACATTTCTTTCTCATGTTAGAAATGTTACATGAATGATTATATGACAGGTATCCGGACAAAAGATTATGTTCTAGAATTTATTTTGAAACAGTCACAAGAGTTCAATTTTGTTGGTGAAAGAGCATTTTTAAAAAAAATTTAGGGGTAATTGGGATGTACAAGTAATTGTTTAAAAGCTGAATTTTAATGTCTATGAATATCCAAACTAAAGCAGTTTCGGATACCACACAGACTTTAGAACAAAGTGTCGGCATCCTAACTAACATCTTAACACAATTCAATTTGATAATTTTCTGAGAAAATAATAAAAGTAAACTTGGATGAATAACAGTGGATTTATTAATTTATCAATTTTTTCATCCATTAGCACCAAATTCATAAGGAAAGCAAACTCTTGACGACTAGACTAAACCAGTCTGGAAGTAAATATGTTAATAAGGTTGATAGCATTTTTCAAAAACTTTCTATATTACCTACACTACCACTTATAAGTCAAAATTTGAAAATCTAGCCTTTTATACTCCAAGTTATATGAAAAAGAGCTAGGGATTTTTAATTTTTCCAATGAAACCGAATACCACCCTATGAAAGAACATTGTTATACTTACAGCACCAGAAGAAGCAGTGGTAGAAGATGGTGAACTACGAGTTACACTAGATGTGGTCTGTTGAAGCACAGTGCTTACAACTGTGTGGGGCTGCTGGTTAGAAACAAAAACTATTTAGCCAAAGACACATTTCACAGAATTGTAACACTTCTATGAAATACTATTAAATTTTAAAAGTTCATTTTATATATTTTTAAAGTAATAGAACAGAAGCATGTACAATTTTTATATACTTTATTGCTTAGATATGCAAGTGAATATTGAATAGTGGTTTGTTGAATAAATAAAATATTTTTTTTTTCATTTATACTGTATAAAACGTTCAGACTACATGATAAACACATGATCTAGTTACAGTGCTATACCTTTTTAAATCAACATAATCACATTTTGAAAAAACCTTTTGCACCATACATAAAACTTACCATTTGATTGAACGTACATTTGAAGAAAAAGTATAAAACTTTTATTCCAGCACTAGTAATCATTCTCACAATTGAAATTCATTACAAAATAGCTTATGAATATTATACTAAATGCATCTTTTTAATTAAAAAAAATTACACACTATGTTTCAACACTCAAAAGATTAAGTGCAAAAAAGCAACATACATTTTGACTACAGTGAAAACACTCATGCAATTAACTTTAACAACAAGTAAATTAGAAACAAACTGATAAATGAAAGATGGGCACATATATATTCACAATAAATATTGATATAATTAAGACATGCACAACAAAACATCTTTTTTCCAATAAAAAAAGATTTGAAATTCAAAAACAAAAAGCCTTATCATATGCCTAGGCACTTAGCAAAAGTATATACAAATCCACGAAAAAAAAATCTGATCACCGAAATAAGCCCAAAATAAGTTAACATAAAAGATAATTTTTCTACAAAGTCAATACATTTAAAATTAAAGTATTTTATAACGAAGCTTAACTTATTTTGTAATATAATCAATAATACCATACATTTCAATTAACTTTAACACTGCAAAGAATAAATTGAATAATTTACAAAGAAATTTTTCCAATCATCAAAATTAACGAACAAAATTTGGCATTGTGATTTAGAACCGCAGTCAAGAGACGTTTAAATATCTAGAAAATTCTTTCTTTTGAGAAATACTTCTGCAAATACGAAACACACATTTAACTTTTAAACTATGATTTAATGTTTTATATCGTTTTAGATCTTGAACACATGAACCAGTCCAAATATTTTGGCATATATCACTTGAAATATATTGCTTTTGTTTGCAAACGAATACTTTTTATCCACTAAGTAATGATAAGAAACTTTCTTTCACCATTCAATGTATCCTTTCAAGTAAATTGTTAAAGGTACCTACTTAAAAATTTTAATGTTTGACTGACATAGGCAAAATTGAAACTAAATAGTTGAAAGCAATACTTTTGCTGATTGTTATTTTGAAGGATAAAGCCTTTAGAAATATGAATGGGCCTTGGGAGTCGTAACCAAAAGTAAAATTTAAAATAATTTGAAAACATGCGACAGATAAAATAACATTTTTATTAATTTATGCCTTACCCCTATTTCAACATATGGAGATGACTTGATATACATAACAATTTGGTATTATTTAATAAGCTAAAGATAAAAAAATACATTTTATTGTGTATATAAAATATGCACCATCTTAATATCACTCAGTTTGATATCAGATCCTTATAATGTTAAAATAAAACTAATAAAATACTATGGTTCTCAATGAGAACTATAAAATCTTACAAGTCACACATATTTGGCAACAATAAAATTTCACGCTATTAAAACCTTAACCAAACAACTACTAAGGAACCCAAAATATAAAGTAGCCACTGACAATTTGTGTCCATTTATAGAAAATCTTAGATTAATAAAGTTTTTTTTTTCAATAAGATTACTAGTTTGATAACATGTATTAGGGATCATACTATTTATTTCCAACAAAACTAATGCGGCGGAAGCAAAAATACTAACTTGGAAACAAGGTATTCCCTATAAATGGACAATATATACTATGGTAAAATAATAAACTGTTTATTAGATATTTAATGATCATCTTAAAAAGTAAAACAATACACATACCTGGCTTTTAACTAAGGCCTGAGTAGTCACTGTCATTTGCTGAGGAGAAATTGTCCGGACAATGCCCCCAGGAACAGTCTTCAAGCATAAATATAGAATTCAATATTATAAATTGATAAACAATGATTTATTTTTGAAAATTAAAGCGGCTCATGTACCTTATAAATGCATGTTTTGTAAATCATATTTATCCACATAGGCACACATATCCAGTCACCAGATTATTTCTCATAAGCTTTCAATGGCTGTTCAATTTTATAATCATGAAAGGGAATATCCTTTGTTATATGTTTGCTGAAAATGTTAGTAACTTGCAGTTTTTTCACTTGCACAAAAATGTGTGCTAAAAGAGGATCAAGCCTGTGAGTTCGAAACAATATTGCCAATTTAAAAAAAACATAATACATTAAAAAACAACTTCCCCTGCCTCCTTTTCAGATTGTTTACAAAACAAGTTGCATTTCTTATTTGCTACAAACACCAGCAAAGATTTTGCAACAAATGTGGTGGTCCTTTTGATCATAAGACCATCCATTTTGATCATAGTTGACATGGTATACTGCGGCCCGAGTCAGCTGGAGTATTTCAATGGGCTTGGTAGATCTACTTCTAATACCTAATCTAAGGTTGGGCAGATTGCTTTGTTCATTTTGGTTCAACATTATCAAATTAAGGATGACACAGGCCAATCCAGAATAATCTTTCAACATATGAACACCAACAGAAAACACACCTGTATAGTTTTCACAGAGCCAGATGACACAGGAACAGACACAACTTGTGGATGAGATATTGTTCTGATGATACCGGGAACACCTCCCTTAGAAAAGAAAAATATATATTTTCTAAACACTTCAATAAATGGAATATGGATTTCTTTAAAAGGACAAATGCTAGTACTTTTATGACAATAAGGTAAATTAAATAACTTGACATATCAAAAAGGCTAGCCAAAGATTGGAACATTTTATTAGCTACTGGAATATAACAATCATAACAAATTAATATACATAAAAAAGATACTTCTTGTAAAAGAAAACTTTCTTAGTATGAACTAGAAGTTCCACGGATCTAGACATATAACATAAATTGTAATGTCTTGATTACGAACATAATTCCAGATCAAGATATTAATTTTATTACAAGATACTAGACAAAGATACTAACACATTTAAATGAGGATATTATTTTTATTTTAAATTCTTTAAATTACTTTTAAAGATCTATCAAGATAAATTTACAGTTCTTATTTTAAAGAGTTCATTGTGAGATGCCATCATTTCTTACATCAGCAAGCTACCATTCACCAACAATTGTGTGTCTGATTCAGTCTTGGGAAGCTAGGTGTATTTCGGCCTGGGCAGAAAAAGGCTCCAGGGCAGTGACGTTACAATGTAAATGTTAAACCCTTTTTTTAATGTGATTAAAAAATATTTTTTGAAACAGGTGCAAAATAAAAATATTTTACACATCAGTCCATAATAAAATATATTATTAATTACTATTACTTAATTATTAAGAAAGTGATAAATTTAATATTATCACTTACTGGCACATATGTACATTAAATATGCCTCTATTAAAAACAAAATAAATGTACACACCAACTGGCATAAAAATGATTATAAAATAAATATATTAATATGCCACAAAATACAAAAAAACTAGCTTTCTACAAAAAAATGCTGTAAACTTACAGCCATAGACTGCAACCTGAGAGAATTTGCATTGCCGCCCTGCATATTAGGAGGTGCAACATTATATACATGATACTGGCTGCCATCAGCTCTAACCACAATCGCAGATCGCATGCCAGGTGGCAAGGCTATCGTGCCCTGCAAAAGTACAAAGTGTACATAAATTGAGTACATTTAAATATTACAAACAGTTTTGAATGTTAAATACAGGAAACACAGCAAAACTAATTAAAAATGAATGTAGCTATTGTAAAGAGCTGTAAATATCAAACTAGCAAAACAAAATATTAGAGTTTATATTTTTTTTATAACTTCATCTTAGCAGAAAATGAACCTAAATTTTAATTTATTCAAAAATTAAAATGTCATGTAAACTTCTAATTATAGTTTTATCAAACCTAATGAAATTTACGATTAAAAATAAACATGAAGACACCAATAAACTTTATTTTACTATATTATTATTAGCAAATTACTATATTATTATTAGCAAATATAAACTATAATAGGAAGGACCTCAAATAAAATTTAGCCTTCAGGCTGCATAATCTTCCGGCACTAGTTGTTTATTAACTTAATAAATGCAAATAACAAATTCCATGGTTTTTTTTTTTAAATTCCATATAAAGGGAAAGGCTGTGTTTTAAGTGTCTTTTTGGCAAAATACATATCAAGAGCTTAAAATATAAATTTCAAACACATTTTTAGTTTTGGCAAAATATGCTTCGGAATGATTTGAAAATAAGCGTAGCTTAAGCGTCCATTGTTTTTTTAAAACTATTTTTTTTTAAACATTGCTTGTCTGCTTTACATTGTTTTTGCTACTTTCGTAGATCTTCTTAGTCTTTTAACTAAGAAAATAAATATATTTGTGCCAAGTTTATAAATTTTACTCTGATTATTTTCTTGTTTTAACTTTAAATTTCAGTTTAAATTCAAATAAAATTTGTATACTAAATTGACACTTCATATTTTAAATGAATATTAAAATGAAACATATATATGGTATGTGGGCAATTCTATCATATATTTTTTTTAATTTTATGTCCCTTAGGCATAACTTTTGAAAAAATTTATATTTCTTTTCAATTTTTTCTTATTATACTAATAGTCTGGTCCTGATATAACTGCAAAATGTAATTTTAAAGCAAAGAAACTCCAAAAAAATTTTAAGACAAAACAATGCAGAAAATTCCTTACTGTCACATGTCCCGAATGTTACATTTTTAGTTTAGTGCTCAAACTAACACATTTTGTAGCTAAAAATTACATTCATTTGGATTTTAAATTGAAATAATACTATATCTTAACAAATTCCTTCCATAAAATTTTGGCCTTTAATAATTATAACGTGTATTTCTCTTCTCCTAACTTTGTCCCTGGGTTTTGGTACATTCACTGACCTCATTGCTAAAGTGGTGGAGAGAGGCAGTGGATGAAGCTACAGTGATTCTTCAATCATGAAAACTGTATTGCAGAAAACTCGCATTTCAGTTAGTAGCCGCATTATTTTGCTATATTTCACTTTTAAGCCCAAAAGTTTAAAAAACCCAGTAAAATGAGATGCGTGGGTTTATTGCTTTCCTTACAGTCGCCCAAGGTTAATTTTTGCTTGATAATAGGAATTTTTTCTCTATAAATAAGTGGAGTATAAGAAGTAAAAAAAAATCCATTTATTAAACTGGAGTTAGTTTCAACACAAAAAAGACCGGAAACATCGCGATTTTCCTAACCGTCCGCTCCTTACCATCACAATGATCTAGGGATGGAAAAACAAAACCGATTTTAAGACTAACCGATTTGTTTGTGACTTCGGTTTCATTGAAAATTAGTTATTTTCATAAGGCCAGTTTAAACCGGTTTCTTTGACACCGTTTTTTTAAAAAACTGCCATCCCTAATTTTTTAAAAAAAATTTCAAATGAGCCTTGTTGAACTTTTTTTTTTGTAATTCTAGAACCCTTATAAACCTTTTTACAAACATTTAAAGTGATTTTGAAAAAATAAATTTCATTACAAGTCCAAAACAAATAAATTTTGAAAGATTTTTCTTTTTCAATGAAAATGCTTATTAAATTTTGGCAGTTGTCAAAATTATTCCATTTTATGTGTTAAAAATTTAGCAGCCTTTCTCAACCACTGTACCTTACAAAGTTGCAACTCTGAAAAACTTTTACATGAATTGGAAGTTTTTAGATCATTGCTAAACACAGTTCTATAATCCCTTTTAGAAAACAATATTAGGAAAAAAATGACAGATTTTGTACGTAAAAACTTCCATTTAATGAAGCATACCTATATTAAATCTAAATTTCCCAGATGACAGATATGGAGTGTAGGATATGAGATTACAAGTATAGTAGTTACTTGCAAAGTACAGCAGGAAAACAGTCTATCAGCACACATGCTAAGTCTCTACATGGTAACTTGGAAAATGACATAACCAGCGCATCGAGTATAAGCGGTATTACTAGAGCTAATACATAAACATTCCAAAATCTCTTACCTTTGGTATATAAAATTAAGAATGTATAGATACTATTTTGCAAATAGTAGTGTAGTATACAGTGTGATTTACCATGTAAACTCATTCTTTAGACAGTAAAACAAACAATGGTAAATTTCTAGTCCTCTGCACAAGATTTCAAAATTTAGAGTTTTTAAAGAATGATAAATAACCCCAAAACTTTTAAAAATAGCATACACCCATGCATCATTTTACCTGTCCAGGTACAATGGGTGTCCCTTGTCGAATGAACTGCGGTGCAATCCTCAATTGGTTTCCCAGCACCAGCCCTCTTGGGGCAAGAGTCTTCTGTCCCAACCGATTGTTTACGTTGATGATCTGTACGTTTTGCATGTTTGGGTTGGACACCACCACATTCACCGGACTGTTCATCTGTCCGGGTGCTTTGGACGTGATGACAGAGGCCGTTCCCTGTTGGACCTGATAGTGGTTGGATAAGGAAGGCGAGTGTCTGCTGTCGTTGTTCTGCTTGTCGACGGCCGGGCTCCGGAGCTGGACGCTTTTCAAGGCGTGCTGGGGCGGCATGGGGCTGGGGGTGCTGCTGGCCACCTGTATACGGGGCTGCTGGGAGGCGATGTTCGCCAGGTTTTGCATCGCGCTCAGCGTGGGCTGGCCGCCGAAAGTGCTGTTGCCGTTGTGGAGGGGGGCCTTGAACCGCCCGCCGCTGTTGGTGGTGGTGGCGATGACAGTCGAGACCGTCGACACGACGGGCGACGACGAGAAGTGCACTGAGGAGGTGGAGTGAGGTGAATAAACCAGCTTGATGTCCGCGCTACTGACGTGCCTGCTCACCACCGACGGGCTCAGAAAGGCCTGTTGCGTCGAGCTAACCTGGTTTAAATAACCACTCGCGGGAAGGGCTCCGGGGAGAGAAACTATCACAGCGTTCGACAGATTTTGAGAGGAGACAGCGTTCAGGCCCATGATCTGCTGGGGGTTCACTAAGTTTTTATTCGTGTTTTGGGCGCCCTGCTCTAATAAACTGCCTAAAAGTGCACCATGTTTCTGTCCGTCAGGCAGTCTCGCGGTACAGTCTGCCACAGATGCATTGGGTATGTGGTTATTGTTGATGGAGGTGGCTGATACTTCATTTCGGGGGTAATGTGCATCTGATGATGACAGCTGGGATTCAAGAGATCCGACAAGTGCACTCACTGCCGACTCGTCGATGTCTGAAGACAGCAGCATATCTTCTAGCGACTTGGTTGACGCCATTTTCTACATCACTACTGAAAAAGAAAACCGCGCATGCGCAGTGCCCGCTTCCTACTGATGAACATGAAATTACAATTTGTAAACACAAGGACACGTAGCGAGCCGAATGCGAATCTGCTCTGACGCCGTTTTAATTTTAAAAAGTAGTTTAAACTGTAAATTCGAAAAACTACACACTTATACAGTTTTATTAATATTCAGTTATTTTGAAAACGGTTAGGATCTTTTTTATAAGTAGTTCTATTTGTTTATACGTAATTTAAAAATTCCTCTGCCCAACCCCCTGTGAAAAAAATGTGTTATTGCAAGCGCATTTTCTTTCCAAATCATTATTTTGAAAGCACTTTGTATTAAAAAGCTTTGTGGATGCAATTTATGACTAAAATTATAATAAAAAATTAAGGGATGATGGAGAGGATTTTAAAATTTAATGAGTCGTTCTGCGCAAGGGGAGGGGGAGAGTGACTGAAATGGGGAGGAGCTTACTCGAATCAGCCACTCCATTGGGCATGGCGTTTTCTGTTTGGTTTTTGACATCCATGGTACGTTTGTTGTGGCCGTATTAAAAATTTGAGAAAGATCAGATCAGATGGTTGCCGCTGTCTATTGTTGATCATCTGCATCTCATCATTATCTATAAACATCCTCAACCATAAACATCTTCTATTAATATTTAAAAATGAGCGGCGGAATACCATATCTGGGCAGTAAAATAAGCCTAATATCGAAGTCTGAAATTCGCTATGAAGGCATATTATATACAATAGATACGAAAGAATCTACTGTCGCTTTGGCCAAAGGTAAATGCATTACTCAATAATTAACTTTAAAAATACTGAGTGGATTCTTCTGCATGATTATGTTACTAGTGTCTATTATCATATGTCGACAATCTGCTGAAAAACTAACACATAAAAAAGCGTTGTTTTACTCTGTAAACGCTTTGTTTACTACTTGAAAGTTTTAGGGACGCAGTTATGTACTGAATAACCCCCTTATAATTTTGACAATATACTTTCCTTCTTATTATTAGTTGGTTAACACTTATTAAGTCTAAAGTGGTTACATTTCAATATAAGGGTACTTCCCCGTATTTTTTTAATCATGGGATAATGCTAGATAGCATCTGATGGTTGTCCTATGTATTTAATCTGCCTGTCAGATGATTAGAATAATCAAAATAAACCATGCCTATCTACTTATACTTTTCTAACTAAATGCATTTTTTACTTTTTTTCTTTGTCTTACTAGTTATTAAAATATTCTTGCATGTTATTCTGTTAAAATCTGACTCCATCTTTCTTTAATGTATTTATTTACCAGTACATTTGTTAGTTTACTTTGGTAAAATATGTAAACTTCTGTATCATATTGTTAATTTATTATTGAACTATTGAAACGTTAGAAATTTATTCAAAATGTTTGTAATTTATAAAAACCACAACGAGACTTCCTACAATTTAAGTACTCTAATTTAAGTTCTCAAAAATAAGGTTGCTGAAAAGTATTTGTAATCTTTATAGTTTCTAGAAAAAAATATTTATCATGACCGAAATCGCATCACATGCAAAAAGAGTAATAAACACTAACTCGGTTAATTTTAATTTGATGTTACTTCTGATCGCCAAGGGATTTGGCGCTTTTGTAGGGAGCGATAAACAATTTTTTTGGTGATACAGCATTTTCTGGTGAAATGCGTTGTGGCGTATTTGTTGTGGCTAGGTAGCGCTGGTTATACTTGCGTGGATGTTATGCGCGTGGGAATTATTTTGTTCTAAATTAATTTTTTTCCAATCGTCCGCGCTGGTAATACTTACGTGGAATTTAGGTTGCGCGGATGTTGTGCGCGTCGGAATTATTTTGTTCTAAATTACTTTTTGTCCAATCGTCGACGCTAGTAATAGTTGCGTGGAATTGTGGGTAGGTTGTGCGGATGATGTGCGCATCGGAATTATTGCGGTTACATTTGGCTTTTGAACATCCGATTATTATGGATGGTGCGTATTTAAATTCTGAATTTTTTATCGATTTGAAGAGGGCTGGACAGCTAGCTGTCATTCAGTTTTGTAGGACTAACAAAACTAACTTTTTTGGTTTTGTTCACAAATAAAACTAAATTTTTTTGGTTTTGCTTTGCAAAACAAAATTGTTTTTGGTTTTGCTTTGTAAAACAAATACAAAACTGCCCGGGTGCAGGGGCCCCAAACAAGTATTTAGGCTTTCAATGGGCCCTACAATACTGCCCCATGTTGGATACTGATGTTTTTTTTTAGAGAAAACAAAATTGCCCGTGGCCCCAAATGAGTATTTAGGCTTTCAATGGGCCCTACAATACTGCCCCACGTTGGATACTGATGTTTTTTTAGAGAAAAAATAATTGCCCGGAGCCCCAAACACGTGCGTACCAGATTGCCACTCACTCGTGTAGCTCTAGTGCAGCGATAATTCAAACTAAACTAAATTGCCCGGAGCCCCAAACACGTACGTACTGGATTGCCATTTGTGTAGCTCTAGTGCGATGAAAATTCAAACGAAACTAAACTGGATTGCCACTACTATCCCATTGTGTAGTGTAAAGTTTGTATATTGTGTTGCCCAAAGCAAACCAAAACCCTGAGTCTGTTTTTTTTGTCAAAAGTAACTAGGGTTACTGCATCGGCGTAAAGGAATCTGGCAATGGGGAAACACGCGAGTTTCGCCAAGTTGTTTTTGGAACCGGGCCAAGCAGTACCGTAGAATTAAAATTTACCACTAACTCTCCCTCCCGAATATTTCTATTCATTGTTTGTTTTGAATATTTAAGTTGTGTTTATTTGGTAATTTCATGTTTTATATTTTTTACAGTCACTTCTTTCGGAACAGAAGACAGGCCGACAGAGCGCCCCGTTGCCCCAAGAGATGAAGTATATGAGTACATAATTTTCCGTGCAAGCGACATCAAAGACTTGCATGTGTGTGAGCCACCCAAACCTCAGCCTACTACAAATAGTGGCCTTCCCAATGATCCCGCCATTGTACAAGTCAGTTTACTTTGTGTTAAAAAATAATTCAATGCCTTGTTTAAAATTTCATGTCAACCGAATGTAAAGGATTGTAGTTTTACATGGTTAAAGCTTTTAATTTACAGTTTATTTTATTAAGTTCTTAATAAAGGAATTAGGAAACATTTAAGAATTGTATTTGAATTCCGAATTTAAAGAAAACTTTATTGAAAATTGAAAGTAAAAAGTGTTTCCCTGAAATAACCCTATTATTAAAATAGATGGATAGCTGGATTTTCACTGTTTCTGAAAATATTAAGGTTGTTGGCTTGTTGTGGATGAAGTTGCATATTGCATACTGCTTAATATTGACCTATATTTTAATGTATATTTAACTTTTTTTGTAATTTTCAGTATATAATTGGTTAAGCTATTACTGAACTATGATGGTTAATAAAGGCCATCACACTAGAGCTGCATATTAGTGTTTTATGTCTTTATTTTTTCACCAAATACGTTGCCAAACTCAAAAAATGGGCAATTTCTTTTATAAATAATTTATAAGCTGGTCGGTTGTACGAAGGTCATTGTGTTAGAGCTGTATAATGTGTGTGTTTGTAGCTATATCTATTTTCTCGCCAAATTATTTCCCAAAACGCGCCAGATGAGCTAAAAGGTTTTATGTATTTATGAGGGAATTGTGATGACATTTATGAGTGCATTTTATAGCGTATTTTTCATTTTGGAATTTTTTGGCAATGAAATGGGATTTTATACTTTATAACGATCGGGAACAATAACATAAGTTTATGATGCTATAACAGGTTATATGGTACACATATTTGGAACGATTTGATATTTTTAAAAATCCGTACGAAGAACGGGTATAAATTTGCTAGTATTAAATAAAATTGATACTGAAAACTTATAGTGTATTGAATAGATTTGTTGTCATTAAAAAACTTAAGCCTTTCAAAACTCAAGACAAAGCATTTCATAAATTTTATTCATGACTAACTTCTTCCTAGAGTTCTGCTGCCGTTCCCTCTGCTCCCTCCAACTCCTTTAGCCAATCCGGAAGCTCGTTTGGGCCAATAGGTGCTCTCCCGTCGTACCAGAACTATGCTTCCCAACCCAACCACCAACACATTCCTCAGCCCTTCTCTACAACTACTTCTCAGCGGTCAGGTGAGTTGAATTATTTTGCAGTAAAATCTGTTATATAGATGCTTATTTTTATGGGTAGATAAAATTTATATTAAATTTTATTATATTTAATATTGATCCACAGGTATTATATTTGTATATTATTTAAATGTCTGCAAATATAAGATTTTATTTAGAATAATTATTGGCAGGGATCAACCTGGGTAAAAAAAAAGCTGTAGCAAAAATGCTAAAATGTAGAAGAAAGCTGTGTAGCAAATTGCTAAAGAAAAATTAGTTGCTTATAAATCAATGTCACACCAATTAAATCACTTGAATCTATACACAAATCAATCTTTGTGTAGCAGTTAATTAATTCTGTTTAGCAGTATAGCTTAACAATACATTAATATTTTTTTATGAATCACGACATGACAAATTTGAATAAATATATAAAGTACAACACTACTAAATGTACTTAATTTTTTTTATAAACATTTTAAAAGTACATTTACTTTTATTTATGGTGTTGGGTCATCTTCTGATTTGTCTATGAACATGTTTTTGCTGTTCATTTGGTGCATTGAAATCAAGTTTTGGTTGTTTGAAATCCCCAACTTTTGGTCTTTCAATACATATCCTTATTAACATGGTTCATACGTTTGTAAGGAAAAAAAATTCACACACTTCTCCAGAAAAATTCACGGTCTAGAAATTTACTAGCAACAAAATTTAAATATATAAAGCGTGTATAAGTCTATTTTTTAAAAAACTAAAAATTGTTTAAAATCAGAAACCCCAGTACAGGCATAATTAGAAAAAAGAATTCAAACGTAAACAAAAAAAGTATTTTAACATTCAAGCTGTTCTTGTGATCACGACTCAAGGACACCGTGAATCGGACACTTGATCAGAAAATATATTCTGGTTGTCAGACTTGGCCTGAACTGGATCTACAAAAGTAACGAGATACTGATCACGCAGAGCCAGAGAACTGTCAATCATTCTGATGCAATTTGACGTCTTCGGTAGATTTCGTTAAAATTACTAGGCAGCAAAATAAGTAAATCAGGAAGCATTATTGGACTGCTTTTCTTATGGGAGGTTGCACTGGCTGGCCGAGATTTGGAGACATCTTAGTGTAATCAATCGAATTCATCTAATTTTGATTAAAATGTTTATTTTCAGAATTAGAATCGGTCATTTTAACTTGTTGTTTATTAAAATTTAAGCTTAGTTTCACCTAATTACGGCGTCGCATTTTGCGACAAATGCGACTGCAAATTGATCCATGGTTAATGGTGAATTTAAAGTTAACTTCTGCAAAGAATTTGAATAATCTTAATTGCAGTTATTTTATATTATGTAAAACTGATAAATTCAGTTACACAAAACTGGTATGGGTGTCTATTGCATGCTAGCTGCGTCAAAGTAAAATATTTGGTCTAACAATAGTAGAGTTTGAAAAGTGTTGTTCTTTACTAAAGTCTTTTTTGAATTTTCCTTTTATCTCACATGCATGTTTGTAACTGTTCAAAATCAACTTAAAACAGTAGATCTTGTATGCAACCTTTAATATAGTATGGCTCCCTATATTGTAGTAGACCACTAGTTTTGTGGACCACTCGATTTCAAAAATCCATAAAGCCCACTCACCTAAGGTGTTCACTCTTTTAAAGCTAGACCCACTAAAACAAAGAATAAAACAGACCATATCTCTCTTAAATAAACCAACATAAAATGTTTAACCTGTATTCAACTGTGTTCACACATCTAAAAATATTCTTTCTCTTTTCAGATTCTCAGTCTGAAACACCCCCTCCTGCTTCTCAGCAAAGGAAAAGCCCCATCCTAGACTCTGGTTCTCAATTGTCTGGTTCCTCTAACCATGTCCGTGGCGAGATAAGTGACCGTCCAAATGCCCCAAGACAGCAGGGTAAAGGGCCACCGCCCCCTAGAGATTCCAGGCCACCAAACCAGGATCGTAATAGAGCGCCACATACAGGTGGACAGAGACAACAGCGTTCTCCTCAGAGAGGAAGTGTGTTTAAATAGGGTTTTTATTGTTTTTTTTTAGAGTAGAAATACTTGATACTATTTTTGTGTGTGCGTAAAATAGTCATCATTTTCTTTCTTATTCCATATTAAGTCTGTAGCTTTTAGATTTAATTTTGATTTTATGAACCAGCAGACTTTTTAATAAAGACATCCCAAAAGTTATTTTTGGATCTTGGGTTACACTTTTTTTATTTTATTGTGCCAGATTTGTATTAAAACATACGATATTGAAGTTTTAATAAATGTGGCTTTGAATTTAAATAAAAAGCATTACTTAAGTACAATTATTGAGAGCTTAAGATCTTATTTTAATTCACAATAATGTAATAAAAATAAGGTCTTAAGCTCTCAATAATTGTACTTGAGTAACACTTTTTATTTAAATTCAAAGCCATATTATTTAAAACTTCAATATCATGTGTTTAATACAAATCAATCTGGCACAATAAAAAATCACAATGTAATAAGAGCCACGGTAGCTCAGTCGGATGAAGCGTCGTGCTTGCATCGGAAGGGTTGTGGGTTTTGTCCTCGGCGGTGCTCGCAAATCTGATGGTTGCAGGGTCCACGCTAGCTAGTATTCCATTCGGCTAAAGACCGCCGTGTTGCTAATGGTGGCTGGGGCACGTTAAATATGTCGTAGTCACAAAGTCATCCATGTTCCCATACCAAATTACTACCTCTGGGGGTACCAGGTCAGGGGGTTATTGGCCTTTGATCTGGATCAAAATTCCGATATGTGAGTGAGAATGGGTGTGTGAAAGGGACCTTCCTGTAAAACGGATGTGTCATGCAGATGAGCAACAGTCGGACTTCCTCCCTTGTGGCGCTCAATAAAAAACGGATGCCGCCCCACTTCGCCTTAAAATCGGGTAGTTCTCTACTCCAGGCTCGGTTACCGAGTGGCATTAGAAACAACAACATAATGTAATAATCTTTTGGTAGACTTTAGTTATTTATAGTTATTTAAATACTTAATGGTCCTAATTTTAAAAATCTTCAAAAGGAGGCGGCAACCAACGCAGAGGTAGAGGACAAGGTAGAAACAGACAGAACTTCCCTGGTCGATCTAAAGATGTACTAGATTTTGAAGGGGAGTATGACTTTGAACAAGCCAACGCAGAGTTCCAGGAATTAGAAGGAAAGCTGGCAAAAATCAAGATAGCTGCTGATCAGGAGGAAATTCCAGGTCAGTTCTACTTAGAATTACTAACAACTAGATCAATAACAAGTTAAATGTACCCATATTAAAGTGGTGTTTGAAAGAATTTTTTTTGTTTACTCATAGGCTCAAGCCTTGATATAGCATAAAAACCATGTAAAATTACACTTGTTTTCTAAAGGCAGTTTTTACCCTTATATGATTTATATTATCCAAAATATTCTTTTATAAAAAAAATCCTGTTAAATATTTTCCTGAAATAGTTATTCATTGTTACCCATTTTGTATATAACATAAAGATGTCAATCTGTTTCCTCCACCATACAGGCGAATCAACCAACTCTGATCTTGCGGCCGAAGCAGAGCAACCTGTTCTCATTGACACTTCTTCGGCCGAGGACAAGAATAAAGAAGAGGCTGAATGGCAAGACGAGAATGGTGGGGATATTGATGACGAAGAAGCAAAGACCTTCTACAACAAGTCTAAGTCGTTTTTCGATAATATTAGTTGCGAGGCTGTCGAGAGGAGCAAGGGGTAAGATAGTTGTGTGCATTTCTTGAAAAGTTGTATGTTGTACCAAATGTCTCTCCCTAGTTATGTCTTTTTGTAATTTTAACAGCTAAATATTTGTATCTGTGTGATGGGTATTTAGTAGTGTCAGTCTTGGCCCTCAGAAGGATAAAAACGTATAAACCTGTCTCCTGACTGCCTTGTTTTTAAATGTATGGGGGTGTCATTTGTAATCATCTGGTACAGAAATATAATTTTTAAGTGGGCTCAGGTTCGAATTCCAGGTAAGGCATGGATATTTGTGTTGCCCTTAGTACATGTGGAGAAAATGCTCGTTGAATCTGTGGGCAGTCGTAGCGCATTTACCATGGGTGCAGGTTTTAAGGAGAAGAATGCCCCTCTCCAGCAACGCGCCTAAATTGACGAAGTGGCTTCCTTTCGGAGCAGTCAGACTTCAACCCTCACAGGGTCTCAAAGCCTTATGCCAATGGAAGCAACTCCACAACTCTTGCCATCCAGTCTCCCAGCCAAAAGTTTGTAATTCCAAACTAATCCAATACTTTCTTTCTTAGCAATGCCCACCGTCACGATTGGCGCCAGGAGCGCAAACTAAACGTCGAGACATTTGGGGTTTCGGCCAATAACACTTGGATGCGTAGAAATGCATGGCGAGGCCGTGGTGGATACAGGAGCCGAGGGGGCTACGGTCCACGCAGAGGCGGCAACTATGGAGAGAACAGGGGATACAGAAACGACAGGCAGAACTATGGAAATGACAGGCAGAATAATTATGGGGACAGGAGCTATGGAAACAGGCAGAGTAACTATAGCAATGAAAGACAAAGTAAGTAGCCTCATTTTGTTTTTTCTAAATAAAGGTTAGTTAGAAAAAAAGCTTATTTAGTAATGCTTTAAAAAAAGACTCAATGGACAATTACAGCGTTTTCCACAAACATTATTATTCGATTAAGCACATTAAGAAACCTGCAAAACCCAAGTAAAGTTAGTGATACGTCACTTCCGTTAAACCACCTCTTGGCATAACAAATGACGTCATGTTTGGTTTTTTGTTCTTGGCATGTTATTTCATATCGTGTTTCACTGTATCGCTTTTCAAACTTTATGTTCAATTATCATGAACATGCAGTTGCATGTGAAACATGTCATGTTCATTCCAATTAATTTCTTCAAATGTTCAACGATTTCAGATTCCGATCAGATCCGACGGTCAATAGTTTTGTAATAGCTCATACACTCTTTAGTGTGTATTTTAACTAACAACCAAACTCGGAACAAGCTGTTTAAATTCCTTGATAGGAACTGGTTAAAAAAATGTTTTGTTCTTTTTTAAAGAGGTTTCGCAGAAATTGTGAGGTTTACTATTTTATAAAGTGTTACAAAATTACAGACATAGATCAGGGTGCGTAGCGGTGCTTAAAGGTGCTTATTTTTAGTTTTCGATTTTAAGGGCCCTTAAAGGTGCTTATTTTTATTATGAGTTTGTATAAGGTGCTTATTTTTTACTGTAGGTGCTTATTTTTTTAAATAAAAAAAAATCGCGTTTTGAACAATAGGGTCGGCTTTAACACCAAGATCCTGAAATTTTCCTGAACATTAACGCCACCGATAAAAATTGTTTCCTTCATTCTCGATATATATCGATAAAAACTAAACTTAAATTTTGATAAATAACTGTTTAAATAATGGATTTTAACAATAAAGATAAAAATTGTAATTAAAATTTGAGGATGACTTTAGATTATAAAAAATTGTCTTCAAATATCTGCCAACGGCCAGAGCAATCCCCCATTAGAAGACGATCATTTTCAGTTGATCAAAAATCTGCTTCCTGATTTGGTTATTTTGCTAAGAAATCCACCGCACTCCATGACGGCGCATTGCTTTATAGCGATTGATCTCTGGCTCTGCGGGATCAGAAGAGTGTCTAGTTACTTTTGAAGCTCCAGTTCAGGCCTAATCGGACCAACCAGAATATTTTCTTCTGATCTATAGTTCTTGAGTCGTAACTATGTGATAACAAGAACAACTTGAACGTTAATTTTTTTTTGTTTACTTTTGAAGCCTTTTTAGGCTTTGTTTTTATTTCAGCCGATATACAATTTTCATTTGGTTGAGTTGATAATGATCCACACAACACAAAAAATCCTAAATAAAAAATAAAATTACAGGGTCAAAGAATCATACTTTTTTTGTTTTCACATGAGATTTTGTATTTGATTTTTTAAAATAATAATAGAATAATTTGAAAAATAATAGGTCCACCGTCAGATTAAATTTTTTAACAATCTGTAACCAATCGACATTGGCCAAAAAGCGTTATCCGTAGCCCTAGTTTTAATTATAAGTAGTGCAGTTGCGTTTATAAGTGCTTATTTTTTGCTGAAATGGGTACTTAAAAGTGCTTAATTTTTATAATGAACTTTCGCTACACACCCTGTAGATTGAAACATCACCAAAAACATATCATTTGACGTCAGTGCTGTATTCAGTGACGTACATTTTTGGCAAATTTAAAATGTATTTTTTGCTGAAATTAAACATTTGTAAATATTTAATTTTATGTTCGGAATCTGCATCTTCTAATCTACCAGAAAAACATAGATATTCTGAATTTTGCGTTTCATGCATCTTGTAAATTGTAATTCTACTGCTGTATTCAAGTGATTTAATGCATCTGGCGTAACTTGTCTACTGAAATATATTTAATTTTGTACTTATTAAAAAAGGACTGTGAATAAATTCAATTATATATTTTTCTTTATTTGCAGATCACTTACCACCAACTGCACCAGTTCAAAAACTATGAACACAATCGTTATCATAGTAGCCATTTTGATTTCTACTCGCAGCACAGAGTGACATGGTTACCAGTGAATTAGTGCATCAACTTGTACAATCAAGTATTTGTGGACATGAAAGTTTGCTGCCGAATTTATATAATTTTGTTTTACTCTACAAAAAGGTCGTCTGTTGTATCTTTAAGTTGAATTAAGCTGTTCTATATTTTTTAAAATTTGTCTTTAATTTCTGAAAGTAACATAAAAAATCAAAGCTGGTTATGTCTCTGCCATGCTAAAGAATACATAATACAAAGAGCTAAGCATCGTTTTATCAATTTGATTAAAATTAGTTAATGAAATGTAATTTTTAAACACTTTTGTTCATGTTGCACTAAAAAAAAGTATTTAAAATAATTTTAAATCTATTCAATTTTTATTGAAGCAAGGTTCAATGATGTTGAATATAATACTTTTTAAAACTTTGTATTTGTTAATACCCTGTGCTTTTTCTGGTGTACACAGTTGTTGCTTTTGCTAAATCCTTTTCACGAAATATCCCGGAGCTATGTTAATTATACATTTCAATTGATAACTACTCTACATGTATTTTATTCAAGTTGTCTTTTCTTTGAAATGTTAGGAAATTTATTTGTAATAGCTATTACATCTCAAATCATTTATGAAACATTTCATTATTTATTCTATGCAGCAAATATTGTTGCTCAAGTTTGCACTGTTAGTAATTATAAATATAAAAATGCTTCTTGATATTTTCAGAAAATCGAATGTGTTTTGTAATTTCTTATGGGAAAATTTTCTATTAAAATATTGATTTTTTTTTTTAAAGCTATAAGTTATAAGTTATTAAAACAATTGTGCAAGACATATTTATGAGTAACAAGGATTTCATCTCTTGAAAAAGGTTACAAATAATCATTTTAATTTCTAATAAGTTTACTTTACTCAAAATAATCATTTTTTAAAATTGCTAACAGTTACTTAGTTATGGATTTTAAAACAAACTGGTTTATTATTTGTTAGATATATTCTATCAATTAAACACTCATTGCCTTGCTTTAGTTTGTATCTGGACTATTCATCTGTTGTGATATCAATTACATTTATACTAATATATCTTTAAATATAAGTGCTTCACTGTCAGTTTGCTTCTTAGCTTGATGTTTTCCTAACCGGTATTTTTTAGTTCAACCGACGCACATGTAGTTTTTTATTGTCTTTTTAAACATAAATAAGAATGTGTATTTTTTTAAACAGATGAATGTACCTTTGTTTAAATATTGTGATAGATTCTACGCCTGGTATGGAATAGCTGTAAGTGGACTGTTAAAACTTCTCTGTTAATTGTGACTTGGGGGAAGTCTAAGTGGCAAGTCATCATGTAGTCCACTCATTGTATAGTATACTAAATATTGCTGAAAAAGGATTTGTTGCAAAAACAGATTCTTTTTTTTTATAAATTTGCTGTACAATTGACTCTGGAATTATCAACATTTCATAACTCTTATCATTTTCCTATTTTATTCATTTACTAGTACATTTTGATTGGATTTAAGCATATTTTTTATGTACATTGATAAAAAAAAAGTGAAAAGAATTCTAATGAAATAAATTTTTGAAGTGAGTTGTTTGAATTTATTTTTAATTGAAAAGAAAACATCTGGTTACTGTTTTACTTAAATAATCACAACATTCAATTTTGAATCCTGTTGTTCTAATTTTGAAATAAAGCCTGTTTAAATAAACAGGAAAGAAAAATGTGTTTAGGAAACTAGTGTAATCAAAAACTCTATAAAACAAGAATTAATAATTTCATCAATTCATACCCACCAACCTACTGGTCTGCAGTTTTGTTAATCAACTTTATCAAGGAGGGGGTTCGACTTGTTTTTGAAGCACTTATTTTTAAAAATGTAATTAAATTAGTTAATGTAATTTTATTAACGGTTGTGTTAATGTAAATTGTATTTTTAGATTTGTTTTAAGTTATATTAAAAAAAGTATTGAAACTACATTTTAAAAACGATATATTTAATTAGTTAAGTAACTTTGATAACATAAAGCTTAATATATTTGAAAAAATAGTAATTTTTTACCTTATTTTTAGCAACATCTATATATATAAAAGAAAGTCGTGCTAGTTACACTATTTATAACTCAAGAACGGCTGAACTGATTTGGCTGAAAATTGGTGGGGAGGTAGCTTAGAACCAGGAATAGGCTATAGGATACTTTTTATTCGAACCCAAACGGGGAGTGCAAAACGTGAGCCGATTTTCCCATAGGAATAGCATTATAAGATTAGACTTTTTAATTTCAATTCAAAAGAAATTTTAGCGTGAGCGAAAATTAAGTAAAAGCCTGTAAGAACACGCGAGTTTAATTTGTAGGATTGTTATTTGAATGTCATTATTTTATTTTATTTATTGAATTTAAATCTCTTGATTTTTTTGGGTTTCCGAATTTATTTTAATTAATGTTTACAAATGGTAAGAAGTGAAGATATTGCTACTAGTCTCGTGACTTTAAAGGCGATAACTATTCTAGATCTGATGAAAACTTCTAAAAAATGTTAATTCCCTGTACGTATAACATACAAACTTTATGTTTATGATATCCTTATGTCAATTTGGTACAGTTTTGATATAATGGCCGATTGAATTTTGGCATTGGCGGCTTTTGGCGAAGTTAAAAATTTAACGAAAATTTAATTAGATAGCTATTTGCATCCAGTTGTATGGGTTAGGGTTAGTTTGAATTGTCGTCGCACTAAACTAGAGCTATACACGAAGGCTATTGGCCACGGGTGTCTTAATTTAGAACCACAGTCAAGTGATGAATCGACACCTGAGTAGGATCCCCAATGCAGCTTTTAAGGACGACTTCGTACGCATCGTTGAGACTTGAAAAATATTTAACGTGCACTCCCACAACATATGGGGTATTATTTATCGGACATTTTTGGCTGCATTTGCCAATTATAGGTCGGCAGTTATTTGGACGATGCCCGGACTTGAATCGGCGACCTATCGCATGCGAGGCGAACGCCTTTACCGGCCCTGTCGAATATGGAGTTGAATGTTTACCATATTTTTGGGATTTTTCGGGTGTATAAGGGCAAATGGAAACTGGCCATTATATCACAGCTATTCTAGAAATTTAAACAGGGCCTATGGGAAAGCCCTCTAACTTCTAGAAGGGCCTGGATACAATTGGATTTCTTTTTTAAAATTAATGTTGATATTAGAATGGGAGGAAATTATAATATACCGATGGAGTGCTGACCAGTGGAGGAGGGATCAATTGGTATGAAATTAATATTTACATAAAAAGAAACAATCATCGTTATTAAGGGTACACCCGTGCAACGCCGGGTTTATAAAGCTAGTAATTACTATTTAGGAAAATACGTTAAAACTATCAATATGAATATTGGGAAGTGTAGAAGGTTTGTAAAATCGAGAAAAGCCAAGAAATAAGAATTAAAAAAAAAAAAACTGGATAAAATTAGCCTGCCCTCTAAAACAGTGTTAAAAGTTTCTTTAAAAGCACACATAGGAAGGATTTATGTACTTGAGATCACGAGACCTCCGTAGGTGGTTCTTCCTTCTGAAAGATGGATACAGAAGTAAAGCAGTTGTACAATTACAAGGCTTAACCTAATAAGAGTTAAAGTTAGGATGTGTAAGAAGACATTACTTCCTTGAACTTCAATTATAAAATAACATTTGTAATTAATATGAATATTACAATTACCTACCTTATAGTATTAAAGAAATAAAAATTTGGGGTATTTGTAAACCTTAACAAAGTAGAAAATAAAATGGGGGGGAAAATGGCACATTATTTATTGAATTGTGAAAGTAGATTGATATGGTTAGAAGAAATAACACCCAAAATAGCATCAAATATTTAAAAAGGATTCAATGATGAATAATTAAATTTAATGATTGAAAAGTAACGTTTTATTTGCAAATGTGAAATAAGTGCTCTACCCATAAGAAAATACAATAAAAACATCGATTTTTAATTTCAATACATAGCATATTGCATAATTTATCTGTTAATTTCATTCAAAGTATGCAGTCTCTTGATTAACATTAAACTATAAATTAAAGCAACAAAACTTTAAGTCACAAACAATGCATATTATAAAAAACATAACTACTTTAAATAAAACAATTTGTAAACTTCTATGAAAATACAATACTGGCCAACTTAAGCTATCCAAATATGCTAAAGAATACCGGAAATACATTAATACTCTAACACAGGGGTTCCCAACCTTTTGCACCTGCGTACCACTTGACTTTTTGAGAAATTTGGCGTACCACCAGACCTAAATATTTTATTAAACGTATAATATTTACTCTTCTAAAAGTGTTCAAAGTTTTTGAATTAAAATTCCTGAGAAAACTTCATATTTAATGGTTATATATTTGTTTATTTATAACATGCTTATAATAAAGGACAAATAAAAAATTAAATTGGTATAATTACAGTTTTATTTTTTTATACGTCTAAAACATACAAATAAAAATAGCACAACTCAGCAAAAATAATTATCATACAAAATATACTTTTATAGTCTTAGTGTGAAACTTGTTGTAAGAGTTCAGAAATTACACTCTCAACAAAAAAAAAAACTCGTAACAAATAGCATCAAAAATAGCAGAGCTTGCCGGATATCAAAGGGTACTAGGTTTTACAACCGACCCAGAAGTTAAAAATTTCTCTTTAAAATAATGTTAATGTTTAAAATAATGATAATATGTCTGCGTGCTCACTGCTCATGCGTATTACAGAAGCTATTTATAGCATCATGTTACTCACGCGTACACCTGAAATCTCTCGCGTACCACCAGTGGTACGCGTACCACGTTTGGGAACCCCTGCTCTAACACACTTGAGTATAGAAAATACCCATACAAAACATTTCAACTGTACTTTAACAAAAAATATTGTGCATATAGATTAATTTTACAATACACATTAGCATTATTTGAACACGAATAAAGACAAAAAAAAAAGTAAAAGACAACATAATGAATAAAATTTGTGGTGCACACTAGACAGAAGTAAAACAAAAATGCGAAATCCCCTTCATCCACAGATCAAAACATTGCCAATAAATATATCAAATTACTAAAAACTGTTATTTGTATTGATGCACCTGACAAGAATGATCATCTGCAAACTATACACTTAATAATTATTTAAAATTTAAAATAAATTTTGCCTTGGAAATAAGGATGTTTTTGCTCAACTGCAAAAATAACGACTGTTCATATACATTGCACAATATTTGTTATCCTTAAACACCATCAATAAATAATAAATAAATTTCATTTAAAACAACATTTGGAAACTGAATGTAAGACCAAGAAGAATGCATTTGAAAAAACCTTAAATAAAGTTATCGTTTTTGTTACAAATACTATTTTAAATCTATCCTTCCTTATTATTAGTTTTTTTAAGCTCATTTTCATCCCTTATGCAATAATAAAGAAAGAAAAAGTTTGGTTATGATAATCTTTCTATAAAACTTAGAATAATATTCATATCAGCTAAATTTCATACATTGAAATGTAAAAATTCTTTAAGAAGAAGTCTAGATTAAAAAGATAGAAAATAGTAATTTGATCAAAACTCTTGGTAAAAATACATAAACACCTTGTGCATGGAATGCAAATTATGAATGTAAACATCAAGCTGCAATTCTCAGTGATTGAAAGTGTTTTATGCAGATGGGTTCTTCTTCATTAGTTCAATGTCGGAGTCCACCATTTCGTGAACTAATTCCTGAAATACAAAAATAAGTTTAAACTCATTAGAAAATAACATTTAAATTATTGAAAAATATGTCATATTAAGACTAAACCTATTTCAGCAAAAAATACCCAACAAAACTCTTCCAAAATTTAATTTATTACAAAAAAAATCAAGTAACCTCAGCAACATAATTAGCAACTTAGAACCGCACTTTCGGCAGAGCTCTTGTGACTTACAGTAGTAGGCTTGCACTTGTGATTCAGTGTATTATATGTTCTAGTGCCTGTGGAGTAGCACACTACAACAAGTAACATTAGTGCTGCCCCCCCCCCCTTAATTAGTGCAACCATATTTTTTTCTAAAACAAAAATGTTTACAATACAGAATCTTTTTATAAAATGGATTATCCAAAATACTGCAACAAACAGTTTGAAACAATATAAAATATGTAGGTATTTTTCCTAATTAAATTGATTTAAACAATTATTTTATTTGATAATATCATGTACTGAAAATGTTGTAATTAATAAATTGGGTGGACTAATCATAAGTGAAACTATAGCAGTATCTGCATGTAACTATTATGAAATGTGTGCAACTTTTAATTGAAATATTTTATTACTTACTTCAAAAGTTATTTTAGTTTTCCATCCAATTTTATCACGGGCTTTAGATGAGTCCCCAAGAAGAAATTCCTAAAATAAATAAAAATGTTTGAGAATTCAATTACAAGCAATTATAACTGTTTTAATATAATAGTTTAAACACATATTTAATATTGTTTAGTTATAGTTTAATTTCATTAATATTCTAAACTTTGATTAAGCTAAGCAGCTAGATTTAGGATAATTTTGTAGCATGTTTTCAATATTGACATAATGAAATCAATACAATCAATCAAAATCCCTACTAAAACATTTAAAATCATCTGCACTGAATTGAAATAAGGCACGTGGTTGCTGTGTAATGTTAATCAATTTTTGGAAAAATAAGGCAATTTCTATCGCAACTAAGATAAGAGTATTTAACACTAATGTGAAGTCCGTCCTTCTCTATGGAGCTGAAACATGGCACTGCAATAAAACTAACATGAGGAAGCTCCAGGTTTTCAATAACAAGTGGCTAAGAAGGATTCTTGACATAAAGTGGTTCCATAAAATTAATAATGAAGAGCTTCTAAGGAGAGCAAAACAGATGCCAATAGAATTTGAAATTAAGAGAAGAAAGTGGCATTGGATTGGGCATGTATTGCGAAAAAAATGAAAAATTCAAGACAAGACAGGCTTTGGATTGAAATCCCCAGGGACACCGAAAGAGGGGAAGACCAAGAAACACTTGGAGGCAAACTATCGAAAACGAACTGAAGGAGGTGGGGACAACATGGCGGGAGGCGAAACATCTGGCTACCAACAGAGTGAGATGGAAGAACCTGACGGAGGCCCTATGCTCCCGCGATGGAGTGCAAGAGGGATAAGTAAGTAAGTTATTATAAATGAGCAACAGTTATGTTTAAAAAAATAAAAATATATGGTTATATAAAATTAAAAATATTAGAATTCTTATAAGTTTAAAAGAAGACAATAATTTCTAACCTATTAAAGTATATGCTAACCTTAATGTTGCATGAAATTAATAATAGTCAGTTCTTCAAGTTTGGATGTTGATTTGATAGCAATGGTTTGGTAGCCTTTTATTTGAAATACATTACTTCACAAAATAAAATAGAATAGCGATTGTGAACAATGATGTATAATATTTTCTTACCACTTCAGTTGGGCGAAAGTAGCGAGGGTTGACTCGAACACGAACAATGCCAGACTCCTTTTCTTTTCCTACTTCTTCAAGACAAGATCCTTCCCAACTGAAAGCAAATTTACAAGTGGTAACAACACATTTTCCATACTTATGTGAATATTTTAATTTAAAGGCACACAGCAAGATAATAACAAACTTGACTTTTCACAAAAATTTTATTTTAAAAGTAAACTTTTAATGATACTTTTTCATAGATATAAAATAAATGAGTATTTTTTTTTAAATAAATTGTCTTTCATTTCTTGTGCATACATTTCAGTTGCTGTAGATCAAAACATTTTATCTTCAAAATAATGCAATCAAAATAACTGATATTATTAGGATTTTTTAAAATTAAACATTCCATGAATAATTATATATGTAAAGAAAAATGTATCCCAAGCCCTAACTTAAAATGTAATAGCTTTTTATTTCCTTACTGCTTAGTAGGAGATCATTTTCTTAAAAAAGAAAATTATGAACAATACAAGTATAAAAAGTTTTAAAGATTATTATAAAAAGTTCCATCATAGCATAATTAAAATATTTTCTGTTATGATAATGAAACTGTAAACATAAATTATAATTTTTTTCTTGCTACAACTAATCAGAAAAACACTTACATAATTTCTTTACCAATATGCCTGAAGGCAGCTTCAACAAATTCTCGGACACTATGGGATTCTCCAGTTGCTATCACAAAGTCTTCAGGCATCTCAGTTTGAAGCATCATCCACATTGCCTAGAGAAAAACATTTTACTACAGACAAAAATACACATTTAAAGCACAGCAAACATTTAACCCCTAACACAACCATACATATGTACTTCAAAGGAAATTTTTTAATAAGATTTTAAAAAGAATATTTTATAAGCAAATACCATAATTACACAGACTTCAAAATTTCCAAACATTCTTCCCTTTTAAATTCAACCTACGTCCCTTACATTTCCAAAATAATAAAAAAAAATACCTCTACATAATCTTTAGCATGACCCCAATCTCTTTGAGAATCTAAGTTTCCAAGCTCAAAGCATTCTTGTTGATTAAGATGAATTTTTGCAACACTCCTAGTAATTTTTCTTGTCACAAATGTCTCACCTGATAAAATCAGAAAAATTCATTTAATTCAATAGAAAAAAAGTAGAGTTCAACAAATGAAATATTACTTTGCTTAATAATTATTTAGGTAATGACTGATTTTTTAAATTTTATATTTTCAGAGCAAAAATCAAATCATTTGAAACCTTTATTTTGTTTGAATTAACATCACACTTAAGCTACACTAGGGTTATTGGTGAGGGGCCTTGTTATTTAGAACTGTGTTATTAAAAAAGTTAATTTAAAAAACAGATTACAATAAACATAAATATTTTGGATTTTTCCAGTGGTGCTTTTTGGTTACCCTGAAAATATCTATATTTTAATGTTAGGTTCAAGGGTAACATAGGAAATTGTTTTTATAAAAGCGAGATATTCTAACATTAACGCCCATGGTAAATTCAAAGTACCACTTTTTTCTGATATTATAAATGATTTTTCATAATGATCAAAATAAATCATTCAATTAAAATGTTAATTATTGATTAAAATATCATTGTAATATTAATTGCAATTGTAATTGAAATATAATTGTACTTGGGATATAACAATATACCTCTCCTGGGACTTTCATGATTGAACAATATTCCATTAACAGCAAACATGTTGTAAGCTTCTCTGTAGTTCACAACTATCCAATAGGCATACAATTTAGCAACACCTGCAAATGCAATGCTATTATTAAAATGTACCTTGAATTTATAGATATACATTTTTAAGAAGTTTAGCCATATTATAACGTACCAGAAATGGCAACCTGAATCATTAAAATTGAAAAAAAAAATCACTTTGAAATTGGGTAATGATAAAATTTGGTAAAATAAGCATTAACTAAAGCAATATTTTTGGGGCAGTTTTAGTTGCATCGTAAGATTTATAAATATTCAAAATAAATATACAGTTTTTATCATTAGATAGCCTTCATTTTCTGCACACTTTCAACAGTCAAATTTTCTATCATACTTATTCCCATACATCTGTTATTCAATAGAGATTGGTGTGATCCAATCATATTCACAAGGAGAAAAGTGAGTTTTTGCTCTTGACATGGGAGAGGAGAAACTAGGATACATAACAATGAAAAAGTTAAAAAAAAACAAAAAACAATGCTTATAAATTTCAGTAGGAATTAAAATAAAAAAACTACCAACAAAACTATGACTTGGTTGTTAGTTATTACTTTCAATTACTTAATATATTGCGATGGGGGTCCGAAGTTCAAAATGAAGATTTTGTGTTTTTTGCACATTTTGTAGGGGGCTAATTCTAAAAAAGTGGCTTTCGAACATTGGTCCGTCTTTCTGATACCACTCTATAGCTCGAACTACAAGAGCTATGGACAAATTTGCCACATGAGTTTGTAGTACCCGTCAATTGTCATAATAAGGTTTTCGAAAAAATCCTCCAAGCATAAAAGGTAGTTACCATAGAACTTTCAGATTTTGAAGATATACTGCAAAACAAAAAAAATATACAGAATTCAAATTTGGTACACAACTTTCCAGTACCTGCCAGATGTCATAATAAAGTTTTTGAGAAAATTCCGCTTGCCCAAATGATAGCTGCCATGGAACTTTTTAAGTTCTAAATTTATTAAAATTTCCTTATAGGATTGCAACCATTAATTGCATTCATTTAATATACTGAATGGTTTTTGAAAGCCGTGAGGTGTTACACAACCCTAGTTCTTCTTACCATATGGTGAACGTGGATAGAAAGGTGTTGTCTCCTTTTGCGGTACCTCCTGCACTTTCCCAAACATTTCACTAGTAGAAGCCTGGTAGAACTTGACACTATTCTCCAGTTTGCAAGTGCGAATGGCATCCAGCATCCTCAAAGTACCCAGGGCATCCACATTTGCAGTGTACTCGCTCAAATCGAAAGATATCTGATAAACGAAACAAAAAACTTAAAATATCTGTGCAGAAAGAATATGGCAGTGTCATAGGAATTGATAAATGTAAATAAGTGCCAAGTGCATAAAGAATATACATATGCTTCTACATTCACTAACTTTTGAAATAAAAGATTTTGGAGAGAAATTATTCTTATGGACATGACTCATTTTTTTAAATTAACGATTGATAGGATCTAACATTTTTATTAAAAATTTAACATGTAATTAATCTGCCTATAAACCTCACAGTGCTAACAAGTAAAAATCTTTAAATGTACAAAATTTTGGGGCTGATTTTTCGTTGTTTTCATTTGTAATCATAATATGGTACAATTAATGCAATATGTTTTTGTACAGCCTTGAAATTGTCTAACTTGAAATCTTTTGATTAATTAATTTTTTAAGTCTTTCATCTTGTTCAAGAGTGAAAATTTAATGTGATAAGTAATACAATTTTAAATACTTTTTATAACGAGTCGAATTAAAAATTTTCAGAATCTAAATCATAAAATAATTGTTCAAGCTTAAAAAAAATTCATTTATCAATATACCTTTACGTGACTTTGAGCTCCTAAATTATAAATCTCAGTTGGTTGTACTTGGCTTATTAGCTTTACTAGGCAGGAACTATCTGTTAGATCTCCATAATGTAAATGCATTGCTATGAAATATAAACCAAATTAATTAATAGCCATGTAAAACGAATAACATGTAAAACAGTTCAATATTTTTTTTATGTTAAAAAACTCGTATCACAACTAAAAAATATCAGTTAGCATTTGACTTAAGCACATTTATTTGCTTTTAATGTAAAAATGTTATAATTTTTAAAATTTAATTAAAAACTACTCCATTATTTCTCTCTCCCCCCCTTCCTTGATCTAAAAAAGCTTTGTCAGTTTTAATTTTCTTTAATTCCAAATTATTTTCGTTTAATTGCATAAATAACACATAAGATTGTACACAAGTTAACATCCAAATAATGTTGGTCCCATCTTGTTATGCTTAAATATAAATTTATATAACTATCTGAGGTTTTATATTCAAGATGAAATAAGATTTATTTAACCTGAATCGAAGGAAACTAGCAATTTTAAAGATTTTACAAAAGAATTTTTTCTAAATGTCCCAAACTAGATAGTTTCAGTTTTACATTTTACTATCACATTTTAATTTCATCATTATTCATCATGGAGTGGGGAAGGAATGCACCTACTGTCCCTCCGAGGAGGCCTGGCACTAGCTGTAGTAGTGTGACTTTGCCAACAGCGACCCTGAGAAAGTCCAAAAATAAAAGTGGGTCGTCGTAGATGTCCTTCCACGTCAAACCGAGGCAATGGAGTATGTGTTCGGGACTGGCTTGAGCACCTCCACGACAGTTGGGGCAGTCTGGGAACAGCTTGGTTCCGGCCTCAAACTTCAAACTCTTTGTGTGTCCCGTCCTGAATCTGGAGAGAGCAGTTTGGTCTTGCCTGCATAGTTGCAATTTAGAAATTTCGCCTGGTTTCCTAGCGCCATACCACGAGTGCTGAGGGGGACTCCAGTCTATTGCTGTCTTTTTGTAAATGGAGCCAATTTCAGAATAAGTCAACAGGTTGTCACCATCTAAGATCTGGTCACAGCCTGCCCTTGCAAGTCCGTCAGCCAGTTCATTCCCAGCTAAACCAACATGAGATGGTATCCAAACTAAATGCACTGGGAAAAAACGAGAAAGTCTATCGAGCTACTCGATGATCGCCACAGCTGTGGTTCCTCTGACCTCATAGAAATTCTTTAAATACTGTAAGGCACTAAGGCTATCGGTCATTAACCTTCTCAGGGTCGCATTAATTATCAGGGTCGCAAACATCATGGAACTGGTCTAATTTTGACCCAGGGATATGTAAAAAAAAAAAACATTTTAATTTAAAAGATTACATCACAATTAAAATTTTATGTGGAAATATTAAAAATGTAACAAAAAAGAACGTTTTATTCATTACTTTAACTTTTTTTTACAATTATTTTGCCAGCAAATGCTAACTTTGCCACCTAGCTGACATCTGGTTAATCAGAGGTGCCGATCCCCCCAGAGCTAACGACGCACCCCCCCTAGAATTTTTTTAACCCCCACCCCCCCAAAAAAACCCGATGTGGATTTTATATTTATATGGATTTATGGAGTACACTGAACCTAAGTAATTTTCACCAAACAGTGTATATATATAAATAGGAATCTTAACGGTGTACACATGAAACTTTATAGTAAAATTGTATTTTAAGTACCATCGAATGGGGTAACTTTGTCCTAAGAAGTAAAACCCAAGAACTGACTTTCTTCTAGAATATTTTTCTACTGATAGGTCAACGCAGAGTTGCCCCTAATTGAAAAAGGAAGCACATTTTTTAATAGCTTTTATATTACGGAATTACAACTTAATTTTAATTTTCCTTTAAATAGATTTTTTTGCAGCAAAAGCTATCGGAATCTAAATAATCAGTAAAAATTCCGCTCAAAATTTATGTAATTATGTAATTTTTTAAATCAATAAAAATAGCCGGACACGTGATCCAATCAAAAACAGCTTCCAATTCCTTCTCTCAATTCTTAATGCATAAAAATGCTCTCTTTGCTTTTTATGGAATGCAACACATTTGACATTATCAAACTAAATAGGAATTATTCTATTATGTTTACAGATATAGTTTCACTTAAAAAAGTTACTATTTATGAAGTTACTAAAATTAAAATTAAAGTTAAATGGTAAACAAAATTCTTACCCTGAAACTCGGAATTGAACTTTCTTAACTATATTCAATCACCCACACATTTGACACCAGACGACAAGTATCTTCCTACTGTTTCTAACTAAGGCAATGGCGGGAAAATGACTTGGGCCTGAGTATGTATACTAAGCCAGAAATATTATCCGAAGGTCATTCATTCATAAAAATTTTATATACAAAATTCTGAATATTTATGATGTCTGCTTCAAATGCTATAACAGTGATTAAGAAATGTTTATGAGAAATAATTGTCAGCACATTGCTTTCTTCGACGCCGGGCCTCTTAAAATAGAATTATCATTTTGCAGACTATTAAAGATTTTATTTGCGATTCCTGTTTTATTATAAGAATTTATAAAAAATTAGAAAATTTTCGAATACGTTTTTGTTAGAAATTTATATTTTCAGTTTTGTTGTAGTTGTTAATAATAAACATGAAGTTCTGTTATAATTGATCACAACTTATTTAGTGCCAGCTAGTCCAGCTACTGTTATTGTTCAAAATCAACTTCACCCCAGTAGCAGAACTTTTGGAATGTGGCTGCAGCATGACGTTTTAAGGAAAAAATTTGGCTGCAAGGAAAAAGACCCCCCCCCCCCCCTCGTGACATTATCAGAAGATTTACCGTACACCGGCAAGCGGCTGTTAAATTAATGCTTTAATTTTTAAGTTTAATTAATATAGTACAATCATGACATATAACATATTCGGTACGGGAAGCCATTGCACCTACTGGTGCACTGCACAGCAAGGATCAGCCTGGGTAAAAAAAATGCTAAAATGTAGAAGAAAGCTGTAGCAAAATGCTCATGAAAAATTAGTTACTAATAAATCAGCGTGTCTCACGCCAATTAAATCACTTGAATTTATACATAAATCAATCTTTGTATAACAGTTAATTTTGTTTAGCAGTATAGCTTAACAACACAACGATAATTATTTTATGAATCACGACACGACAAATTTAAATAATTATTTAATAGTATTCTACTACATTTATTTGCAATTTTTTTAATAAAATTAAAAAATATTTACTTTTATTTATGGTGTTGGATTATCTTCAGATTTGTCTATGAACATGTTTTTGCTGTTCATTTGGTATTAAAATCAAGTTCTGGTTGTTTGAAATCCCCAACTTTTGGTCTTTCATTACATATCCTTATTACATGGTTCATACATTTGTAAGAAAAAAAATATTCATGCACTTTTCCAGAAAAATTCAAGAACTAGAAATTTACTAGCAACATAAAATCTGAATATATTAAGAGTGTATAAGTCCATTTAAAAAAAATACTAAAAATATTCTAAAATCAGAAACCTCAGTACTAGCGGAAGTAGAATTTTTTTTCAAACGCAAACAAAAAGTATTTCAACATTCAAGCTGGTCTTGTGATCACGGGCTCCGTGAATAATTGCGAAACTTGATCTGGTTGTCAGACTTGGCCTGAACTTGAGCTACAAAAGTAACAAGATTCTCTTCCGATCACGCAGAGCCAGAGAACTGTCAATCATTCAGATGCAACGTGACGTTATCGGTAGATTTCTTTAAAATTACTAGGCAGCAAAATAAGTAAATCAGGAAGCATTATTGGACTCCTCTTTTAATGGGAGATTGCACTGCACTGGCTGGCCGAGATTTGACGACATCTTAGTATAATCTAATCTGAATTCATCTTCCCATTTTGATTAAATTTAGTATTTTCATTATTAGAATCGGCTATTTGAACTAGTTGTTTATTGAAATTTAAGTTTAGTTTCACCGAATTACGGCAATGCATTTTCGCGACGGCCAATATTTTTTTTTTCGCATTTTCGTGCAACACATCGCATTTTGCGAAAAATGCCACTCCAGATTGATCCCAGCTACAAATTAGTAGGTAGCTAATCCTTAACCTTTTTTAAAATTATCTTAACCCCTCCCTACTTGAGTTGAGCCGGTTCGTGGGGAAGAAACTACACGTGGCGGGGGGGGGGGGGGGGGGGGGGGAGAGAGAGAGTTTCGGCAATTTGGCCGCAGACCCCAAATCGGGCTGCAGCATTGCTGCCGTGCTGCGCGGTTTCTGCTTCAAAGCTTTCAAACAAAGCGTCGCTGATTTGCTTAAGAACCTAAACACTATCTAGATCAATCGACAGAATATCACATTATTTCCTGTTTCAGATTGACATAAAACTAGCTATTTTAAAGTCTAAATTAAAAATTGAGGTATCAGAAACACGTTATTATTTTTTGTACAATTTAGGACTACATACAGTCGGTTTGAAGCAAAACAAAAAATGCTTTATTCCATATTTATAATTTTTCAAATACAAAAAAAATAGACAACTATGTCCATAAATTAAGAGGCCGCTATAGGCTGTTACCGTTTTATGGAGTAAAAAATACACCAAAATTTCACATTGTAATTAATTTCATTTTTAAATTTTTATAAATTAAATAATTTTATTAAATTCTAAAATTTAAAGCATAGAGGAGTCGTTTATAACCACCTACTTCAGAAATATAATTTTTTTAATTAGGAAATTAAATTTTCAGTTAAAATTTTAATTTAAATCTCCAAGCAGTGAAAACAAGTTTACATTTCAGCCAATTTGCTTTTTCAGAGAGTTAACAAGATTAAAATATTCAAATTATATAATTACCAAAATCTTACTGGAATCACTGCCATAACACTTCAAAATAAGCTCCTGGGTATTTATAGTACAGTGCATTTTAACTTCATTTAGTTTAAAATAGATGCATTTAATAAAGTGTATCTTTGATTTGATGCTTCCCTCCGTTTCGAAAACAACAATCTAAAGCTAACAACAATCTAAGCGGGAAAATTGCACGAAAGTCATTGGTGAAAAAGAAATATGCGGGAGTCATCATTTCATCGAATTGTATGTTATACAGACTGCGTGAGATTTATGGATGAGAAGGGCAGCTGCAAGTGTTTTGTTTCAGCTTTAAAGAAGTGATGGGTTGTTTATGGGTAATAAATGTCAGAAATAATCGTCACGCGCAGACACCATATCCCATTATCTATGTTCTTCTTTTCGTAATGTTCTTAAGGATTTTAGTTACCATTTTTGATTCTTGAAGGTTGAGGGGGGAGGGTTATGCCCCCCCCCCCTCAACCTTAAAAATGGTCCCCAGGTGTCTGTGGTGGGGGGGGGGAGACAGATGGTTAGATAGAACAAGAATTTGTTAGAGTTGTATCTTAGACAAAAGAAACCATTTAGATTAAAAAGTTTCTAATTTTTTCGACCCCCCCCCCTAAAATTTCAACGACGCAGTCTGCGTCGTTGACCCCCCCCCTGTGGGCAGCCCTGGGTTAATATTAGGAGCTTTTTCTTCTTCTATAGTGATTGGATCTCAACCTCTACTTCATTCAAAGCTTAGTATTTAGCTTGTGAAAAAATAAAGCTTGAAATGTGTCACTTACATCCTTCTCGATGGGTGAGGGGATTTTTATAGAGATGCTGAATTCTTCCAGTGTTGAAAGAGCTGGAGCGTCGAATGATTCCATGCACTTCGTAGCCACGGTCCAGAAGAAACTCTGCAAGGTAGGATCCATCCTGTAAATATTTAATTATGAAGGACATAGTTTATAACATGTTTGACTTGCGATTTAGTTAAACCCTTTTTTTCAATTATTATTATAATGCTGAATTTTATTGAAGATTTTTTAAATATCTCCCTCATATTTTTGATTTATAACCTATATTGCTGTAAATTCCTGCTTCATCAGACACATGACTTAAACCTGATCATAACTGAAAATTTCAAGAAGTCAAATTGATATGGCTAACAATTTGTTGCTTTGAACACGATCCATGTAACAAATGATAAAAATTACGTTGAATGCTTTTAGGACTTTCAATGTATAACAATAATGGAAGGGTATAATTGCAAAATTCACTCTCCGAAGTATAACTAAGATATAGGGTACAATTTTGCTCTTTGGCGACTTCATCCAGTTGAATTTACGATTGTCAAAATTTGAAAATGAAGAGAACGGACTTTATATCTTATAGTTATACTTTGGAGAATGTGAATTTTGCAACTAGGAACCATCATATGGTTGTTAGGTCAACAGCATCATTTCAATTATCTCGTCAGTCATCTTTCAAAGTCCTCAAGAGTCTGGGGACCACAAGTCTTTTTTAAACTATTGTATCATGTTAAAGCTTAGAAATAAAAGTGTGGCAACAACAATACATACTTTACTTACAATACTTTTGGCTACACCAGGTTTCTATATTTGGCTAATAATCAGGATTGCTGTTTTATTTAGCCAAAATGTTAGACATTGTTATAAAAATTCTATTATCTTGTTCTTTATTTTAAAAATAAATGCTGATATCTAAACTTCTAAAACGATAAACCAATTCTTGGTTTCTGAACATAATTTTCTAAGAAAAAATTACATAGAGTACATACATGTCAGTTTTAATAAAAAATAAACACTAAATGTTCAGATTTTCTAAGGTAATAAAAAAACCTTGCTACCATGATTTCGTGCAACAACTGTACCACGGTTATTAGTGAGAAAAATTTTCAAATATCTAAAAATCGCCGGACATTCTCCTTTAGGTTAACCAAGAGTTAAGCAAATAAGGTACATACTTGTCCAGTAATTCCAGTGATGAGAGCCACTTTGCGGGATTTTTCAGTATGATTATTACTATCTCTTTGTTCCATGACTTGATTCTTATATTTTTGTAAAAGAAATATATAAATTATTTCATAGCAATTTCAATAATAATGAAGATCTGAATATCAAAACTACCGGCTGCTGATTTGACTGATTTGTTGTTGTCACCACTTTCTACCGTCAAGGTTACGGCTATGAAGGGAGGGTTTTAGGTCTTGGGTAGTAACAAAGATGCGGAACGAAATTAAATTCTTTCTCGAACCTCGATTGATGAATGAATACCACATGGAAACAGATAACCGATCGCCAAAGAACAAGAATAAAATCTGAACGGGTACGTCATCTCAAACAAGCCAATTAAGCCTTCCTTAGCGGAACGAAATAAATAAAGCTGTGTTAAGTCGCTGTAAGGAGACACGAAATAGAAATTTAAAAGTGTTCTTACGACAAAACAAAAAAAAATAAGAATTTGGTTTCTGTAACACCTGTCAAAATTGTACAAAATATAGAGTAAGTCTAAATAAAATTCATTGTCATTCTTTTAAAATTGCAGTTAAAAGACTTTAAACTACATTCATTTAAAATTTTGTGTTGCTTACTTTCCTTTCTTTTTAATTCGAAAGATTGGAATCAAAAAATGGAACTAATCAACAATTTCTGTGCTGTTAACTCATAATGATTACTATTTGTACTTATGGGTCTTTTACTTGTTGATGCTGTTTTTTTATCGAAAGCAATCATTCGAATTTATGAAGTTATCGAAATCAATATACAGCTTTTTAACCCTTTTCTATCTAAATCCAGATATGGGTAATTCCATGCAAAATTTTCCTTTCTGTAGTGTAAGTCACGTTTGTAAAAAGTGATTATCACTACAAATTTTAATATTAAATGGGAAAAAGCAGTGGAATAGTTGATCTACACTTATTATAACTAAATTATGTAATGTACTTTATTTAATTTGATTTATTTTTTAAATTTAAAAAGCTTTTAATCTCCTCTTAAATCGTGACTTTCACTACAGTTACATGGAATTAGCCATATGTGAATGAATGAATAAGCAGATGTGATTCCAGAGTTTATTTGTTAGGGAACTTAGTAATATAGGAGAGAAAAGTGTCAGAGATTTAACGTAACAACTGTCACTATTAACTAGTATTATTAATTCAAAATTAATGGAATTTATATTTGAATATTTTTATGTTGTTGAAAGGAAGTAAGTCAGACTTTAACTTTGTTGATCTGCCCACCATTTTAACAAAAAGCAATTCAATCGTTATGTAGTATGCAATACACCCAAATTTAATTAAGAATAAACTACTTGTTAATACAATACATAGAAGCGTAGATATTATTTTTAAAAAAAGTTGTCTTAGAAAACCAATATTAGTCAAGATTGTTCACGTTTATTATTTCAATCTTTTAAAAAATATCCAATATCCAATCTTTTAAAATATATCAAGTCCTTTCTTTTAAATGATGCAGGTTGTTCATTTCATTGGTTAGTCCAGCTGGGCTCATTGTAAATGTTAACTAATATTTCATTCAAATATTCTATCAAAATGAAAGAAACCCTTGCACAGGTTTCTTCTAGAAATAATTTTTTAAAAAGTATTTCATGTGTATCTAAAGAAATAATCAATAATATATTATAAATGATAAATGGCACATTTAGTTCGGATAAAGTGCTTTTTTTAAAACTAAATAATGATTTGCTACTGTTATCAAGTAAAGGAGCATTATCGATATCAGATTATTATCCTTCCATTCATAAAAGTTGGGACTTGTCTATAGGATTAAACAGTAAGGTTATAGAGCCAAAGGAATTTGAAGAAAGAGCTGATAATTTTAGCTCTTTAAGGTATTACCAACCAGGTGAGCAAGGATTACAGATTTATCATTTTATAAGTAATTATTTTTCTAGTATATTGTAAAAATATAACTTATATTTCAGATTATGAGTTTCTCAGTTAGAGATATTTGTGAAGACACTAAAATGGCCAGAGAGTATGCTCTCTTGGGAAACTATGAAACGGCTCTTGTATACTACCAAGGGGCTGTTCAGCAGATTCATCGGCTACTAGCTACTATCACAGATTCCATTCGTAAAGAAAGATGGCAGCAAGTAATTACTTTTTTCTGTAACAAGTTTTATAGCTTTCTAGTTAACTAATTTTTCATATGTAATGTTTTGTTGTTATTTATTAGTTATAGGGAACGGTCGAAAGCAAATGCCTCAAAAGGTTAATACAAAACACATGGGATTTATAATTAGGTTATTCATAAATATTTTTTTATTGAAATTTTAAATCAAGTATAGCTGTATTTCTTTAAATGTAGTTTTAAATGATACAAGATATAATTTGAACCAGTTTTTTTAAATACAAATTTTTGAATTTAAGTTGCATATTTTCTATTTTTTTTTATTCCTATTTTTTTAAAACCTTTGGAAACTTTTGTTTAAAAAATCATTTTAAAAGCTGGCATGTGAACGGATTGTAATAATTGCTTTTAAATTGAACCCATTGTATCGATTAAATGCAGAATTACTTACTTTTAACCATTTTAATTAAATTCTAGATTCAGCAAAAAATCGCCCAGGAACATGAAACTGTAAAGGCCATGCAAAATGTTCTCTCTGAATTCAACACTGAGCTGAGTGTTGACCGTGCTATTTCCGGAAGACAGAATTACGGAATCTCGATTCCTACGGATATTTCCATTCCTCCAGATATGTGGGCCCCTGCACCCCCGAGGGATCCTGATGTTTGGCCACCCCCTACTGCTGTAGAACACAGGTAGGTTTAAAACTAACCAGAAAATCTGAAAGAACTATAATAGCCTACTTTCCTGTTATTTGAGCTTTCCTGTTGTTGAGAAGTTCTTATGGTATGTACAGATAGATGAGATAGGTTATCTGATGTTATTCCTTTCTAATAATAAATTACAAAATTGGATGGTTGGAATTGCAAGTGAAGAAGGTCTTTGTCATACCTTTGTTACAATAAAAAATCTTTTTGGAAATTGGATGGTTAGAAAAGAAGTTAAAACAGAAAGGATAGATGTACAAAAATACTGACCAAAAAGATGTAAGATACAATTTGGTTATCATACCTTTCTAGAATTTTTTTAAAAATCAGGCGAATGTAACTGAATTCGGAAACAGGCAAACACTAATTTTCTTTTTGCTTTTCACATTTTTAAAAGCAACATTCATATAATGTAAACAATACCTAAGCTGTTATCCTATACTAATATGACTTCTTGTCTTGCCATTGAACCACCAACAGATTTTTTTGCATTGACCCCCTATACACAGACCATTCTTTTCGAAATTTTCCACCATGTGCTGAAGTTGTTTATGAGATGATAGAGATAAGCAGTAATTTAAACCCCCATGCAAGGAATCAACCTGGGGCAAAAAATGCTGTAGCAAAAATGCTTAAATGTAAAAGAAAGCTGCAGCAAAATACTAAAGAAAAATTAGTTGCTTCTAAATCAACATCATGCCAATTAAATCACTTGAATCTATACACAAATCAATCTTTGTGTAGCAGTTAATTTTGTTTAGCAGTATAGCTTAACGATACATTGATAATTTTTTTTATGAATCACAACATGACAAATTTAAATAATTATATAATAGTATACTACTAAATGTACTTGTAATATATTTTTTAAAAATATTTTAAAATAAGTACTACACTTACTTTTATTTATGGTGTTGGATCATCTTCAGATTTGTCTATGAACATGTTTTTGCTGTTTATTTGCTGTATTAAAATCAAGTTTTGGTTGTCTGAAATCCCCAACTTTTTGTCTTTCAATACATATCCTTATTAACATAGTTCGCACATTTGTTAGGAAAAAAAATTGAAGCAATTTTCCAGAATAATTCAAGGACTGAAAATTTACTAGCAACATAAAACTTAAATATATAAAGCGTGTATAAGTCCATTTTTAAAAAACTAAAAATTGTCTAAAATCAGAAACCCCAGTACAGGTGGAAGTAGAAAAAAAAGGTTCAAACTTAAACAAAAAATATTTTAACATTTAAGATGTTCTGGTGATCACGACTCACGGACACCGTGAATCGGACTTGGCCTGAACTGGAGCTACAGAAGTAACAAGCTACTCTTCCGAACAAGCAGAGCCAGAAAACTGTCAATCATTCTGATGCAATGTGAGATTTCGTTAAAATTACTAGGCAGCAAAATAAATCAGGAAGCATTATTGGACTACTACTCTTCTAATGAGAGATTGCACTGGCTGGCCGAGATTTGAAGACATCTTTTTGTAATCTAATCTGAATTCATCTTCCCATTTTGATTAAAATTTTTATTTTCATTCTTAGAATCTGTTATTTGAACTTTTTTTTTGAAATTTAAGTTTAGTTTCACTGAATTACGGTGTCGCATTTTCACGATGGCCCATAATTTTTTTTCTCATTTTCGTGTAACTCGTCGCATTTTGCGAAAAATGCGACTACAGATTGATTCCTGGACCAAGGATATGTCAAAAGAGTACATTGCAAAAGCTAACCAATCATTACTTTTGGTATTTAGTTTGATAAGATCACATTTAGAATATTATATTTATGTGCATTTTATAAATATGCTTCATTGACTTGTGGAGCAAATATAATGTGTTATGGTTAAATGGAACCTTTTAAGGTTATACAATATTATTAACATGTTCTTAGCTGTTTCATGCATATGTTAAACCATACCATGAGAAATCATAATACCTTTAAAATTTAGATGTTTTCTGAAATGCTTTTTTTCTCTGAATCCAACAAAGAAAAAAAACTAATGTACATTCAATACAAATTCCTCATTTCATTCAAATTTTCATCATTGTTCAAAAGAGAAAATATATTTTGAGATCAAAACTTAAATTACATAAATACTTTAAGCTAATAATTAATTTTTTTAGTGCTTGAAAATAAATAATTTTGTTTCAGACATGGACCCCCTGTTCGTCCAATTCGGGCCATGAGGAGAAACGACCCTGGAAAAGTTGGAGGTGGGGGAAGGAGCGGTGCAAGCAGCAACCGAGCTAACAGCGAGAGATTCAAGAAAGGAGACAGAGGGGATACTAAGTCCAAGAAGGAGGAAAAGGGACGAAAAGACAGCAAGAAAGAGGACAGCAAGGAAGAAAAGGTAGGATCCTGACTGATTTTGTGTTTTGATATTTAATGGTCCAAACCTGGCTTATTGATCATGTTGTACTTATACTTCCATTTTTGGATCAGAATATATTGCAAATGAAAGAAAAAAAAGTAGCCCTGAATAATTATTATGATGTTTTGTTACCTTATTTTTGTAGTTAATCTAAAAGAAAAAAATAGTGGTATAATACTTTAGTTTAATATATAAGTAATAATTGACACTCCATACTTCTAACTTGAAAGACTGCAGGTTAAACTCAAAAATTTCTCGATATCTTATTCAGTATTGATTAAATAAAATTCGTATAAGAAATTTCTAATCCTTGTTATTTTCCATCTATTTTTTTAATAAAAACTTTTCAGTAATAGAATTTAAAGTAATTTGTGGACTTATACTTATTGAAATGTAATTAATATAATGAATCTTCAATTTTGATCTTTATTTTATATGCTAATTGAAATACAATTGATTTTTATACAGTTAAGTTTTTTTTTGTATATGTGGATGAATATGTTGTATTCATGAGTCATTAAGTGATGACTGTGGTGGCATAATTCATTGCCAAATACATGAAGATATTTTTCAGATTTAGTTTGATAAAGCTGCATTAAAAAAATGTATATAAAACTATTTCATACATCAGATTTATTGAGTTGTTAATTTAAAAAAATGTTATTGTTACATCATTCTGGTTAATATGGATACATTATTTCTATGTTATCTGTATCATTTGTTATTTACAATTTTTAAATTTTTCTAGGAAGAGGAAAAAAAGTTTGACGGGTCTGGCTATGATCGAGATCTTGTGGAAATGCTGGAAAGAGACATTCTGCAGAAGAACCCGAGTGTACGGTGGGATGACATTGCAGACCTGGAAGATGCAAAGAAATTATTGGAAGAAGCAGTAGTTTTGCCCATGTATATGCCTGACTTTTTTAAAGGGATTCGTAGGCCTTGGAAAGTAAGTTTTGGGTATTCATACAAAATTGGAAAATCCTATTTTGCATGTGTTAAGTACCAGGGATTATTTTTAACGGGGTCGGATTACTAAAAACTAATTGCTTGGAATACATTAAACTTTTATTTTAGAATTAGTATAAGATACTTCTAAAAATCCATAACCAGGCAAACCTATTAAGTTTTCACTGCTAATGCATTTGCATAGTACACATTTTAAATCTAAAACTCCAACTAGTATAGTATAAAATATCATCTCTAAGTTCTGTTACTTAAATGTATCGTAAAAACTAATAAGTATGTATGGGATAAGTATGCAAGGACCAAAGTTACCTTCAACTTGCCATTTTTATTGGAAGTACTTACTAATTTCTACCCTTTTCTTATGTACAAGGTACTCAGGAAAAAATCTCAGCTGAAATCGGTTTGTGCATTTGCTGTTTTGACACTCATGTAAATGAAGTGTTTTTTTCATAATTTGCTTGTTTCAGGTGACTAACTATTTCATGTTTTCATTCTTGTTTTTCTGCTATCTCATGGGTTGTTTCACTTTCAATGCACCTTTTTTTTGTCAGCTGTGTTTTATTTTACAGTTTTTTTTACATGGAACTTGTTTTTATTCTTGTGCATTTATAAAACTTTATCAGTTTTAATTCGATTAAGTTTGATCTATGTAAGGTATTACCAAAACGTTGTTAGATGATATTTTGTCTTATGCATAGAAATAAATAAAAATTGTGAGACAGCAGTTTAATTTGATATACAATGAGAGACAAGCTATTGTTCTATTGAAAGAAAAATTTGTTCGCGAATATTGGAGCAAATGTATTCTCAAAAAGACTTAGAGTGAAAACAATACTACTTTAACTGCTGTTACTACCCATTATTCTTTCTAATTGATGTTTTTAAATATGTCTTTTATTCTAGGGTGTGTTGATGGTTGGACCTCCTGGAACTGGAAAAACTATGCTTGCAAAAGCAGTTGCAACCGAATGCAAAACCACATTCTTTAACGTGTCTTCTTCCACCCTCACATCCAAGTACAGAGGAGAATCAGAGAAGCTTGTCCGTCTCCTATTCGAAATGGTTTGTATATTAATGCATGCTGTCTATTAAAATCTATAATATAACACAGGTAAATTAACCAGTTATATGACTCTCAAAACCCATTATTTTCTTTTTTACAGAGTTAAGTTTATTGTTGCCTGCCAAGTTTTTTTCGTTATTTATGCAATTATGTTTAAATTGCTCACATCTATTCGGGTATATTTATTATAATTTTAGATTTGAAATGGGCACACTAATGCTTTTGTTGAAAATATTCCATAAAGTTCATTTTTATGATACAAATTCCCTTAAGATGTGAACAGGACAAAGAAACTTTTGTCCTCTGTTTTCATATTTGTGTGCCTTTGGCAAGATTAAGCTAGAAAATATTGGGATTAATTCTATAGAAACTTTTCCCTTTGTTTAAAGCTGTTTTAGTAGCAAGGAATTTTATACCTATAAAATATTGCTGTTCCAAAATATTTATTTTTTCTCTATTATATGGATAAATTAGTTTTAAACAAAAAAATCTATTTAGAAATGACAGGTTAAATTTTTTATTAAAATCGGAATTTTTAAAAATGTATTGAATATTGCTAAAAAGATTACAGGCAAAAGCATACAATTTTGTCATTTTAACAGTCATAGAAGGTCAATGCAGTTTATAAGTCTACTTCACTTATCCTAATTTTGTATCATAGTCTAATAAACTTTTGTGTAAATAATATAACATCAAAAACAAAGTAAAAATCCACTATTTAAAAGCAATTTAATTTTCTCGTACAATTTTATTAAAATACTCTTTACTTTCAGGCAAGATTTTATGCTCCAAGCACAATATTTATTGATGAGATTGATTCTTTATGTTCACGAAGAGGAACGGACTCGGAGCATGAAGCTAGCAGGAGAGTGAAATCTGAACTTCTAATTCAAATGGAAGGTAAGGTTTTTACTTTAAAATGTTGATAATGCATACAACTTCCCTATTAAGTGCTTAATAAATGTATTTTTTTTAAATGAAATATTAAACTGCATTTAGGTATTACAAGCACTGATGATCCCAGTAAAGTTGTTATGGTACTAGCAGCAACTAATTTTCCGTGGGACATTGATGAGGCTCTAAGACGTCGATTGGAAAAAAGAATATATATCCCTCTTCCTAATGGTAAGCATATACTTTTGGAAAAGTTGAATAGCTTATAATTGAATTTTTATTGCATCATTCTGAAAACAATCTTACAAAATAAATTAAAATAAAATATTATAGTTGTAGTGTTTTAGGGGTTTTAGATTTGCATTTGTTTAATTTTGAAATATGGGAAATAAATAGGAATTATTTTTTCACTAGTTTATTGCTTTAAGTAAGAAGACAAGTTTTTTTTCTAACCTAATTACAATTTCTGAAATTATGGATATTTTTACTTGTAAATCCTTGAATTTTCTATAATAAAAATTGTATGAAAGTCTTGTGGAGTTAATTTTTTTTTTAGAGACGATATATAGAATAAAATTAATAAATGAACCAATAATATGCATATTGTTGTAGTATTAGATAAGACTATAATATAGTTTAGATATAATAACTATGCTTTTATCAATATCGATTAAAAGTACATTGCATAATTGTTCTGATCATGTAATTCCTATGATATTATTATACTATTAGCTACTGGGCGAGAAGCTTTATTGAAAATTAACTTGAGAGATCTGGAGGTATCGCCTGATTTGGATTTAGAAGAAATAGCTAATAGCTTGGATGGTTATTCTGGAGCAGATATTACAAATGTTTGCAGGTATTTTAACTCAAAACTATTAGTTAAAATAAAATTTGAATCTTTGAAGTAAGTTATTTTTTTAAAAGATTTTTTATAATTAATTTAATTTATCTTTATTAGTCAGAGTTGCATTGAAAAAAAATTAATGGACTGCTATTTTTTCCCCGATTAAAAAAATAATTTCATTAATTCTTTAAATGTATTCATTATTATTGACCTTTAAACATGCTTCTAATCAAATTATGAATTCTAAAAGTGCATATTCATATACATATTACATTAAATTATTTTTGTATTATGCTGCATATGGTATAGGTACTTATTCTTGAAACCTTTGGTCCTTAAAATTATTTTTATACAGGCAAATGTGTACTGATAATGGATCTTGGAACCTCCATAGTTAAAAATGAGTACAAAAAATTATTTTTAAATTTTTCTTTTTAACATTTTAGGGATGCTTCCATGATGGGAATGCGTCGAAAGATTGCTGGTTTAACACCGGACGAAATCAGAACTCTGACCAAAGAAGAATTAGAACCTCCTGTGAGTCCGGAGGACTTTCGAGAGGCAGCCAAGAAGATCAACAAATCTGTGAGCAAGGAAGATCTGGAAAAGTATGAAAAGTGGATGGCCGAATTTGGATCTACATAAGTGAAATTATTTCTTGAAAGCCTAACATTCAATCCTATCCATTGTAACACAATGTAATACTAGATTAGATAATATGCAATTTTTTTTTAGACTAATTGAAGTTTACTGCAAAAAACAAATAGCTTTATTTGTGTTTAAAAAAAAGGCTGATTGTATTTATTAAAATCAATATTGTGTATAAGGTGGTTTGTGTATATTTTGGATTGTTTGTGTCATAAGCGTTTTTATTGTATAATTTTGTAAATTTAAGTGGAAAAGTTACTTTTTTTGGGGGGAAAGTTTATTGTACTATAGATTTATTTAACAAATTATAATAGTTATTTTACACATTATAATAGTACTATTCTTGTGCAATTATGTCTGTCAATGGAATTCCCTATAGTATTTTTTTAAAGTATTTCCCATATTGTTAATTCCATTGCATTTTATCAAGTTATATTTTCTTTTTAAATAAAGTAATCATTTATTTTAATATTTAGTCGAAAATTTATTAATCTTGTTATAAAAAAGATTAATGTTTTGATGCTTAAAAGTATTTGTATTTCTTAGTACAATAAGGAATATAGTTTGTAATGCTTTGAGCATCCATAAAGTATCTATCAACAACCATTCAAGTACCTTTGGTAATGTTGTTATTCTTTAACATATATATACTCATTATAATATTGGTTGCCAACTTTAACAGAAAACATGTAACTTTATAAAGTTTTTTTATACACATTTTAATTCGGATGATAATTTCATTACTTATATTTCTTTCCAAACCGGTGTTTTTTTTAAATAAAAATTTACCAAATTTTATTGCATAGCAAACTATTTCAAGTGAAACTAAATTCATCAGTCAATTTTGTTGTATTTATTTTTATTAAGTCAGTTTTAAATAATTGAAAGTTTTAGTTCTTTATTTGATAAAGTAAAGTATTTATGTCTTGGGAGAAAAGGCTGTGTAATTCAAAAGTTTTTTTTTTTTTAAATATATGACTTTAGTTGCTATTTTAGTATTATTTTCTTTTCTTTCAGAAAGTATACTCTTGATATTTTTAACATTTATACTGATATCATTTTATGTAAGTATTTGATAAACACTTAATATAACACAATATTTTGAACTTTTTTTGTAATTTTTGTTTTAATGTGCAAGAATAATGTTATTAGATCTTCTAGTAAATCTGGGGACCACAAATGAAGAATCCGTCCGAAAAAAAAATGCTTATTTTCTTTTATATGTATGAAAAAAGTTTAGAATGTCTGCCTAAGGAGATTTTATTTAAGGTCTTTGCTGTTATAGTTAACTTCTAGGTACTGGATGCTTTCTAGTGCTAATTATTGTAGTTACCTATATTTATCTATTACATTTACCATTAATGTATATGCCTTTTTTAAAAAATTTTAAAAAAAAATTTTTTTTTAAAAAAAAAGGTTTTTTTAAAAAAAGGGGGGTTTTTTTTAAATTTTTTTTTAAAAAATTTTTTTTTTTTTTAAAAAAAAAAAAAATTTTTTTTGGGGGGGGAAAAAATTTTTTTTTAAAATTATAATTTTTTTTAAAAATTTTTTTTCCCCAAAAAAAAATTTTTTTTTTTGGGGGGGGGAAAAAAAAAATTTTTTTCCCATTAATTAAAAAAAAAATTTTTTTTTTTTGGGGTTTTTTAAAAAAATTTTTTTTTTTTGGGCCCCAAAAAATTTTAAAAAAAAAAAAAGGTTTTTTTTTTTTAAAAAAAAAAGTTTGGTTTTGGGGGGGGGAATTTTTTTTTTTTTTGGGAATTTTTTAAAGGGGGGTTTTTTAAAAATTTTTTTGGTTTTTTGGGGGAAAAAATTTTTAAAAATTTTTTTTAAAAAAAAAATTTTTATTTTTTTTTTTTTTAAAAATTCCAATTTTAATTTTTTTAAAAAAAAAAAGGGGGTTTTTAAAAAAGGGGGTTTTTTAATTTTTAAAAAAAAAAATTTTAAAAAATTTTTTTTAAAAAAAAAAAAAAATTTTTTTCAAAAATTTTTTTTTTAAAAAAAAAAAGGGGGTTTTTTTTTTAAAAAAAATTTTAAAAACCCGGGATTTTTGGGGAAAAAACCCCAAAAAAAAAAAAAAAAGGGGGGTTTAAAAAAAAAAAAAAGGGGGGGGAAAAATTTCCCCCCAAAAAAATTTAAAAAAATTTTTTTTTTTTGGGTTTTTTCGGGGAAAACCCCCAAATAAAAATTTTTTTTGGGGGGAAAAAGGTTTTCCCCAAAAAGGGTTTTTTGGGAAAAAAAAACCTTTTTAAAAATTTTTTTTGGGGGAACCCCAAAATAAAAATTTTAAAATTTTTCCCCGAAACTTAAAAATTTTTTTTTAAATTTTTAAAAAAAATTTTTTTTAAAAAAAATTTTAAAAAATTTAAAATTTTCCCCTTTTTTTTTTTTTTAAAAATTTTTTAATTTTCCCCCAAAACCCCCTTTTTTTTTTGGGGCCAAGAAAAAAATTTTTTTAAAAACCGGGGAAAAAAAAAAAAAAATTTTTTTTAAAAAAAAAAAAGGGTTAAAAATTTAAAAATTGGGGGTTTTAAAAAAAAAATTTTTTAAAAAATTTTTTTTTTTGGTTTTAAAAAAAAATTTTTTTTTTTTTTTTTTTTGGAAAAATTTTTTTAAAAAAAAAAAAAAATTTAAAAAAATTTTTTTTTTCCCCCCAAAAAAAAAAGGGGGAAAAAAAGGGGGGAAAAATTTTAAACCCCCCAAAAAAGGAAAAATTTTTTTAAAAAAAAAGGTTTTTTAAAAAAAATTTGAAAAATTTTTTGGTTTTTTTTTTTTAAAAAAAAAAATTTTTTTCCCCCCCCCCCCCAAAAGGGGCCCCCCTTTTTTTTGGGGTTTTTTTTTAAAAGGGCCAAAAGGGGGGTTTTTTTTTGGGGGGAAAAAAAAAAAAAAAGTTTTTTTTTAAAAAAAATTTTTGGGGGAAAAAAAAGGGGTTTTTGGGGTTTTTTAAAAAAAAAAAAAAAAAATTTTTTAAAAAAAGGGGGAACCCCCCAAAAAAAGGGGAACCCGGGGTTTTTTAAAAGAAAAAAAACCCCCTTTTTTTTAAAAAATTTTTTAAAAAAAGGTAAAAAAAAAAAAAAAAAAAAACCCTTAAAAATTTTCCAAAAAAAAAACCCGGAATTTTTAAAAATTTTAATTAAATTTGGGGGTTTTTGGGGGGTTTTGGATTTTTTGGGCCCCCCCGGGGGTTTTTTTAAAAAAATTTTTTCCCCGGGGGAAAAAGCAAAAAACCCCTTTTTTTTAAAAAAAATTTTTTTTTTTAAAAAAAAAATTTTTTTTTAAAAAAAAAAGGGGTTTTTTTTTAAAGGGTTTTTTTAAAAAAAAAAGGGGTTTTTTTTCCCCCCCTTTTTTTTCCCGGGTTTTTTAAAAATTTTTTGGGAAAAAAAATTTTTAAATTTTTAATTTTTTTTTTTAAAAATTTTTTTTTTCCCAAAAACAAAAAATTTTTTTTTTAAAAAATTTTTTAAAATTACATTTTTTTTTTGGGGTTTTTTTGGGGTTTTTTTTAAAAAAGGGGTTTTTTAAAAAACCCAAAACCCCCCTTTTTAAAAAAAGGGGGGTTTTTTTTTTTTAAAAAAAACCCCCCTTTTTTTTTTTTTTTTTTTTGGGGGCCCCAGGGGGTTAAAATTTTTTTTTTGGGGGGGGGGGGAAAAAAAACGGGGGGGGGGGGGAAAAAGGGGCCTTTTTTAATTTGGTTTTTTTAAAAAACCCCCTTTTGTGGGGGGAACCGGTTTTTTTAAATTTTTTTTTTTAAATTTGGGGTTTTTTTTTGAGGGAATTTTTTTGGGCCCCTTTTTTCCCCCTTTTTTTTAAAAAATTTTTTTTTTAAAAAAAAATTTTTTTCCCCTTTTTTTTTTGGGGAAGGGGGGGGGTTTTTTTTAAATTTTGGAAAAAATAAAAAATTTTTTTTAAAAAAAAAAATTTTTTTAATTTTTTAAAAAAAAGGGGCCCCTTTTTTTTTGGGGGTTTGGGGGAAAAATTTTTTTTTTTTGGGGGGGAAAATTTTTAAAAGGGGGGGGTTTTTACCCTTTTTTTTCCGGTTTTTTTAAAAAAAATTTTTTTTTCCCTTGGTTCCCCAAAGGGGGGGTTTTTTCCCTTTTTTTTGGGAAAAAATTTCCTTTTTAACCCCCCAAAAAAGGGGTTTTTTTTGGGGTTTTCCCCTGGTTTTTTTTTTTTAAAGGGGAAAAAAAAACCGTTTTTTTTTCCCCCTTTTCCAATTTTTTTTTTTTTTGGGGAAAGGGGGGGGGAAAAAAAAAACCCTTTTAATTTTTTCTTTTTTTAACTTTGGGGGTTTGGGTTTTTGGGGGGTTTTGTTTTTTTTTTGGAAAAAAATTTTTTTTAAAAATTTTTTTTTTTTTTAAATCCCTTTTTTTTTTTCCCGGGCCCAAAGAAAAAGGCTTAAAAAAAATTTTTTTTCATCTATACGGGTTCTTTTTAAAAACCAAAGGGGGGGGAAAAGGCCCCGCCCCCTTTTTTTTTTTTCCTTCGGCGGTTTCGCAAATTTTGATGGTTGCGGGTTTGGCGCTTGTAAACGGCTAAAGACCGCCGTTTTCTAATGGGGGGCCCGGGGCGCGTTTTTAAATGTCGTGGTCACAAAGTCCGCCTTGTTCTCATACCGAATTAATACTTCCCACACCTCCCAACTGCAACTGACCACCAAGAGACTACTCAATATTACAATGCTTAGGCCCCCTCTTCCCTTTTTGCCCAAACCCGCCTGGGTTTCGGTAAAGAAAAAAAACAAGGCCAAACCCCCAAAACCCTTTTAAAATTAAAAAGCCCCTTTGAAAACTTACAAAAGCCCCCTGATTCCTATGGGAACCAAACCCTCCACCGAAAACCTCAAAATCGTTGATAGATTTCCCCTATACTTTAAATGAGCATTGGGCCCCTTTAAACATTCCGGGCAATGGAGGGTCAGATTACGGGCATATCAGATCCATTATCAATTGAAGAGCTTAGTGGAAGAACGTGCTAAGTGACATTTTTGAAAAAATTTAGATTTTTGTGTAAATGATCATATTATTAACTTCTTTAACGATAATAAGTTTCCACTTTTTTATAAACTTTAAGTATAGTACATTTTTTACGGTTTGCAAGTTCCGTTTTCAACAGATCTGAGTGCAAACGAAAAACTTAAAAGCTCATTTTCTCGTTTTCACCTTTTTGTCACTTAGCACGTTCTTCCACTAAGGTCTTCAATTGCACATTGCAACAGAAATTCATAGAAGAATGAATAGAGTGTATGGAGACACCTTTATGAGTGATAGCGTTGTTCGTGAATGCTGTTGAAAATTTAAAGGTTGCCGAAGTGATGTTCATTAAGAAGGGGACCAAGGAAGCAAGTCTGTCGCTACAGACGGCATTGTTCAGCGAGTTGACCAAGTGTTTAGGGAAACTCGAAGGTTTACCATAAGTCAATTATATATAGATTAGCATAGTGGCTTGGATTGTATAGTAGCTCTTCCAAATTGACGTGGAGCTCAAAGAAACCGTCACAAATCTCTTTAAATCATTGGCTGCTACATTTTATGAAGAGGTTATTTCAAAGCTTGTTTACAGATATGACAAATGCTTTAATCGTCAAGGTGATAATGTGGAGAAATAAGCAGTATCGTACATTACTTTGGGAAAAAACTTTTTTTGTATTTTGACACGTCTTTTTGTTACAGCCCATCGGAGGTTGAAAAAATACCAGCCCTCGTATCATCGAAACCAAAGTTTTTCAACAACATCGGCGTTCTGAAAATGTTTAAGCCCATTTCACACGGTGTTCCGCCTACTTGGTCCATCCTTAGATAGCAAAGAGAACCGGTTAAAAAGAATTGTCCCGATTTTACGTTATTGTTCCTCTGGAACGTTTTAATGCATACATGAAAAAAATTCTTCGAAGTTATACAACTTGCCAATCAGCATCAAGTCTAACGTTATGTCGGCGAAATTGAGGTTGTCATGCAAAAAATCTTGTTTAATCTAAACGAAGTAAGTTTGTTGACTTTTTGAACTGTTTATTTTGTACTTTCTATAAAAAAAATAATTTATTCACTACCTTGTTGTGATGCGGTTCTGAATACAGTTGCTCTTCTTATTTCCATTTTTAAATAGATTCTAAATGTTGATTACTTAAACATCCTCAACATGAACTTGCCAAATCCTTAATTTGAAGAGAAAGGTTGCTACATATGGTATGGGCATATGTCTCAGTCATCTTCTCAGAACCAGAAAGATGCCTCACATCTTTTCCCAAGTCAAGTGGGTTTTCAGAAACGACTCCAGCGAATTTCAATATATTCCAGACGATATAATTTTTAGTATTTTTGCCTTCTGGTTTTAATCGGAAATATTTTCTTCCATTAGTTTAATCTCGGCAAGATGACAAGATGACTAATTTTTGTACAGTTTATAAATGTAAAGAGATTTTAAAATACGATCTGTGACATTTCACTGAAAATATTGTTTAGATCGACATATTGATAGTAATTTTATCAATTCCAACTTATACTTTTAGTCTAGTAAATTCTTTTTTTTCTCTCCCAACCGTGTTGTTTTATTGGCGGTCAAGCCTTTGCAGACTCGGCATATTGCCTAGAACTGATAGTCATTTTTTGTGGCACCATCTAGGCGGCTCTCGCAACTAATTTTGACGCTCTGAGCTCTCTGTGGATGTTAAAACATGTCGAGATTTAATTTTGCCGTGAGAACCCAAGCAATTGGGTAATCAAGGGATCTTTTATATGCTCCATAAGGAAGCGTCCATAAATTACGTGTTTGTTTAGGGGGAAGGGGTCGAGATTTCACGTGGGGATGAGGGGGGGGGGGGGTTAGTTAAATATCATGTAATTTCCCCCCAGTAGTAATCAAAGTAAAATTGAGATAAAATGGCTCAAAATTTCAGTATTTTTTTTCTCGACTTAAAATTGGCAAAATCTTACATGAAAAACGTATCACGTAATTTATGGATTCCTCCCTAATCATATAATATACGTTCCCACGATTTCCCCATTCAGAAAATCTGGCGACTCAGCCGGGGCTTGAAAAAGCAAACTTAGGCTAAAGAGGCGGACACGTAATACTTCTCATCCACTGAGCCGCTGAGTATTTTATTCTATAAGTAAAAATAGTAAATTATTATATAGTCTTTTGTTTTATTTAATCATAGTTTCTATCTGAAAAGTCTCCACGATTTTCTGACAGAGTGCAGTTTAAATTTTTTCCCCCAGGATGACATAATGCTTATAAAAAGATTTAAAGGGGAAGAGGGGGGCGGGAGTGTTACGTAACATGAATAGGGTGATAATTTCAGAGTCTGTTATCAGGGTATTCTTTTTAAGTCATTGACTTAAAAAAATTTAAGAAAATTTGGTAAACTCTTTGATGTATTTAAACTTATGTAGGATATCAAAAAATCTAGCGGTGTGAAACCAAACATCTGCACATTATTGCTATTCCCCCTCCTCAGTTTTCATTTTCTCAAATGTGTTTTTTACATTCATATATAAATAGCCTGATTGACACTTAAATTCAAACAATTGTGCAATAAGTACGACAAGATCAATCAATATTATTAATATATGAAAAATAACTAAGAAATATAACTAATCAATAGTGAGGTTTTCGTGACTTCATTCATTTTTTTCAATGAGTATTCACAAAAAATATTATAAAAAATAAATTTTATATACGTTTTCTTCCATTTCACGGATAAAAACAATAGTGGGACTGCTTTGCAAAAACGGGACGTCTAATCACATTATCTGTAAAAATAATCCATGCTACGTCGTTGTCGCGATTAAATGAATTAAAATTACTTTGAAAGAGTCTATAGCAATGTATAGTGAGCTATTCGCGAAATACTGGAGTTTTCATAAGTTCGAACAAGTATTTAAAGATTTCAGAGATGTAAAATTAAACTAAAGGACATTGGCAATTTAAAATAATGTTATAATAGCTTGCTTGCATTTAAACTAGTCCAAGACACGTATCGTAAGATAACTAAATATCATTAAATATATTCTCAGAAATCGGCAACAATGGAAATGTCAAATAAATCGAACTCTAAATGTTTACAATGCTCCACATATCCTTCTAAACCATTTAATATCTCCATTTAAAATCTTTTATCTTGCCGATGAATTTATTACAACAAAAGTTTTGCGATTTATGGTCTCTCCCAACCGTTAAATCCAAATCTGTCCCTCAAATATCTCAAAAGAAAAGAAATTTTCTAGCCATCCATCTTGGACGATCTTTCTAGTTACATCACGGAATGTCAACCGAGACGGTTGTGATATTTAGATTATAATTCAGGAACATATTATTTTGATTTCTGTTAAACAGTTTTTCAATCATTGTTTTTATTATGTATTTTTTGCCTACTTTAAAAAAAAAAAATCGAATTAATAAAAAATTCTTTTTTTTTATTAGAAAGACCCATTTTTCACATTTTTTTGTCCGTCCGTCTGTACGTCGGGGCGGACATCTGTCTACTGTTTGTTTATCTGGTAGTATTATTTTATACAGGGAGCCTCGAAATATCTACGCTCTACGCGATTTAATTAAAGCAAAAAAAAAAAAAAAAAAAAAAACCCAACGGAACTATGGTAGAAATTTATTTTTGAATACGTATTGGTACAAAATTTAAATATACTTGCTTTTTTTAGCTTTTGCATTGGAAAAAGTAAAAATGTTTTTCTGACTGAAACTTTTTCAAAGTTTTTACCTACTTATTTTAGGCCTTATAAAACACTATACTTTTAAAAAATAATGTTATAATGGGATTTTAAATAATGAAAGTCATATGATTCTACCGAACCAAACGTTACTTTAACATAATTAATGTATAATCATTCAACTACGAGGAAAATAATTTACATAATTGGCAAGCTGCCGGTTTTTGGCTGGCCGCACCAGGGACGATTTCCTCTTTCGGTTTCATATTCGGAAACCCGAATGCAAGCTTTTCATACAAAATGTTCAACTGGGTGCACAATGGCACTCGTTCGTACGTTAGGGTACATTCTGTTTACATTCGTGTTTATTTTATACAACCGACGGGCCTTAAACCCGACAAAATGCAAATTTTAATGCACAAAATAGTAATTAAATTGCCCTCAATTAAGCATAACGGCATTAATTTATTGATTTGTCGGTTTTTTTTAACCTGTCGGAAATTTGTCCCTGTCGGGTTTCTCATGTCGAAATTTCGGCTGTCGGGTTTATGTCCGGAACCGGTTTAAGATCTTGAGTGGCAACATAAATGTTAATGAAATTAATTCTTTCCCGAGCTTCGATCGGATAACCCATGTCATGTGGGAACTAAAGGAGCACCCATTGCAAGAAATGCAAAAATGAAAACTGGAAGGAATTTCGTCATCTTAAACAACCCAATTGTGTTTCCCTTGTCACAAAATGAGCTAAGAAATTTTTATGGAACAATCTTGGTGGTGAATAAAAAGCATCGCACGTTCTTTCCACTAGCTATATCTGTTTTCCGCCCAAATTAGCTATTTCAGCGTTAAGGTTTATTGAAAAGCAAGTTTTGGAAAACGCGTTGTTCTTGTTTTGCTCATTTTTTCTCACTGAAAAGTCTACACTCAAATGTTTTACTCCGATAATGAAACTTGGATCCTTTGAGATGTCCATTAACTTTCGAAGAGATAAAAATACTACCTAGTAAATAACAGGACTAAAATAGGACATTGCATGTAAGTTAGGAATATGTGGAGCAAAAAGGGTGGGTTAGCCTCGAAGGGAAATCAAATATTAATAGAACGACATATGTTGTTATTTTTCAGAATATTATAAAAGAGAAAAATGTATCTTTTGTAAATACAGTTTTATTCCAATCTTGATAATTTCTGTATACTAGACGTTTAAACTGAAAGAAAGTCGTAGGCTAGTTTTTTTTAACTGAAATGTTCTAATTAGAAATTATTCATCGAAAAACTTACACCTTTTTATAATTGCCACTTTAAATTTTATACTGTTTTATATTTGTTTGGATAAACGTTACGCAAGAGCGTGTTTTTTTTAAACGGCTTAAAGCGTGTAATTTTTTTTGAAGTCCTAGCAATATCGTACACCTTAAAAAGGTTACATATTTCTTTATTGTTACATGTCAAAATCAGATTATTATTTACAATTGTATTTATTTTAAATTATAATTTAAAATCGTTTGTGATTGTTTTGTTATTCTATGAAGCAGTTAACTCACTTTTATTAGCTGTTTGAAGACAAACAATAGGGCATTGTATTTGTCCCCTGCTTCAATCTGCTAATTAAATATCAAGTAATATGAGTATTTAAATAGGATCGTTTAAATAGAAAATGCAATTAGCATTATAAATAAAAAAATAGCTCGCATTATCTTCAGAAAAAATTAAAACATGAAAGAAAACTTTTGTTAAACTTCCATTCAAAATTCAAGATAAATAATTAAGCAATTAATATCAGAAAAACTCAAATTAGGATTACTTTCTAGAAATAAATACATGCCTGTGCCAGATTTGTTATGAAAAAATAAACTTTTTAAAGAACAATAATACATGGTGAAAATAATAACAAAATATTTTATTCAATGTCATTAAAAATGTGATCTAAAGATTTTTGCTTATGATGGATGATTCTACCAAAGAATCCAAAAAATTATTTTTAGTAAATGCAAATTAAGTGTAAAACATATAACTAAGATACTATGAAAATAACTGAGTGATTTCTTAGAACAGAAGCAAGCAAAATTTTACAGTGGGAAGTCTTGTTTTCTTTATGTAGTACTCTTTACTATTCGGAACAGTAATTATATTGCTAACATAATTGTAGTTAGCTGAAATGCGTACGGCAGGCCTTGGCCTGCTGGACCCAATTAATAAGTGTTGACTGAAATCCCTGAACTATAATGCTATAATGGGGTTATTTCACGTCGTGGATGGCAACAGTTCCAACGGTTTGTTGTCTGGAATTACTTTTGTTTTGGTATTTGAAAATGAGGTTTTCTAAGAATATTTTACTTATTAAATTTTTTAAATGCCAACTTTTTGCTGTGCTGTTGGTTGTTCAAAATATTTGTTAATGAAAGATTGCATAGAAAGAAAAGTTTATTTTCACATATATCGGTCACCAGCTCATGCTAACATCCTTGGAAATGAAAAAGCCGATGAGCTTGCCAAAGAATCAAGAGCTTGCTCCCAATCATCTAACCTCATAACTCTCGTTGACGCCAATGCAGTTGCCAGCCGTAGACTTATCAAAAATAATTTTAAATAATCCATCCCTGCTCTAAATTGTAACCGTACAATATCTTCAATAATAGCCAGACTACGAACAAAACATTTAAAAGGAATGAAAATCCCAACGGAAGGACAAAGAAGCTACTCCACACACTGTTCAAACTGTCCTGGTGTCCAACTATCCCCGCAGCATATCTTTGGCTGCCCAGCAATTCAAGACAGGCTCTTCAGGATTGGCTTTGAAGACCCAGAAGTTTTAATTCTCTCCGAAGATGCAGAAGAAATAGCGAAAGCTGTCTACGACAGCTTCGGATCCATCTAGTTTTTGCACACATCATGGACACGACAACAACAACAACATCGGTCATTTTGAGAGTAAAACCGAAGAAACCAATGAAATCGCTGTACGGCGAAAAATGAAAAAAAGTTTTACATCATCTGAAACAATCCCATATGTTATTTTCTGTTAGAGAACAAATAAACTGTAAGGAGTTAGTCACATTTGAATATAAATTATTGAGAAAAATTCCAAGAGCTATATGTATTTAAAAAACAAGTAAGTTTGTAACTGTATCTGTCAATTAGCCTGCTTCCACACAATATTTGCGTTCAACAGGAGAAAGGCACCAAACCAGTACTAATTCTATATTAAATCGTTACACGATAAATTTGGTTAGTTATTTTTTTTTGAAAATTCAATAATTATTTCTTGTCGTTCGCTAAATTAATTTATATTCAAAGAAAAAATATGTAATATTCCTCGCTTTTAAATCGTAAAAGCAAAACATTTCATATCAACATACAATCAAAGAATCTCTTTGTGAAATATATTTGACGTCATTTCAAACTGATTCATGTCGCAAAAATAATTTTCTTTTAATTTATTATTTAAAGGGAGTTTCTCAAGCGATTGTTGTGAATGGCAATGGTGATTTAATTCTAATAAAAATTGTTTCTTATGCTTGAATTACTGCAAAATAATTATGGTTTATTCGAAAACTAATTAAGAGAATTCAAGCTAATTTAATTATTAAAGGTCTAAAAACGTCAAATTACTCTATAAAATGCAAAGGAGACATTTTAATAATGTTATTTAATTAAAGTTAAGATACTTAGTGGGAGTATAAGATATTAAAAACGTTAAATCTTATATATAAATTAAAGTCCCATTTTTTCGTTGTTACGACATCACGCCTGAACGGCTGGACCGATTTCACTAATTATTTTTTCGTTGTGTTTGTTATTGTCAGGAGAAGGTTCTTAATGAATGAGTTATTTGAAATTTAAACCCGAACGGGTGTTGGAGTGCAAAACGTGAGCCGATTTCTCCATAGGAATAGCATTGTAAGATTAGAATTTATGCTTTTTATTTCAATTTAATCGAAATTTCAGCACGTTCAATGCGAACGAAAATTAAGTATAAGCACGTAAGAGCACGTGAGTTTAATTTGTAGGATTTTTATTTGAATATCATTATTTTATTTATTGAATTGAAATCTTTTGATTTTTTTTCCGAACTTAATTTAATTGATGTTTATAAATGGTAAGAAGTGAAGATATTGCTACAATGTATCACGGCAGTAAAGGCGATTGCTATTCTAGATCTGATGAATACTTCTAAGAAACGTTAATTCCCTCTACGTTATAGCGTAAAAACTTTATGTTTATGAAACTGTCAATTTGGTACAGCTATGATATGGCCAATTGAATGTTGGCATTGGCGGCTTTTGGCGAAGTTAAAAATTTAGCGTAGGGTAGCTATTCCCATCCAGTTGTATGGGTTAGGGTTAGTTTGAATTATCGTCGCACTAGAGCTATACAAGAGGGATATTGGCCACGGGCGTCTTTATTTAGAACCACAGTCATGTGACGAGCCAACACCTGATTAGGCACCCAATGCAACTTTTACATCGTACGCAGCGTCGGGACTTTGAAAAATATTTAACGTGCCCTCCCACCACATGGGGTATTATTCTTTGGACATTTTTGACTGCATTTGCCAAGGATCGATGGATTTTTCGATCAACCTTCAATTACAATTCAATATTCATAGTAAAGACAAGACAACGTCTGTCGGTCAGCTATTTTTTAATAAAAGACTGAAATGAAATTTTATGAAATAGTTCATATTTTGTATAAACTTGGTTAAACAATAAACAAATACCCATAATTCAAGATTCTTAAAATAGGTATAGATGAGCTTTATTTGCATATTTTTATTTGATAGGAAAACATTTTTCACACAGTAAAATACATTTTAAACATCAAACATTAAAAAACTTCATCATACAGGAATTAGGATTAGATTTTTTTTTATCAAATACAAATGTAGCATGTACTTCAGCTTTTCATAAACTATTTGATTGGAAAACATTTTTTGCACAATAAAATACATTTCAAACATCGAATATTAATATATTTCATCATACAGGTATTAGGATTATTTTTTTTATCAAATACAAATGCTGCATATACTTCAGCTTTTTATAAACTAAGTTAAAGTTTAATTAAAAGTTGATTGTAATGGATTTCAAATTACGATTAATGAAGTTCGAATGATTACAATTAACATTTTGTGCATAAAAATGTTATATAATAAAATATTATGTAGCCATTTAAACCATGATACTGGCTTACATTATTTGGCACTTTGCATTTCGTGGGCATGAAGTCGCCAAAAATGTGCAACCACTGTCAAACGGAATATTTCCAATGGTAAACTTTAACTGTGTATACTGTGGTCTGTGTTTTGTCGCCAGAAAATTCCATTTGTCACCAAAGATTCCGGTTGGCGACGTTTGCGCCAGCGAAATGGAAATGCACTCATTATTTATTTGGTCATGTGTAGTTATTTCTATATAAGACTGAGAAAGTGTTGCGAAATGCAGGAAAAGAAAAAAAGACATATAAACAACAAGAGAACAGAGAAAAATATTGGCACATCCGCACACACTAAATCTATATCACATTTTGGAAACAGATATTACATATATCACAATGAACAATCGATTTTTGCAAACTATTCTACATAAGATAATGATGCATTATGGCGCCAATGGTTTGCTTTGGGTATCCGCTCAGGTGTTGACATCGTCTTGTTAATGACAGGAATCTAAATTACGAGGTCACTTGGCAAAAGTTCTTTCACCCAATGGGACCCACTCAAATGGGGAACCACTATGGGCCTGGCAACTGCCAGTCTGTCAGTGTGGAGTAACAACAATTTTTTATATATAGTTAAGTTAATGACAACATAATCAAAACATTCATGTATAAAATACTTTTTTGTGCCGTATTGCTCTACAAAATAAAAACTTTGCAAATTGCATGATTATGAAAACAAATTTCCCATTGTTCCAGTTTGAGTGCTTTGTAACACAAAAATGCAATACAAAGTTCAAAATAAATGAAATATTTTAATTTATAATTCACGAATAACTGAAATAAAAGGAATGGACATATCTCTATTTGTTTATAGTGTTTGAAAATATAGAAATCAAAGAACTCAAGCTGCAATTTTCCAAACTCTATCAAACATTCCTAAATATTTGCAACTTGAAAATATACGATACAGATCTTATTTAATTAATTTTATTTTATTGTATTTAGATGTTTCGATGTAATAACTAAATATTTGTATGTATTTGAGCTGTTTCTTTTACTAAACTAATATTTGTAATAAAGAAAGAAAAAATAGGAGCGTTTCTCAAACCAATCATTAACAGAAACAAATTTCTTAATTAAAGTTATGTAGTTTTAATTAACTTCAATATTCAATTCAATTTCATCTGTATATATGTAAGGAATACAAATTTCTTTTTATCTATAAATATTATTTCTCCACTCCAGTTAAAATTACAAAGCTTCCTTTTTTTGATGAAGTATAATGCCATTTTAAACCACATTGTGTACTATCGATAAATAATATTTATATAAAGTGCTATTATTGTAAGCTCTTTAGACATAAAACTGTTTCTTTAAAACATCGCGACTATACATTTATACATAAAATGCATAATACACAAATCATTAACTATATATACATTTTTCTGTGATAAAACATGAAATATTTAGATATAAAAATGTAATTTCGTTGAGTTATTATTTACACACATTAGAATTTTTTTTATTGACATCTATATATATAAAGGAAGAAGTCCTGACTGACTCATCACGTACCAACGTCCATTCAAAATCATTGCTGGTACAGATACCAAATTTTAGGAGATTATTCTTTTTGTACTAGAAGCATCATTTAAGAAGCGATATTTTGAAATTCCCAACCAATGAGGAGGAAGGCTGCAAAACGTGAGCCAATTTCTCTATAGGAATAGAAGGAATAACATTGCGCATTGTTGTAAGCTTTCACAGATTATATCCAAGAAGGACGTATTAAACAACACAAATGCGTATGGTCAAGGAAAAACAATGTCCTTTGTTACTCAGGATTTCAGAATGTATCCCATATTTTCTCGATGGAGTAGAAGTTCAAATTGGGAGCAATAAAATTTACAATCATTGTATCTGTCTTTTGTGATAATAGTGTAATTAAAAGATTTCTGATATCTCCTCGATAGTGTACGAGTCCAAATTCCAAAGTTCAGTATAAAATTTTCTTATAATTATGTCTCGATATAATCGAGAAATTAAAATATAAAAGGGCCCGGATGGCCGAGTGGTTTGGACCATTACGCTAGCAGTCTGCGCACTGTAACGGGTGCGGGTTCGATTCCCGCCTTCGCCCTGGGCGTATATTCCTTTCTCTGTGACAGTAAAAAATTGTTTCTGTGTCTGTCTTACTTGACGAAGGCTTTATAAGCGGGTCTCTGATCAAGCACACAAGCCGGAATATATATGTACCTACCCTCCCTAAAATATAAAAGGTATCTCCTTGATAGAGTAGGAGTCCGAGATTTGACGTTAGTACCATTTCATTGTACTTCAACCCATTAACGATGATTGGCAAGCAAAGTCGCCATGCGAAAATAAGCTTTCTGCTTAAGAGGGACTGTCAGTCTCATAGAGATAATGCATTAGTTTTGAAATCACAATTTTTGCAAAAGAATTGCTTTGCCATTGTAACGAATTACAAGACACGAACATTCAAAGTTCCAAGATTTATTTAAAAACACATTTTTTTAAAAAGTTAGTTTACTTCAGCTTCTTTATTTTAATGCATCTATTTAAAATGTTAAAAAGGTTCTTTTCATATCAATCAGTCCGTTTTCGGACATAAGCATCTCTAAGTCCATGTTACTCCATCAGTCGACAAAAAAGTTCTGATCTGCCTACTGCTGCAGTCGGGATAACTTCCAAGGTGGCCGGTAGGGGGCCACGGCTTCAGGTACATTACACCATGTCATCCCATTTTCACCAGGTATGGGAATCATCATAACATCAATTTAAAACAAAATTGAATAGAAAATAACATCCGGTTATTTAATTATTAATTGATAGTAGTGATTTCAAATAGTGTCGCCATCTGCTGTAATTTTTGGCATTTTAAAACTTCAAAAATATATAATTAAATAACTAGATAACATTTTCGTTTCAAAATTTGTTTCATTTCGATGTTATGTTGATTCTCATACCTGGGAAAAAAGGGCTAACATGGCGAAGCAATACTTCTGCGGAAGTTGTGATTCGAAAACTAATGCATTAGCTCTATGGGACTGACAATCCCTCTTAACTTTTTTTTGAATAAATAAAATATAGGACAAATTTATACCATAGTCCTGAGCAATTTAAGTAACACAAATTAAGTTACTCTAGAAACGAATTTAAAAAAACATAAAGTTAATGATTTTATTCGGAAATGAAGGTGTTAAACACACAAATGGGTCGTTCATCGGCTATTAATATCCTTTGAGATAGTCGGGCCATTAGAATGTGTCTGACAACTTCTCGATGGAGTAGGAGTTTTTTTATTTGGAAATAAAGCTGTTAATGGTATTCACAAATGGTTGTTCATGGGTTAATAATCTCTTTTGAGATAGTCGGGTCCCTAAAAAATGTCTGACAACTCCTCGATGGAGTAAGAGTTATTTTGTATGTGGAAATGCTTGAAAGTTTTAATAGTATTCACAAATGGGTCGTTCATGGGTTAATAATCTGTTTTGGGATAGTTGGACCATTAAAAAATGTCTGATATATTTTTTTATTTGGAAATGAAGGTGTTAATGGTATTAGCAAATTGGTCATTCATCGGCTATTAATATCCTTTGAGATAGTCGGTTCATTAAAAAGTGTCTGAAAACTCCTCGATGGAGTAGGAGTCCCTTCTGAGGCGTCTTGGATTCTTAGGGGGTGGCTTGCAAACGGTCACAGGGAACTCTTCCACAGGGTTGGCCACATTAACTGTGGATGGGCGAACGTTCATGGAGTAGCGGTGTCGTATACGGTCGTTAGAAATACGCAATAGGTTGCTCATCTGGAACAAAATATACAAAAGAATTGTGAAATGACAACTAACACAATTCGTCAATTCACAATTTAGTTTAAGATCTCACAGAACTCCTTCTGAAAAATATATGTTTGAAAACTGCTTTATATAAATAAAAAAAAACGACGACCCCAACAACACAATACATATATGATATAGCGTTGTTTGTTCTAGGTTAAAATATACGATATATCTCAATAAAAAATATTTAAACATAGTTTTTTATTTACTGTTTAAAGTTTGAGTTGTTTAATTTGAGCTCCCGACCTCCTGTTTTATTAAGTTTGAACTAAATTATAGATGTTACTTTTCCGATCAACCAATCATTAAAAACGTAATTAATTTGTTTAAATCATCGTTAACCCTTTTCCTACGTAAATTTTTTTTCTTAAATGGTCTCTTTCTTATAGGTTTGAATATTTGATAAAAGTTTTCTTTTAAATATCTCCATATTAAATTATCTCCTTATAATTACTAAATTAATAAATTACTTCCGACACAAGTTTAATGTTTTCTTTAATTTGTTTATAGCATGCGTTTTTAAAGGAAAAAAAGAAAACAACGGAGCCTTAAGTGTAAGTGATGTGGAATTTCTCTTAATCTTTTAAATAAATATTTCTGTATTTACTTATGTTTTTAATGGAGGTGATAAAAATTTAATTTATTAAAAGTTTTTTTTTACTAGATTCTATTGAATTAAGCCTTGATAAATTAATAGTTACTTTCTCTCTTCTGGGTTAATTGGCTTTTGATTTTAACTTGTTTAAATTCGTTCGAAATTATACAGACTATTAATTCTACTACACTTTTTTTTTAACTAAATAAACACTTCTTGTGTTTTTCATAGAGGTGTAAAGAATATTATAAACGCAAAGGCGAAAACGGGAGGTCCATGGATAAGTTGAAGTGATATATAGTCCAAGTATTAAAAGAGCATTTATATACTAAAAAAATGTTCTAACCGTATTTCATGTCAGAAATATAAAATTGAAAATATTCATACTATCGATTAGGAACAAAGTAGTAAGCTTATCTAATATTTAACTATAAATTTTGTTTGCTGTCAAATTTTACAAAGAATGTCTCTTTTCTCAATAGGGATTTTTTAAAATTTTTTTATGAATTTAAAACTAAAAGATAACTAGCTAGAAACGAAAAATAGCTCAGTAAAGGCACAATTATCTAAGATTACAGAAAAAGATTAGCCAAATGTATAATAATGATGCATCACTGAAATACTAGTTTAGAATATTTACAGATAAAGTATGACATATATTTTTCGATAGCTTTTATCTTTATACTTCAGAACACCAAATATTCGCTATACATCATGTAGACTTAATATCTAAACGGCAGATCTGGGAACTATAATCAAGGGGAACATCAATAGAAGCACTAGCTATGCTGTTACGATGGCTTCGAGGTATCTTCGATACATTAAAATTGTTCATAAAAATGCCCTGAGCTTAACAACTGGCAAGTTGGATGATATGATTTACATTATACTTTAATGTTACATCTGTCATCCTCAATATTCTAAATATCGTTAAAATGTTACATTTCTGAAAAAAGTACGAATCTTATAACTTATTAATTTTCAAATATAGCAGTCTAATCATAGTTATCTAACAGCAGATAAAGATAAACATCATATACCTTGTAAATTACAATAAAATGTATGGTAATTAAAAATATAAAGAAAAAAGATAAAACACAAATATTGATACAAAAGAAGAAACGTTTATCGTGCATAGATATAAATAACATCAATTTTAGAAACTTATTGTCCCGATATCACAAAAAAATAATTTAGAAAATTTATAAATAAAACGAGATTGTATTATTAAGTAAGCTTTAAAAATGGTCGTATCATGCTTAGTTGCACACACCAGTCTAAAATACGATTTTTCTTCGATCGGATTATGTCAAATAGACGTAACAATTGCACAATTATGTTCCTCGAAAAAATCACATTAGGACGTTAAGTATGTTTAAATTCCGTTTTTGGACGTTTATATACTGTAAAAAGTTCTGTTTAAAAAACGTTTATATTTCTGTTATTCTCTACCGCACATTTCAGTTTTCTAAAACTCTTGCAGTTGGACTGTACAAAATAACTTCTCAGTTTATGAAAATACATATTTTCTCGGTAAACAAATAAAACCTGTAACCCATTGATATAGATCGTACCTGTTAAGAACAGCTTTTTCTGTTTAGATTACGAAACAAAATTTTAAATATACAAACCTCATACGCGGCTGATGCGCTATAGTGGTCAACGTACCTGATTCCTACTCCGTCAACTAGGATTCGTATGGGGGTCATGCTTTACTATATATTTTTTAACTGCTCTGATCTACAGAAAATATCTATTATGCATTAATATTTTCTATTTCATAGCTACTGCAAAATTCTGTCAGTATATTTTTTTACGTAGCTAACGGATATTTTCTAGCAGTTTTGCAGCCAGAAATTTTTTGTAATATAACAGGATTTTTTTTCCAGTGCAGACGTTTACTAAACAACAATGTCAAATTAATTACACATGAGAACATTATTTTGAAGTTTTATTTATTCTGCTTAATAGATGCCTGTCGAAGACAGGTTTAAACGTGAAAAATATTCCGTCTGAAATTCGTTTATTAAAATTCAGTTGAAATGTCGAGACCATCGACTAACATTTTAAGTTCACGACTTTTTTGCAACTTTTTACTATTTTTTCTCTGCGGTTTATAAGATCAAATAGTTTTGTAAAGACATGATTAATACTATTTTTATAAGATTTTTTTTATCACGTGTAATGTATTCACAGATAAACATACACAACAGTAGGGAAATATAAACAAAAAAATAGTTATTAGTAGCACAATGAAGATTAATAGTTCGTTTAGAAGAAAGCCGCTATAGTACATTTTATAAAAGTAGTTGGAAAGTTAGAATATAAGGTTGAAACATAGGAGTTCAAAAATTCTGAGCAAAGATTTACAGCAACAAAATTTCAAAAAACGGTACCTAAAAAATTTCATATTAAAGTGATTTGAAACATAATATATAAGTTAGACCATAATTCACGTCCATTTATTTTTTGAAACCAATTTCGTCATACCTACTGATTTTTTTCTATTTATATTAAAAAAAACCACTACTTGCGCCCTGCGCTGCAGAAAATATCTGTTCTGCACAAATATTTTCTATACTGCTCTGCTACGAAAAATCTATCAACATATTTTGTCCGTAGCATTATATATATTATCTGGCAACTTTGCAGAAGAAAATTTCTGTAAAAAAAGAATTTTTAGATAAGTTTAGTTTGAATTATCGTAGCACTAGGCCTACACGAGGGCTATTGGCAACGGGCGTCATAATTTAAAACCACATTCAAGTGACGAGCCGACACCTGAGTAGACAACCAACGCAACCGTTAAGAGCGACATAGTAGGCAGCGTTGGGAATTTGGAGCATATTTGACGTGCACTCCCTCTGCACGGGGTATTATTTGTAGGACATTTTTTGGCTAAACAGGCCGTTTGTGAATCGGCAGTTATTTTGGCGATGTCCGGACCCCCGAACCTAGAACCCGTGTAGCACATGACTAGAGCGGCTTTCTCCTTGCAGTGGGGTTGGCGCATGCGCATGCAGAACAACACCTACTGGTGGACATAAAGAAAGGGCCTCACAGCTCCTCGTTTCCCGCCGCCGCGAGCCACAGCGAGCTTGGCGAGCGCGGGTTCCGAGCGAGTGGAGCGCCGCCACTCGGACGAAGAGGTGAGGCTCATCCTCTGCAAGCGCATCCGCTGCACTGAGCGACGAACTAGACCCTGTATCTGTGGGGTGGAATATAATTAGAGAATGAACTTATAAGGAAACAATTAAACGTTTATTTGAGAAATCAAGTTTCATAACCTATTAACGACGGTTTTGTGTACGCCATTAACACTTTCATTCCCGTATAAAAACATTGAGCTTAAGTTTTATGAAATCGTTTTTCGTTTAACTTAATTTACTCTAAATAAATTCTTCAGGGCAATGGTCCTCATTTGTCTCATATTTTGTTTACTCAGATTAACTTAAACAGGCAGCTCATTTTCGGGTGGCAAATGTTCTTGTCTACCGTCGTTAAAGGGATAATAGCAGTCTTTCTAAAGAATAGTTTCAAAACAAATTTAAGATCTTTGCATCTAAATTTATTGAGGATACTACAAATGAAAGTTAAATTCAGGAACTTTTAGCCTAGAAGAATAAAATTGAATTTGGAATATTTAAAGAAATTAAGAGTTTTCTAATTTATTTTCTTTGGTTAATTAATGATGGTGATAGTTATTTTACTTGGAAACGGTTTCCTTATATTATTTCGATACTGTCTGTACTAATGCAGACCGAATCTGTCATTTTCAGGTTTTTTTTAGAGAGTCGAACCTTGGGTATATGGTAACAGGCGATTACCAAGGTCATTATTCTGGTGCACGCATGGTGGATCGTTATTGGTCTAGAGGCAATGAAATTAGCACTAATTTGCCTCGGAAAGTGAAAAGTAACATTCACCAAACTATAATAACCAACAAACTATAATACCGTTAACTCATTGTACAAGTCGATATTGAGTGACTAAGTTTAATACAAGTAGAAATTTTCCTTGTAGATAAGGAATTTTAGATTTTTTTATTAATCGTCTTTAGACTTACAACTTGGTCTATTAAAAATTGTTGGTAAAAAATTGTTGACATAATTTGTATTTAATACATTTTAGAAATTTTGGGTGGACAGTCCTCGGACAACTTTTTTTTAATGCTAAAGCTTCAATTTTTTCCGTAGTAAAATATTGAAAATCCATTTGGTTCTTAAAAAAATATTTCGTTTGTATTTTAGTTAAGCCTACTAATCTTATTAAGACCTACAATTTAAGGAATAAAATTTATGTATGCACAATTTGTATTTATGGTAAGGATGTAAGGATATTTTAGGATGGTCAATTCGACTTAAATGCGCTTTTTTAATGTATAGAGCTTCCGTGTTTTACGTAAAAAAATAGAAATAAAACGAAGTACACAATTTCTTTCATTAACTACCTACTACGATAAAAGTACTACTTATGGGGATTATTATTCTATTTAAAGAAAGGTTGAACAAGAGACACATAAAATTTGAAGAAAAAAATGGGAAAACCTATAGAAAGACCTTTGTCTTTTTTGAATTTCCGTTTGCAAAACGATGTTTTTAAGGATTGGGAAAACCGGAAAAAGACAGTTCAGAATTTTAAACCATCTTCGTTTTTCTTCTTCTATAATAGATATTAGAAAATGCCAGTCTAAACAGAGTTAGAAAATCAGGTAATTTAAATAGGGCACACCATGATGGTTGTAGCATTTTTAATTGGTTTGAGTTGCTTTTTAAACAGTAAAATAAACCCCTTTAAAGTAAAAACTTTATAGAAAAAGCGTTGAAGTTTGGTTTATATAAAGTAGTAGGAATTCAAGTTTTTACTTAAAAATTTTAACAGATAAAAACTAAAAAGGAGTGAAAATGATTATTACTAAGTTTTAAAAGCCAATACCTTTTTTTTATTAGTAAAACGTGTGATGTTAATTAGGGAAATGCTAAATGACATAAGAGTTAAATAATAGGAAAAAAAAATCTCCTTTAATATTATTTCAAAGATTCATTTAGAGACCATTACAAAAATTTAATAACATATAATAGCATTAATTTTTTTTACTAAGGACATATAAAGTAAATAATTAAAAGAAAACAATCAAATATAAAAACAATAAAAGCTCAAATACTTACTTCTCCATTTAAATAGCAGAAAATTAAAGAGACCAAAAATCCCTATAAATAAAAAAAAAAGATATTATTTGCGTTCCCTAAGGCAATTACCAGAATAAAAACAAATTCCCTTTTTTTAAAAACTTTATTTGCAAAAGTAGTTGAAGAACAATCCTCAAAATAAAAATATTAATAAAATAATCACGTCGACACTCAATACATGCTTTGAATATCTTTAAAAAAATGAAATCGAAATTTAATTAAATCAGTATTCAATGTGTAGGTGTTTTGTTTAATAAAAACAAAAAAAAAATATTTTAGAAAAAAATAAGCTAAGATAAAAAAGTAATTTTTTAAAAAAGCATTATAGGAATTTTTTTTACCTCTTTCATTTAATCTTCTATAGTTCACAGATCATAATTAAGTTTTTGTAACTAATATATTAAGGATTTTTTTTACATTTTATCGATTGTCAGTCGATATAAATATTTAATTATTTATTTAACTATTCACCCAACTATTCTATTTTTTCATTAAGTATATTTTCAGTAAAATTTTTATGAAATTATCTCTATGAATTTCTTTCAATAGGATGTTTAGACTCTTAATGGTTAATTGTGTAATGAAATTTAACTTTAAAGCATTATATTGGTATTTTAAAATTAGTTTTTATAAGTATAAAAGTTAAACATTTAAAAATATTAGTTTTTTACTTAACTTTTTAATTTTTTTACTTAAAAAATTGAGGAAGTAGTGTAAATAGAGTCAGTAGAGCTACCCGATACTTTAATTATGCTTCGAGAATGAAAAAAGTATTTAAAACTGTAATGATGCTATCCGTTAGGCGAAAATAGACAAGACTGATGTTTTAAAATCCATCGTGGTTTAAAAATATTTTGAAACATATTTATTTAGACTGAGGGTGACAGAAATTTTCTAAAAAATCCCGACGTAGCTTAAAAAAAGATTTTTCTAGAAGATACGTGGAATTCTATAAAGGAAAAAAAAGAGACATATGCTGAAATTGAGAAATTAAAGGATTTTTCAGACTGTTTTGTATATAACATGCCTTTCTCCAGGTTTTTTCAATACCTTAAAAAGGAAATTCAATTCCTTTTCCAGGTCGAGTACATATACTATTACTGTTTTGATAATAAAAATATCAAAAGAAAACTATCTCTATGTACTTTTGAATTTACTTTGCTGTCAGTAAAAATTTTCTTGAAAAATTTGTTAGCGCTTGTTGTCATAATTTTTCTTCCAACTAACATTGAACATTAATCTTATATACTTCCTATTATCTTTTTTTTTAAATCTTGAAAGTTAAATAAAGTATTTAATTGTCTACTTGTTTTTAAATAACAATGTTGACAGGAAGTTCTAAAAGAACTATAATAGCCTACTTTCCCGTTGCTTTAATACCCACTGAAATTCTCATAGAAAAACAAGTAAAAATTTCTAAACACAGAAATTAATTTTAATTTTAATTTTTAAAAGTCAAAATTGGCTATTTTTATTTTCTTTCGGAAATTCGGAGTTCTCCGTACCTGCCGGACGTCGTAATATGGTAAGTATAAAAATCGTACGTGCGCAAAGGGTAGCTGAAATAAATATATTTAGGCTTTAAAGTTATTGAATTACCTTATAGGTTATTATAATTATCTTTAATGTTTTGATTTCTTGCTTGGAAGTGGCAAGTCGTATAGTGTTACACAACCCTAGACCTTAATTGTTTCGAATTAAAAGAGGAAAGTAGGGTAAAAATAACGAATCTGTTGTAATTAAGAAATTAATTATAAGACAATAGCTTGATTGCGCACAGCAGAAAGTATTACAAAGCTTTAATTGACTTTTATAAATTTAAAATTCCGGATTTCATATAATCGGCTTACTTAAAGAATGCCGATTTAATAAAGTAACTTAATGAAAGAATTTTAATTAAGAATTGTTAAATATTCAAGCGTGGGACAATGTGGGACATGTAATGCAGCATAAATTAAATATTTCTAAATTTAGAAATGAGGATTTAATGTAATCTTATACGGATAGGGGTAACTTTTCTGGAAAAATTTGTTTCTTTGAACTTCACAGGAAATCAAGTTTGATAATAGCTTTCTTTTTTTCTCATGAATAGTTTCAAAGCAGATTGATAACATTTGTGTCTAAATTTAAAGACTCGGAGGATACTATAAGTTAAATGCTAAATTTATAAATTCCCTTGGCCTATAGAAGAAGAAAATTGTCTCGGAATATTTAAGCAATTTATGATATAGTAATTTCTTGTTTTTATTTAATTAAAGGTTTCCATATGTGTTAATGAGGTATCATGCATTTCACTAGAATAGGATTAACTTTCCTTGAGAGTTTTCATTTAATGTGCTCTTAAGAGAAATATAGCGTTCTTTTATATATCAGGAAAGTTACCTCATTGATCGTAGTAACTCCATATAATTTAGAGGACCTAAAATTTTGAAGTTTGTCATAACAGTTTATTTAGTTACGAGGAATACAATATACGACTGGCATATGACACGTTTTATCGGAAGTTCGAAATTGTGGTGCTAGTGTGAAACTATTTTTCTTGATTATGAACAATTATATTGCAATAATGGTAAAATCAAAGTCACGCGTGTCTCATAATTATATTTTCTGTAAAAGATCCATAAAGTATCTAATTGGCATTAGTACTTACGAACAAACTAAAAAAAAATGCTTTTAGGCCGAGTTCGAAAAGCCTATTACGCCAAAAGCAGCCCCCTTATATAAAAACTTTTATAATAAAGAAAAAGAGAAAAGTTCTTTTAATTTGGGAAAACTTAAAATTAACTTCGAAATAGGAACACTTAAAGTTTCAGCGTCTCTTTTAAGTAGAAAACTTTTAAAATTAATTCCAATACTTAAAAAAATACTTTATAACATTTCAAGTCCTTAAATTTAAGTTTAACAGTAATTTCCTACGACCTTGTAGCAGAGAAATTTAAATGTGTGGAAATGCACTCTACCGTGAGCAGGCAAACTGCAGTAATCGCCAAAAATGTGTTTCGGAGATATTTGATGAAACGCGTTTTCGATTTCCCACAAACTCCAGTAAAACATTGAAATTCGAAGTTAGGTGATTCTGAACCTTGAATTAGAAATGTTTTATGGGTAGTAGGTTTTATTTTGATTTTTGCAGACACACATAGAGAAAAAACATATACTGCAGTTTGCCTGCCCTTTTCGCCCTGCCGTGGCACGACTTTCGGCAGGTAGACTGCAGTATTCGCCAAAAATGCTTCTACTATGTTTGATCAAGGGCGTTTTTGCTTTTTTTTTTCACGAACTGTAGTAAATAATTAAAATTTGAAGCTAAGGTAATTCTATACTTTGATTTAGGTATGTTTTGGGTAGTTGGTTTTAGTTTGATTTTTGGACGTACATATTGAGTAAAAGCGTATACGGCTGCCAATTTGACTTCCTCTTTCTTATACTAACTAGCAACAGTTTGTAAATATAATATAGATAAAATAAAAAAAAAAGTAACTGAAAATGAAAAATCAAATGTTTAATAGGTACAGAATATACTCATTTATAAAATACTAAAGGGTAATATTACCTGACTTTCAGACAAATTAGTATAACAATGACGAATCAGTAGAAGATCCCACAAATAGAACTAATTAGTCATTCGAACAAATCCATTCATTGTAAAATGAGGCAAAAAATCGTTTGCCCATTTAAAACTTTAAAAATGTGGACGAACCTATTTATTACTAACAAAAGAAGAAATGAGTAATTTTTAAAAAGTAAAGCTATAAAATTATTTTTGGAAACGTTAAAAATTAAAAAGAAAGATATTATTATTAAATTTATATTATTAAATATGTAACAAATAATTATTAACACGAGATTCATTAGAGCAATTCATTTTGCTATAAAAATGGGGGAAAAATCGTCTGCGTTTTAGAACCTAAGGGTGTGTAACACTACACGACTTTCAATTACCGCTCAAAAAATCAACGCACACTTGTTTGTTTACCTTTTCTCGACAGCTGGATTTTGAGAGTTCCAGTAAATCAACTAAAAGCCCTACTGGAAAAAGAAAAATAAACATCCCTGTAGTTCGCCTTTACACTGACTGGGGGGGGGGGGGGGGGGTGGTGTCACTAAAGAAGACACCAGACAACCTTTTTTTCTACAAACCGAAACTCAAAATATATAATAAGTTGAGATCCAACTTGGATAATCTAAACAGCAGATGCATTGTAAATGATGATGGTGGGTAAGTACTTTAAAATCACAAACGATGAATATATTTTTTTCTTATGGAAAATGAAAATACTTTGAACATGTGCCGTTTGGTCTGAATTAAAACTAAAAAAGAGAACAGAAAGAAACAAACGCCAATTGAAACTCTATAAAAGAACGGATTGTTCTTTATCCCTAAAACTTTTTAGGACAGTTCGGAGAGCCACGATAAATATTATCATGTAAAGATTTTGTCAATTTTAAGTCCAGAAAAAAAAATTACTGGAATTTTGCGCCATTTTATGGCAAATTTTGCGTTGATTTTTTTACTGGGAAAAATTACGTGATATTTAACGAGACCCCCCCCCCCTTTCCCATCACCCCACATTTGGTGATATTCGACTCGACCCCCTCCCCCCTAAACAAGTCACGTAATTTATAGACGCACCCCTAAGGTAATTTCAATAACTTAAAACCAAAAAAGTTCTATCGCAGATACCCATTATGCACTCAAAATTTCCTCTAAAATCTTTTTATGACGTCCTACAGGTACTAGGAGTTCTTGTACCAAATTTGAAGCACATATCTCTTTTGGTTTTCCAGCGCAATACCTTTAAAACCCAAAAAGTTCTATGGCACCTACCTATTGCGCATGCGCAATTTCATCGAAAACGTTATTATGACGTTCGACAAATACTAGGAGTTCGTGTACCAAATTTGAAGCCTGTTTCTCTTTTCATTTTCCAGCAATACCTTTAAAACCAAAAAAGTTCTATGGCAGCTACCTCTTGCGCATGCGCAATTTTAACGAAAACGTTACTATGACATCCAACAGGTGCTAGGAGCTCGTGTACCAAATTTGAAGCATGTATCTTTTGCCAGTTTTTAGTTATTCCTTTAAAACAAGCCATGTGAAATTATACTGCAGTTTGCCTGCCGAATCTTGAGTTTTTTTTCGAAAATTGGTGAATTTGTAACGAAAATCGTCAAAAAAGGTCGGCATATGAAAATACAAGTTAAATAGATGCCGAAAGTGCAAAAAACCGAAAAATGAAAATTTTGAAGTTACTGCAGTTTGCCTGCCCACGGCAGTACTGCATACCTGTAAAAAAACTCGTCTATATGGAATAGCTAAGGAATGTATACCCCTCCTACTTTTAATTTGGGAAAACTTTAAAGTAACTTTAAAATAGGAACACTCTCTTAAAGTTTCAGCATCTCTTTAAAGTAGAAAACTTTAAATTAATTTCAATACTTAAAAAAGTACTTTATAACCTTTCAAGTCCGTGAAATTAAGCTTAAAAATAATTTCCTATCCGACTTAGTAGTATAAAAACCTAACTGTGTGGAAATGTTGTGGTAGGCCTACCTGTAATCCGTCCATAGAGTAGCTGAGGAATGTGTACCCTTCCAGAGTGGCGCACTCCCCAGACTGGGGTCGGTATAGGACGAGGAAGAAGTGAAGTCCGAACAGTGGGACGAGCACGAGCGTAGCACGGACTGCTTTCCTGTGGAAAAAGAATAGAACCACCCAATGAACCCTACAAGAGTCACACAATATCGACTTAATACTATCATATTAATCCTCAGGGCCTGATCTAGGAAAACTCAGATTGTAGGCACAATAAATTTTGGGGTCCCTTTACGGAAAATGTTGTGTTTGATTGCTCAAAATAAGGATGTTAGTTGGCAGATTTATCATATTTGTGCCACTATTTTATCGGTTTCCTTATAACATCGATAAAACCAATTAGGTTAGGTCAACGTCTGAGTCAAAGTCAAGCTAAAAATAAAGTGGGGTCTCGGAAAACTTTAATTTTTTTTGAAATTTTGGGGATCTGCTGCATTTAGCATAATAGAAATTAAAATTTAAAGCCCCTAAAATTTGGGGGTACTAGGTCAGGGCGTAACGGGCCTGCCTTATGGTAGATCAGGCCCTGCTAATACTCTTACACCAGGCAACTAGCAGTTCCGGTGAGTTTGCGAACGCTTATACGATCAGAAGCATTTTTTTTCTGATTTCAAGCACTCTAGGCCAATAATGATCCGCCATACGCTCACCAGAATAATTCTTTTGTAAAAGCGGTTCACCATATAGCCAAGATTGTCACAAATATGTCTACCAATCAGCCAATTTCTAGTGACTTCTAATTAGCCAATTTCTAGCGACTACTAATTAGCCAATTACTAGTAACTACTAATTAGCCAATTTTTAGTGACTACTAATTAGTCAGTTTCCAGTGACTACTAATTAGAGAAATTTCTAGTGACTACTAATTAGCCAATTTCTAGTGACTACTTATTAGCGAATTTCTAGTGACTACTTATTAGCTAATTTCTAGTGACTACTAATTAACGAATTTCTAGTGAATGTAAATAGTTCTAGTGATTAAACATAACTGTCGTGGGATAGTGATAGCTGCATTTACACAAATGATATTCCATCATATGTTCAACAGAATAATGTCTTTTGTAAAAGAGGACTACCTATTATAACCAAGATTTTCACGAATATGTCTACTAATTGGCCAATTTCTAGTGACTAAAAACTACTGTCGCGGACATGCTAATCGCCATATCTGCACAAATGATAGCCAACCCTTTTATCCTGAAACACTTAATTTTTACTACATTTTCTTATTGGTTAGAATTACAGAGTGTGTATAAAATAGTATAAGTCCTTTTTATACGTATGACGGTTTGATCTATCTAGGACATTAACAAAAAAAAAACGATTCTAGTGCTTTCTCTTAAGTTTTAACTATTGAGATATTTGACGTAAAATATATTTGTCTTCAAGGACTCGTATGTAAAGTTCAAGTCCCATATATTTATATATATTTTTGTAATAACGCACGTAAAGGTCACCCTCTAAAACAAGCTTGACGTCAGTGTCATTAACTTCGAAATCAAATTTAGAAAGTTGTTACAGGCAAAGTGAAAAAACAGCCGAAAATAGCATTCAAAAAGTTGGAAAATTTTGGAAGTTATTTGCATTAAACATAAACAATAATTTTGCAGTTTTTTTGGTCGATAATTTTCTTCTTCATGTGTTCTCGAAAAATCTTTTCGTTTTGATCAAACCTTTGGTAAAGTTAAATAGCTTACATAGCCTTGGAAGTCCTGTTTTTTTAATTTGATTTTTATATTTGATTTACTTTTAACTGGTTTTAGCATTTGAAGTAAAAGAATTCTCTTGGGATAAAGTAAGTTTTTCTAATATACGGAAACATGTTTAGTGCTTAGTTTAAAAAAAATTATAATTTAATATTAATAATTCATAAAGAAAATACTTAAAAAGGAATTTATATTCTATATAAAGAGGAAAAATATGTCTTGGAACAAATAACTATCCTTAAAATAAAAATGTGTATTAAAAATTAACCATTTTTGATATTTTTAAAAATGGCTTAATTAAAAAGTTTAATTTCGAACACATAAACGAATTTCTAAAAATATGGTAACTTATGTGATAATGGATTACTTGTTCATTTCCGTACATTTATCTCCGTATATAGTAACATAATTAATGAAGCATGTAAAAAAAGCAAGTGTATATTATAATGCATTTATTAAACAAACTAATTTACGCAAAACTAATTAAAACATCGCATAATTCCAATTATTCTCTGAAGAGCTTTTTAACTAAATAGGCATATAAAATAATAATTTCATGTCGTTTAACAAACTTTAAAGAAATGTTGGATTTTTTTCCATGTATATCGAGTACAATGGCTTGGGGAGTTGATGATTTGTGTTTTTTTCTCTCCAATATATAATTAATTTATCACTATTTTTTTATAATAAAAAATATCTGATTTTTTGCCTGTGTCTACATTTATTAAACAAACTAATATAAATGCTTTCTTTTAATACGAAACAAAGTATTTAATGAAAAAAATAAGAACTTTAAATTTAGTTAACCGTAGTCATAGATAAAAAAAATCATATTGCAGGGTGAAGTTGCAAAACTCACTTTCTCCAAACTATAACTAAAATATAGGACGCGGTTCGTTAATTGGCGACTTCGTCCAATTGAATTTTACGATTATTAACATTTGCCGATGAACAAACCAGAACCTATATGGAGAGTGCAGAATACAAGTGAACACAGTCCATAAAAAGCTTGTTTGTACTACAGAGGTTTAAAGTTAAAATTTTATTACAAAATTACCTCTTAATTTTTTAATATTGCTGCTTCCTAGCAGATATTATCTGAACAAGGACTTTTTTTCATTATTTCAGTGAAATCCTACATAGTTAGTGTTCGCAATTGTGCTGCTAACTCGAATATCACAAAAAGTGGACTTGGTTCACTTGTATTTTAAATCCGCAATGTGTCAAACGTATGCAAGTGAAATTCACTATAACAGAAAGTTAAATAAAGTTTGAAATCAATGTATGTTGTTACCTGAATTGGCTAGGCTCGTTCATATGCGTTGCTCTGAGTTTGGTGACTAGAACTCGAATTATGTTGCACAGAAAAGCAAAGTTTAACTGAAAGAAAAATCTTTATTATGCAAATTATTCAAAGTTGGCTTTGCAAATAAAAATATTTTTCTTACTATATCCCTTTTTTACGTGGAAAATAGGTAAATTTTAAATAAGATGGGGGGTTCTAACAAGAATGTTGTTTTTAATTTTGGTCAGTATTAAAACTTTAGATTCTCCCCAACTTTTTTTGCTTCTCAACGTGATATAAAATTAACCAAATTGTAACTAAACCAAATAACTATAATAGAATATAGTAGCACTTGTTATGGTAGATTTAAGTTTAAAATTTAATTTTAACAACTTTGAAAGTTTTCAAATGCACTGCGATTGTATCCATCGAAGCAACATCAACATTTAAGGTATTTTAAAAATAAAATTTGTAAACGTGCTGCTTAATACTTGGACTTTTTCAACCAATGAAATTTCATAAAACATTACTAAATTATTATTTCTTATTATAATTAAGGATTTTTTTTATAGTATTGTAAATGCAATGTTTTTCCCCTAAATTGTATAATTAAGTGAACTTACAACTAGACTAAGAAGATTAGGACTGTTTGTGACCCACTCATAAGGATTGATTGGAATAGCCCAGCACCTAAAAAGATTAAAAAAAAACAATTATGATTAATTTTAAAACAAATAATTTAAAAAAGATTAAATTTTATCAACGACTATTACGATTGAGAAATATATAGAGTACTTAAATTTATACTTATATTAAGATATATTCTACTCAAAGTATAAACATTTATAAGACGATAAATATTTTATAAGATATTCATTTAATTGAAAATTTTAACCGTTATTTTTTATAATAGTACTTATAATAATTAATTAATAATGTTATGCACTATTTCCGCAAAAAATAAATTTATGGAAATCAAAAATTTAATCCAGTATAATTAATTGGATCTCCGAATGATTCCTCAACGAATACATTTACTCACTCTGATAAATCTAGAGAGTTATTTAACGTTAAAGAAATAAACAAATTAAATGGGAAAAATTATTCATTGTAAAAACAGAAAAGAAATGAAATTCAATGCAGAAATAAAATAAAAGTTTTTTTCAATGTTAATATGCAAAAATGCTTAATTATTTATAAACATATAAAATTTATCAAAAAATGATTTGTTATAAAAGTAACTAATGGGAAGTTGGAAATTTATTATTTTTTGTAGAAAGATTCAAAAATTCCCTCCAAGAACTCATTACTTTCATTTTTAAATGCATTCTTTAGTTTCAAGTTCCTAAAAGAGCTATTTTTCTCTTTCAGAAAGTTAAATAAAAAATATGATATTACCATACATTACAGGTACATTTAATTATTAAATAAGACTTAATTAAGACTTTCTTTCATAAAAAACTTAGTATACAAATTATCATAATATAAAAAAGTTTTCGGGAATTACCAAGCATTAAAATAGTTATAGTATTATAAAAAGTGCAATATTAATTAGAATAATATGCATTTTCTTGCAGTTTCGTAGACCAATTTTTTTTCGAAAATTAATTACGCGAATTAGTGAGACATTGTATACATTTTCCTTTTTCGATATCAGCGTATTAAACTAACCAGTTTACTTTTAATTGGCAAGAATCGATACGACAAAGATAAACTTCGCATGCCATTATACATAATTTGACCATTTTAATTACCTAAATTAGAGCTAATTTGGACCACTAGTTTTCGGATCAACACAAGCGGTACCAACTGTTGCAAATGATTTTCCCTAAAATTATCGTGTACGGTTTTACTGACACATAAATACACCTATTTAAAATAAATTGAAAGTCTTTTAGAAGCTCCAAAAATCGTAAGTTCTCATGTAACGCTCTTTTTTTAAAATAAATTTAATGCACTTATATGGATAACAACGTTGGCAGAAGACATACCCTAAATGCGTTAAGAGAAAATCAGCAACGTTTTAACCACGTTGCATTAGTATAACATATACACACTCTTTCTTTTTTAAAAATCCACGCTAACATAGCAACCATACCTAAAATCGACCAAACTAATTATGACCCATTATTTTTATATTAGACATGATTTTAGTCCATCTAGTAGTAGAACTGGTAACAAAAGTTATTTTGCATCAAATGAGGTAGTCGAATTTATTGTTTATACAATTTTCAAATATACTAAAAAAAGGTTAATATTTTGGTTTCTTGACATTGATCTGAAAATTTAGTGCTTACCAAAAAAACTGAAGTTCTGGACATCTTTTAGTTTTCTCAAAATAATTTTTTATACACTAATTTAATTTTTTTGCCATAAATATCATTTATAAAAACTTAAAACGATATTTCATGATTTTAAGTTACTTTTCTTAATGACAGTCGATGCCTAAAACGTTCACTTTTGATATCTATATTCATACTCATATAAACGACATAAAAATAAATTTCATTATTCCATCGAATACATGGTAAACTGCTGAATGTATTAAACTAGTATTTGTTTGAAACAACAAAATAAGGAAGACAAGAAAGACAAATTTAAATATAAATATTAAATTTCTTATCATTAACTAAAAAAACAATTTTAAAGTAAGACGTTTTTCCTGATTTTTCAAACAATATTCCTTTTTTGCATTAAACTAATGATTTTTTTAGTATTATTACCTTTCTGGCGTCCAATTTTTGTTTGCATTTGCATATTCAATTCAATTTTACTTAAAATAAATGCATTTTAGAACTCCCTTAGCAAATTATGTTTTTGCTGTATCCCATTACAAAGACTTACATTAGTTGTGTTAGGTAATCCTACAGTGAGATTTCTTAAAATATTTAATGAGTGCGAATAATGCAGTAAGATAAAAGTTTCCGGCTAAAAAAATTTTGAAAAAGGTGTTTTATTTTATTATCAAGTATTTTTATGTTTAATTTTGACGCTATTTAGTTTCCAGACCACGTTTATAGCATAAACAAGAAGGGTTACAACAAAAACTGTTACTTAGAACAGCTTCTACCTAAAATTCATGTATCTAAAAATTCGCAAGACACAGCATTTAGTACTATATTAAATTTTTAAACATCAAAGTTAAATAAACTATTTTTCATCGAAAATTCAATAATGGGCATGTTTAAGTTCTTGAGTGGCAACAGACATTCTGAATGAAAATAAATTCTTTCTTGAGCCTTGATAGGTGAATCAATATCACGTGGAAACAGAGCATCAATCGGAAGGCCGATCAAAGGAAAAGCAGGAATGAAAACTAGAAATAATTACTTCACCTGAAATCAGCCAATTATTGCTTATCGTTTGCTAAATTTATTAATTTATTTGTAGGTAGGTTGGTACATGTATTTTCCGGCTTGTGTGCTGGATCGGAGACCCGTTTATAAACCTTCGTCAAGTAAGACAAACAAAGACAGAATTTTAATGACACAGAGATAGAAAGTACACCCAGGGCGAAGGCTGGAATTGAACCAGCATCCTGTACAGTGCGCAGACTGTTAGCGAAATGGGGGTGCGATCAAACCCACTAGGTCACCCGGGCCGCTAATTTATTAGTACTTCAAAAAATGAATATGTAAAAATGTTCACGTTTAAAAAGATAAACATACATTTTATATCAACATACAATATCTAACTCCATCTATTACTTTTAAAGTATAACTAAACGCATATATTTTTAAATAAAAAACAATTGGAGTAATAATCCTCGATTTGGCGAAGTGTATTGTTTTTTTCTTATCCATAGCTCAAAACTATATGTGCGCTTAAAACTTGGGGGTTAAGAGTGATCAAAACGTGAAAAATAGCAGTTAACGAAGTTATTTAGTTATAAAAGAGCCTCCGCCCAATAGCATCGTTTATGTTAACTACAAAAAAGTCAGGTTTCTAGGAACATGAGAAAATCTGAATGTTGTCCCATTTAGTACGTAAAAATGTACCACTTTTACACACAATTTTCGCTTTTTAGACTTTTATAACGAAGGATTTTATGTCCTTTTTATCTTTTAATCAACATAACCATAAAGTTTTATATTTTTATTTCATTATGGTTTCATCTTAGATTTTTTTACATGTAGCCACAATTTTTTAAAAATAAATATAAAACTCACTCTTCATCGGCAAAGTACCACCTCAAAAGTGCAAAAGTTGCAACGGGGAATACAGGAAAGACTGCAATAAAATCAGTTATTCATACAAAAAAGTTTGACATTATCTATAGAGATACAGAATTTATTCATAGAAAAAAAATAAATGGCATAAGTAAGGATATATGATTTAAAAAATTGTCTACAATAGTTTAGTTCTCATAGAATAGAATTATTTTGATAACATAGTCTTTTATAGAAATATATTTAAATATTGTTAAATTATTCTAACATTTTTTAAAACCATTTGTTTTGCTTGTAGCTGAACCTGTAACATTTGATATTAGCCCCTAGAGCATTTCAATATCTTTCAAGTTTCTACTAATAACTTAGGGTAAAGTATTGAAATAGGTTGAAAATAATAATATTTAAAATATCTACTATGGCAAAACAAAATATTTCACAAAACAACTAATTGAAACGACAATATATTCATTAAATTAGTTTCATGTGTCAAAACAAACTGCGTTTTTAATGTGTTTAGAATATTTCTCAGAAATTAAACATGTTCCTTTATTTGAAAAAAAATATTTGCACCTTATATATATATATATATATTTTGCAAATTGTGTTTTATGACGGGTTAAAAAAAGTGATAAAATAAATGCTTTTTTTAGAAAAAAGTGTTAAGATCTTATTTATATTTGCTTAATTAAAGAATTTTATCGAAAGAAACTAGAATGATTACATTTTATATTAAAATATTCAGACAGGAACAGAACATAGAGTCTATTTGAATATAGAACCTTCATTTGGTTTCCAATGTTTCATATTTTATTCATGCAATTCCTGACAATATTTTATTATGTACACAAATATCCTCAGGCAAGAGTTCTTAAGGTATATAACCCAAATGTTACCTAGACAAAATATAGAATATACAGATAAGTCCTTTCGTCTAAGAGGATTATTGCCTGCACACGAGTCGCCATTTTCGATGACGCATTCATTTTGAAAGTTGAGACTTAATATTTAGAAAGGATATATCTAAGACAGAGATTCATTAATATGTCTGCAGATAATTTCATAAACTTCTCTCTACATGTTTTGAAATGTACAATTGTTTTGAAAAATTCAAAGAATTAGGATATTATTTTGTAGGATTATTGTTTGAGCATGGTATTTATGTTTTATGGTGTTAACATTCAATGTAGTCTCGAATATGTTTCAAAATTTAAAGCCTGGTTAGAATGAGGCTGTGTAATCAAAACGATACTAAAAATCTAAATAAAAGTCAAAAATATGAAATTAGTGTTTCTTGCTTCTGAATTTTTTAGGTAATAATCTTATGACATGTTCTATTAGAGATAACTAGCATTTATAATTTACTTGTCTTATTAACTAAGTGTTTATACATTATTTCTGAAAAATAATTGCATGCTTTCAAATGACTAGTGTAAAAAGTAAATATTTGCGCTGAAAGGGGAGAGGAAAGGATGAAATGATCAAACATACCAGAAGACAAAAGCAACAAACAAACATTTTATGCGTTTTAATAATGATGCCTCTAATGAACTAATGAATTTTAATTGCTTGATGAACAATGCATGTCAATCTTTTTTTGTTTAATAATTATTTGTTTGAACGACTTTTCCGTTTGCTAAAATGTAGAATCACTTCAAATATTGAACTTTGTTATCAATCTCGATACAACGTTTTCTCATTTTAAAAAGATTTTTCATTTTTCAACGATTTTTTTGTTCTTAAGGGGGGCGATACATGTAACCACCTGAATGTTGACCGTGTTTCAGAGGCTTATTTAAAAGGGAAGAAATAAATGAATCGTTTGGAAATTCATCATGATTATTCATTATATATTAAAATACAAGAATAAGATGTTTTTTGTTTTGATATTTCAAAATAGTCGCCGTTGTAACTAATCTCCTGAGACCCTCGCGGAAAAAGGCATCAATCGGCGGTATTTATAGCTTATGCTACAGTGATCGGAAAAAATTTTTTTGGTTTGAACGAGCTCATAAAACATATATCTTTTAGTTAAATCAATAAAAAAAATCAAAAAGTCGAAAACGGAAATTGGCGAGCCCCAGAATAAAAGAAGTTCGATTTTACCGTTTTTTTTAAATGTTTTTTAGGTAAAAAACAGTAACTTTTTAAAACAAATGTTGGTATTTTTGAGGTTCAACTAGAGACTAATACCATATAGAAGACGTGTACTAAATGTCACACGAATCCGTTGAGAACTTTTTGAGTTACCTAGCACGCCTGTTTGAAAAAAGTAGTTTTGAGATAAACGTGCTTAAAGTTTTGACAGAGCGCTCGATCGCCGTGGTGAGGGGGAGTACTCAAAGGAATTTTTAATCGATAAATAATGTGAATGTCATTCTAAAAATTTACACAGATATTTTGAGATGTTATTTTAACTATTTATGAAAGAAAAAAAATCGTTTTTTTACATGTATCGCCCCCCTTAATAAATTATGAAAGATTAAAATAAACTTTTGAAATTAATCTATTATTTACAACCTTAGAAACTTATATTAAGGGGTCCGGGACAATTTTTTTCCCCAATTTTTAGTTTTTACTTTATATTCAGATTTCTCTTAAAATAAAGATTTTGTTGCTACTTTTAGTAATAAAACTACCGTAAATAGCCATTTATCAAACACCCTACATTCTTATGGATAGATCAATTTTAAAAAGCTCTTTTGAAATAGTTGTTACCTTAAGAGATGTTTTGTTTTTTCTTTAAACAAAATTCCAAAAAATACACTGGAAAAGTTTGTTAATTATCTATTCTATAAAAATATTAAAATTAAGGAAGATTCCATACAGAAACTTCTTTGAGCGGAACAAAATAGTTTGTTATTTAAAATTAAAATATAATTTTGTATATTTTTTAAAACTGTGTCCTAAATTTAATAAATGAATTTTTTACTTCAAACATTTAGATATTTTTAAAGAAATATTTGATCAAGAAAGTGTTAATATTTCAATTAATATTCAGATAACAAACTTTAATATCTCTCATTTATTGAAAATATTGATTTTATTTTTATTTTTTTAGAATAAATTTCACGATTCAAAAAATAAATTAATGATTAATTTACCGCGAAAATATCTTAAAGAAAGAAAACCCGTACAAATACAAAAAATATATTTTCGCTATTGTTTCAAGATAATAAAGGGAGGGAAATTTTTGTCCCAATAAACTTCGAATTATTCCGCTTGAAATCCCAGTTAATCCCTTAGAAAAAAAATATGTAACTAATTGTTGTATTTTACGTTTATTTTTCAATAGTTTTATTTTTCAATAGTCCGGTTGTAGCGTATTTTCAACAGTATATAAAATATGTAAATTTTACATTGCACCTGAAAATTCGGTAATTTACTTTTTACGAAGTTTATCTGAGTATAAATGAGGAGCAAAATTATTTTATACAACAAAAAATTTTAACCAATAATGTTTGATAAAAATATGGGTCCTTTTATGTATTTTTTAAAAAAGTTTAATCCGTTTATAGCAAAGATGTTCATTAAATGTTTTTAGATGGTTAAATTGTCAACAACTTTTTAATATCTAAGGCATATGCCGGTAACAAGATGGCTAGACAATGTAGACAATTGGCTAGGGTGGTGTTTACAGATGGAGAGTTATAGAGTCAGATAGGTCAAAATGGTTTAAATTGACTGAGTCGGAAACCGACTGCAGTGTTGAGATAGAAGAGAAAAGAAGATTATGTAACTTTAATAGCAAGCGATGTATCGAATTTGTGAGTAAGTATTTTTTTTACAATTATACCTTAGTAATACAATTTAGCATTGGAGAATGGTGTTATTTCCAAATATTAGTACAATAGACCAAATTATATAAATGTCTGAAAGTGTAAAAACTGGCTATTTCTGGAATTAAAAACAGAATTTAAAAAGTTAAAATTTACTGCATTTCTTGTGAAGTAATCATGAAAGTAATGTGTCGTGATGGCCAGTAATTGATGTTTACAATTAGGCATCACTTCTTTTTTTATCAGACCGTTCTCACGATAGTAATGAAATTCGAAGTGGTTAGGAGACGCGGAGACGGGATTTTAGGAGAGTAGGGCCATAAAATAGGCCAATAAATTCATTTTCTTGTCGAGCGGATTGACAGTTGCAGAATTCGTGGCGACTGAATTCCCAGGGGGCCCCTTACTTTTTCCAAGAAGGAAGTCTGCAGAAGCTAACTTTCTCAGGGATCTCATTGGATTTCGGTAACACAGTGAAACAACAGGAAAGCAATGACACTTAAATAAGGGCAACCCAGAAGAAACATTGAAACCAATAACAAGCCAGGAGGCGGTCCAATAGCAGGAGGCAGGTTCAACAGTCCAAGAAGACCCAACTGATATATGCAGCTGAGGAGCTAAAAAAACTTGATAACTCAACTGTCTTTGAAAATAAAAGAACATCCTTTCACTTTCGGAACTGTACGCTGCGCTTTGCCGCCCCAGACCTTGATTTCAAAAAGTCGTTTAGGGATTATGTGGATCCGTGCCGGGAAGTCCTTGCCTGAAAGCTCGCTATAGCTTTCCCAATCCTGATGATCATCTCCTTTGAGGAGCCTGCCACATTCCCTGGTTACCGACCGGAGTTGGTACCGCCCCAGCCCCTGATCTTGCCGGACCCGCGCTTCACCAGCAGCTCATTTTCAGCTCACTTCTCTACCGGAGGATGTCCCATGAATCTCGGCAGCGTCTAGCAATCTACTCCCTCACCTAGTGCCCCTCCGAACGCAGCCGGACCTTTCTCGTTACGAACTATAAGCTCCAGTGAATCCTAAGATGTCCGGGAACAGCTACCCTTGTGGGAGTATCCGTCACAGTCTAGGAGCGCAATCAGCTCGACAATATGTGAGTGTTATTTTAGATAATCAGTTATAATTTTGAAGGGGCGCAATATACATGTACCACAATTAATTTTATTTGGGAGATTTAATACCTTTATTGATTCACAGTCCATTCTCCGATTCTTAAAAAGAAATAGATCCGTATTTTTTATGATATTTGATAATTCTCATGACTATAAAAAATATGAATTTGAGTAATAATAAAAGTAAGATTTTCTTTGCAAATTTGGCATTCTTCATTTAGCACATAGTTAAGATTGGATATTTTAATTCTTTATATTCAAAATAAGGTGTTTGGGAAATTATTGAATCTGAATAGGGAAGTCGCTACCCTAGTTATTATATGTATGTATATTTGTTACACAACGCAACTCATTAATGTACTAACCACCACTTGATTTATTGATTTAGATTGCATGACATGTTTCACATATTTTCTTTAATTAGTAATTATTTTTTGAATACTGAGACCAAAAGCTACATTGCGACATAATGTTTTGTTGTTGTTTTGGTTAGGTCAAAAAATATACCATCCTTATTTATGCTTGTATAAATGACATAATTTTGTGTGGAGAGTTCCATTAGTGCAAGGTTACAGTTCTTTGTGCAACATGTTAACATAACTAAAAAAAAGCAACATTTACAGTATCTTACTATATAAGTTGTAAAGGACGTGATATTAGAAAAGGAGTTGTCTGTGTGACAACATGTTAACTAAAAGCATTATTTTTTCCTTCTTCTATTATATTGTAAAACGGGCTAAAATGCATAAACTGTGACAACGTTTGTGACCGAACCTTACATTAATTCAGTTAACGTAAACGACATCATTATGATCAAAGTTTAAACCATTAATCTCATAAAATAATTTAAAACATAGTAAAAAAAGTAAATAGTAAAGTAAATTTATGAATTCCTTTTAAATTAATTGCACCGAAAATGGTGTAGTGGTAAAAAAAAAGGTTAAATTTGAATTGGAAAAAAATGAAACACCCTTTTTACGTTGTGGTATCACATTGATTTAGTTTTTGTTACTAAATTTTAAAATGTAATGAATTTTTTCTTAACTGAGCAGAACGCAAAATAAAGTATGAACACTTTTAATATTTCAAAAGACTTCTTTGCTCATTTAAGGCTAAAAAATGAAGGCGCATTATTACTTACGATATGCAGGAAAATGGTTTAACGTATAAAATGACCTTTTTGGTTTAAAGTCACTTTCGTATGGGAAATGACGTGATCAATCGTCCATTGAAATTCTTTTTTAAGAATTTAAAAAAATCTTTGGCAAAAAAAACGTAAAGGCAGACAAAAGATAGCACTATCCAAAATTTTTAAAGGAAAAGTAGAAGTTCTCAAAAACTAGTCTAATGTCTATTAGGTAGATAGTATTCCCTATGACTTTTAAGGCATAATGGTAAGGTAAGTTTGAATTATCATCGCGCTAGATCTACCCTAGGGCTATGAGCGACGGGAGTCATAATTTAGAACCACAGTCAAGTGACGAGCCGACACCTGAAAAGGCATCCAACGCAACCGTTAATGGCGACATCGTAAGCAGCGTTGAGACTTTGAAGCATATTTTAATATGCACTCCCTCTACACATATGTATTATTCCTCGAGCATTTTTTGGCTGTACGCCTACGGACCGTTTATAGGTCGGCAGTTATTTTGGTGATGCCCGGACCCGAACTTGGGACCTTCCACATGCAAGGCGAACGCTCGACTGGGCTCCCCAGCTTACTTTAAGGCATAAAGAGTGAATAGTTAGTGCTGTGTGTGTGTGTGTATAGTTGCTACTATACTTATACTGTTGGTGGTGGAAACAAAGGAATTTCCTTCGCATAGGGCCTGACCTGTTGTTATATTTTTGTAATCAGTAAGCAAAACCTCCCCAACAAAATGGAATAGTGTTCTTCAGGCTATAACCTTATTTATGGAAAAGTGAATATTCTATGAACGATTAACTCCAACATGCTTTAACCTTAATCGAAACAAACAAGTCATATTTTTCTATAGATAATAACATCAAATGTACTTTTTATTTGTGTTTATTCTTATTAACTCTTTGATGACGATGGGCATGAAAAATTTTCACCCGTAAATGAGCTTTCTGCTTAAGTTTATTTAAATAAATTAGATATACGACAAATATGAAGACCAGGGTCAAAATTAATTTATGTAGGATAAATTTAGTTACATTAAAAACGGAATTTAAAAACACACTTAAATAACGTTTTTATTCAGAAATATAGGTGTTAATGGTATTCACAAAATCGTCGTTAATGGTTTAAGCTAACATTACGCTAAACCCAAACTAAACTTTGATTTTGCTTACCCCATCCAATGATGTAGAACATCCTGAGGCTCTTTTGCTCGGCAAAAGATGCAGCGATGAGCTTGTGCAGGTAAAATCCCTCGCAGAACATCCACATGTAGGTTGTCATTCTCGTGTACTTGGTGATCACGCAAAGGACCTTGCAACCGATCTGGAAAGAAAGATTTTGTACATACTAATGGATTGTGTTCCCAGACGTCCAGAATTTGCCGAAGACACCATAGTCTAGGTTTATTAGAGTGACTCAATATAGACTTGTATTACACAAGAGTGACGACAATCGGTAGTTTCCGTAAACATTTCTCTTAAGATTTCTAAATTTATTATTTGGTTTGCATTGCGAATGTTTTATTTTAGTTTCAAAAATGAACCCATGAAATGATAAGTCACTCTTCTTGCAGCTCGCTCTCAAAGCTGTTTTTTAAAAATTCGTTTTCAAACCCATGTTTAGTCTTGTAAAACTCAAGTAAAAGCTTTTGTTTTTATAGTAACAGTTACTGTGTATTTTTATACATTAAATTTTTTCTAACCTAAACACTTTTGTACTGTGTTGCTGTTTACTCATAGTTTTTTTAAAACCCTAATTGTTTAAGTAAAATGTAATAGATATCAGTTCTCTAATTACTACTTAAACATCTTTAATCTTTTTAAGCGCTAACTGATTTTCATAGACCAAAATAAGAAAAAAATAAGTAAACAAAAAAGTAATGGAGAAACCGTGTTCTCTAAAAATTATTCTACACTTTTTATCCCTAATCGAAGAGTGTTTGCACTTCAGGACACATTGTACGTCATTAAAATCCACACGAAAAAAGGATAAACGTATAAACGTATTAACGTTTAATTTTTTGTGTATTATTTATTATTAAAAGAATTTCAAATATAAAATATTACAAGGAACAGTACTGAAGTGCAAAATATATAGTTAGCCACCCAGTGAATACGATAACGATACCTTTATAGACTCTCTCACATATTTAATGCGTAAAGCATATGAGAATTTTCAGTATTATTTTTTCTTAAACTATAATTTTAATGTTTAGTTTGCATAAAGAAACAAGAACGATGTTTTTTCCCGGAAAATATTCCAGTCCTATAAATTGCCGATTCATTTATCGTTAAAACTTAATTTAAAATTAACAATCTGTTTCTATTTTTAGGAACAGCGATCGCGTAAAATTGAATTTAAATTAACCAATTCTTCTATAGTTGACAGTTGTTATTTACTTCTTTAAAGAAGGACCTCGTTTTTTTTTAAATAAAAGTTTTAGTGCTTATTACTGTAGTGTAGATCATTCATAAGGAACTTTTCCGCAATTGTAGTATCTTCATCTAATACAATTATTTGTCCAGGTATACCACAATAAGAAAGGTTGCTGTTGTGAATATTATTGCAATTATTTTACAGAAATATAGGATATAAGGCAAAATGACAAAAAGGAACATTTTTCCTCCTCTCCCTGAATTACACATAATAATATACACTCCAATAAGGATGAAAGGTTTCTGAAAGAAAAATACTCAATTCGTTATAAAAACTCTATATAAAACTCTATTTCTAGTCCTACAAAAGTACCTTTTACTTAGAGTCTAAGGAAATCTTTTATTTGTACCAAAGGGATCTTTTGAATCTAGATGTACGGAAGTTAAAAAAAGGGAACATGTTAAAACAAACTCCTATCTATATTGTTAAGCATAATGTTAGAATGAACAAAACATCGCTTCGTGAAATTCGAAATATAATTTTTCTAAAAAATAATATATACTAAGTAACACAAAGTCAATGTTAATTCGATAGAAAAATTTCTTTATTTATATAAGGATCGGAAAGTTAAGAATTGAAAAGTCCACAAGTCTGTAATTTACACGATATGCTACAGATGGGTGAAAGTTAAAAAAAATCCCCTATTTAAATATAATTGAAGAGCTTAGTGAAAGAACGTGCTAAGCGACGTTTTTGAAAAAAGTGAGATTCTTGTGTCGATGAACATGTTATTCCCTCTTTTACAGTTAACAAGATTACCATTTTCATAAACTTTAAGTTAAGTACATTTTTTAACTTTTGTAAGTTCCGTTTTCAACAGATCTGAGTGCAAATGATAAACTTAAAAGCTAATTTTCTCGTTTTCCGCTTTTTGTCACTTAGCACGTTCTTCCACTAAGCTCTTCAATTGTACAATTTGTAAGACTTGAAATTAATTTCAAATCCTTGTAATTTCTGAATATTTCGATGTATTGAAGAAATAAATAAAATAGCGTTGTAAAGACTATTTATTAGAACTTTTCATCAAAACATTTTTATATATTTATTATTTTATTGATATTTTACTATATTTTCGTTTATAAATAATCACAATAACCGTAAAATATAAAATATTCCTCCGTAAACTGAAAAAAATCGCCTTTCTCTGTTTTTAACCAAATGTTTTATGTATACCGTAATATTTGTTCCACTACAACACTTTTAGTCGGTTAGAATCAAGCTAGTGATTTTCTTGTTTTCTTTTACATAATTCCTTCTACTGTTTGTGTGGACGACCTTATATGGTCGAGATGGTTTGATACCCGCATCTTGTCGAGAAGCCTGGGTTCGAAACTCAGCAATCGTTTAATCGGAATTGCGCAAGAACTATCTTAATACAAATCCACACATTCACTGGGTTCCTCGAGTACGCTAGGTTAGACGTGCTCGTTAAATCTATTGAATCCTAAGTACTGATGGTAGTATACGATGAAGTTTCTTACGTTAATTTTACGTTTCAAAGTCGGCCCGAACCTCTTCGCCTTTGTTAAACGGTTTTAAATTTATTGTTTTTTATAAGTTTGGGGGGAAGGTAAAATGATGTTACGGATAGAGACCGTACCCGGTCCGACGCCAAGGAGACCAGCCCACTGACAACTACACTATCGCTTTCCCAATTACATAAAGAGGGACTTTAGTTAGATAAGTAGGTATAATTCATTTAAAATTTAATATAAATATCTTTAATTTAATAAAGTTTACAATTTTCGAAATCCCCTCCCCAACTTTCTACTGACGCAACACACACATATACTGTGTGGGTATAACGTTAGCTTGTTTGCCACTGCGTGAAGCATTGTACGTCCTTACCAACATATATCTGTTCATAAGACACACATTCAAGGTTATGATTGTACATCCTCTACTGATAACAAATACAAGTTAAGTTTCCATATCAACTTCCTACTTGTTAATATTAACCAGTAACAAAACGAAATCTATTCCGATAAGAATAGGAGAAATGTAAATTAGGAAGTTTATCACATGGATTGGAAGGAAATAACCGGCGGATATAAATGATGTCACATAACTTAAACTTTCGCCTAAACTAATTTTAAATTGTTGGACATCTTAGAAGTCTAACAAATTTTCCTGAAACTTAATACAGTTTAGTAAAATTAACTATCAAATTAGTTTTTAGTGATTTACTGCCTTACTAAAATATTAAAACTTTGAAATTCGATGTCCTAATACCATTTACGTTTAGTGACAATATATTTTGATAATTTTATGATACAGAACGAATTTCCGAATAGCTTCTTCCTTTGCAGTTTAATTAATGAATAGCATTAAATTGAAGGGCATTAACTTCAAACGTAATGTGTTAATAATAATGCTAGGTTTTATACAATTTCAATATTTAATCTAAAAAAAATATTTAATTAAATGCTTAACTTTCATTTTCCCACTCTTTTTTTAAATAAATAAAAGCATTGCTAACGAAATTTTAATTTTTAATTTAAGGAAGTCGATTAAATAGCTTAAATACAGTTTAAAAAATAAGAATATACATTATCATTTGCAACTTCAGAATTTTCAATTGCATTAAAGCTTTATATGTTTCAATGAAACAACTTTTTTAAAATTAATATTGAACATCTATTTTACTATTAATAATTTACAGAAAAAAGTTATTTGAACACAGAACAAGTGTCCATGATTATAAATCTATATCTTTTAATGATTAAAAACATTTAACAATCTATAACAAATTAGCTTTATGTACCCGGCGTTGCACGGAAGTACCTTTCATATCGGTAATTTTAAAATTATGTTAACTTTTATTTTGTGCCAATTGATATCTCTCCTTACAACTCATCAGCTGAAACCACATTTTTTTAAAATATATGTTACCTATTAGTTCTAAAATCCATTTTTTACATACTTAAAAAAACATAGATAAGTTTGTATTAAAATAAAATGTTTTAGGCGTCTAACTGAAATTGCAATATTATCGTATCACTAAAACAAAGATGAATAGTCTTGCCTTTTCTTTAATGCAAATTCACATATCAAAATAATATTATTACAAACTGTCGAATGGCTAACTAATCATATAAGCAGTAAGTCCTTCTGTATTTACAATAAGCTGTCTGTTGTGTGAAGGGTATTATTGGGGCTAAGGCACTTTTGTTTATGAAGCCTTTTGTACCAACTCAAAATCACCGAAGTGATGCAGCATTAGGATCCACCCTCAACACCAATTCGAATAATTCATTGCTACCTGATGCGGTATGGTAGAGGGCAGCACCACTATCACGCTCCTCACCCATTCGAGTCCATTACACAAGTTTCCTGCTCAAAAACAACGCGGTAGAGGGTAACACTACCGATCAGATGATCATAGAATTGCTTGTCAGACCCTTAGGTACTGAATTGGTTTGGGAAATTCGAGAACTTTGGGACCACGTCAGACTTTAACGTGCACCAGTCACCTTTAGCAAGCACGGGGAGTTTTCGGAGAAGAAGAGTTCCTTTCTACTTCATTCGGCTGGCAGGACACGAACTCGCAACCTAAGAGATGCCAGCCTAACACTCTACCAACCAGGCTATCCCGACCACTTTACAACAATACTATCGCATTAGTGAAACTATTTTTTCGAAAATTTAAAGAAAACCATAATGAACGGTCAATGAACAAAATGAATCGGCTTCGTCACTTAACCTAGTTTCAAAATGGCGGAGGCTTATTGTTTGTGTCAAATTTTAAATAGAACTTAAACAGCCAAACGGACATGTTTTAAATCCAATACAGAATATCCTTTAACAAATAACCCAAGAAAAAACCCACTAAACATTTACACAAATATTCTAACGAATGGAAAAATATTTTTGGGTTATGTCTTAAAAGCTCAAACAAAAATATGTATGAGATATAAATTCAATTTTCCTCTCAGTAAAAATATACTTTGGAAAGCCATTGATATCTCCCACATTACGTTGACATATTGTAGCTCTTGATAGTATTTTAAAGAAAAAAATATAAATGGGAAATTTCTTTCATAAGGAAGGATTTTTGTAAAGTTCCGCCGCTAGCACTTTAAGCATACATATTGACAGTTGAATTTTTGAGCTATTGAAACTGTCCATGCGCCTTCCCTTCATTGAATTTCAAGAAGTTCTTTTTCGTGAAATTTCTTATGTTAGAGTTGAATTTTTATTCAATGGTTAAGCAAGGGTAATGTTGCAATATTTTTAAAACTTAAATTTACCTTAATAAATGAATATTTATTTACATTGAAACATATTCAATGTATAAATCAAACAGCGATAATTTGTATTTAAAAAATTAAACTCCTTATTTAAACATGTATGAAATACATAGAAAATATATATTTAAAATTTAAAATATTTGCTTTTAAAAAGTATATATAATTTCGATAGTATATTCAATTTCGATAGTGGAAAAATCTATTGAAATAACTTTATCCCAAAAAAATAATCTGAAGTCTTGTTAAAGCATTTGGAACCTTGAACTAAGTTATCTGCATTAATTCCTCTTTTGTGGATGTCAACCTTACAAAATCGTATAATAAATGTAACGTTTATGAGGACGTGGATCACATTAAATCTGATCCTGATCTGAAGTCTTGACGCCCATTTATGTTTTTCTTGATCATGTGCCGATTTCGTCACTTGACCGGGTTTCAAAATGGCAAAGACATGTGTTAAAAACTATTTTTGTTTTTAGTACTAAAAAACTGTTTATGTTAAAAACTTAGATAGAGCATAAAACAGTCAAACGGAAGTGCTTCAAAACCAATACAAATAATAATCAATCATTTAAAGAAACTGCTTACATGTTTGAGAAAAAAAAGAAACCAAAAAGACAAACCTTCCTCAATAATTAAATCAAAATACTAAAAGGTCATCGTGATAGCTTGTCGATTTCGAGGATCAATGTCAAATGATTACATTGCAGCGTCCCTTCGCAATTATTAGTATTAGTGTGCGATGTTTCCAAGGGAAATTGGATGGACTGTAACTCGATTGCTTTCAGAAGAGGTCTTTGATCTCGGAATTGTGGTTGTATTAAAAGCGAATTTCTGTATGTGTAGCTAATGATTGTATGCATTAAGTAGGAATAAAGTAAATAAGAGTAACATTGAGTAAGTAAGGTAACTATGTAAGTTATGCATGATAAAGAACACCGCATTAAAAAAAAATTACAGAAAAAAGCATATTTACAGAAAAATACTTCCTAAAATTCTTTAAATAGTATTATTTTGTAAAAATAAGGTGTTTTAGAAGTAAAAATAGATTTTCCTGTTTTTTAAAAATTAAAGAGTACTATACAGCAACCGAAAACTCATTTTAATGGTTAGTCGAAAAACTGCTTACCAAAGTAGCTTAGGATAGCGTTGGACTGAAGATCTAAAGATCCGTGGTTCGAACCCTAGTTCAGCAGTTTATTATTCCTCTGTAGTATCGTGTCAATATCTCCACCTGGGGTTTTATTCCCCACCGGGGGATGTAGACTTATTTTTCCCTAAACTGTGTTCGTTAAAAAACATTTTTTTGCGTTGAAATTGTAAGTTGTTCTTACAAAATAAACATATTTTCTCTGTAAATGTTACGATATTTTTCTAGCACACCATCTGACAGTTCTTTTTCCCTGAAAACATACTTTATTTTATAGTGTAGCAGGTAAAGTAGTTTCTAAACCAACAAATTTAGTAGAAATGTTATAATTCATAAAGTTTAAAAGTTCAAGATAATTCAGAAAATGAAACAGTTTTGAAATCGTACTAATGAATTTCAGAGATTGGAAACATTTTAAAAATAACGTAATTTAATCTAATTTTAGTTAAAGTTAAGTAACCATTAAGTCAGCCGTAAAGTAATTTTTAAATTAAATATTCATTTTAGTTATGCCACATTACGTAGTGATTACAAAAAAATTCTACAGAAATTAAGTAAATTAGTACAAAACTATAATATGTAACGGTTAAAAATCCATCCATTTTACAGTTTAACACAACACAAAAATATAATATTATTAAAAAAAAAGAAATAATTAATTTCAATTTAAAGATATTTTAAAAACGTTTTTTAATCCAATTTTGAAAGAAATACGTATTAAAAGGAAGGAAACGTCTACTCTTAAGCAATTAACTTAAAGTCCGCAATTAATTTATTTCTGTAATTTTTAATCAATTCATGGTTAAAATTGTCAATTAATTAGCAGCTAAATTGTCAATTAGTGTCTAAATTTTGAATTAGTACTTAAATTGTCAATTTTAAATTTGACCTGATTACGTCAAGCACAACTGCAGATAATAGAACGTTGTAGTGAATTTCGACGGTTTTCAAAAGATTTAAGTTAATGGGAAAGTAAATTACTGTTTTCGGAGAGAGAGGCAGAGAAAGACCCACAATTTTTCTTCATATTATATTGTTTGAATTTAATTTCTATCTATTAGTATTAAAAACTTAACTTATGCTTAACTTAACTTTTCTTAACTTAACTTTTCTTAACTTAACTTTTCTTAACTTAATAAATAAATCGAAAAGACAAAATTTCTTTATCGAAATCCCTAGTGGATCAACATGTTTATTCGAAAAGTATTGTTGCTGCGTAATTTCAATTATTAATTAGTTTTTAAAAAATTATTGTGAAAAATGATAATATAATAAATTGTACATACCTTTTAACAATACAAATAAATATATGTTAGCGGATATATTTTGATTACATTTTAAGATCACTCTTTTTCTCTTCCTTAATCAAGTTAATTTATTTCTATAAGGAGCTTAAAAAACGTCCGAGTTGAAGTATTTGTTAGTCTTACATACAATATAATAAATTTATTAAATGCTAATAAAATGATATCGTAAAGTGACAGATACATGAAGATATCAACTTTTAAGATGTTCTTTGTTGTTATCATTTCCAAATATAACTTAAAAATAAATTGTTTTGCAAAGGATTACAATAAAAAATATTCAAAAGGAGGTGCCGAAAAATCTTAAAATTTTTAAATTTGTCGCTATTTATAATAAATTACTTTAGAACATTCTAAAAATAATGTTTATTTTATTCTTGCTTTACGATTAATAGAACGAATTTTAAATAACTGCTTATTTATATATATCTATCTTATTGATGTAGTTTAGACTTACAATTTTGTAACTTTACAAGAGTATGTTATTTTTAGAAGAACACTAATTTCAAAATGATGTTTTAGGAAGGCATTTGAATTTATGCAGAAATAGTTATATTTATGATGACTTTGTTGTCCAGAAGTTTGAAGTATTGCTTTATTTTGAGAAAATTGAAATGTTAAAAAATTAAAAATGCAATTTTTTTAAAAATTTTACTTTTAATTAAAACGCTAAAGTTTTTTGAAGAAAGCATAATATTCATTCGCATGTCGATCAAATGGCAAATCCACGTATGTGCAAAACGCAGAGATGAAGAAAATGATAATATTATTCTCACAGTTTTGAAAAACCTCCAATCTCTAGAATTTTCACATTCGTGGTTTTGTCTTTTGACCCAGGGCCTGATCTAGAAAAACTTGGACTGTACGCACAAAAAATTTTGGGGCCCCTTTACGGAAAATTTTGCATATGAACACCATTAAGATCGTGCCAGTTGTTCGATGTATCATACTTTTCTTGTATTTTATTAGCTTCCTTATAATATAAATCCTATTAGGTCATTGTCTAAGTTAAATTCAAGCTAAAACCAAAGGAAGGCCTAAAAATTTCCAAAATTTACTGACATTTTGGATATTCACAACATTTTTCATAAAAGAAACTAAAACTTAGGAGTCTTTGGCCTGGGCCTAACGGGCCTTATGGAGGATCGGGCCCTGCTTTGGCCGATGATATGGTACTGTCAGAAAATATTTATTGTTGCAAAAATTATGATATTACTTGACTATCAAAATATCTGAATGATATCAAAATATCAATTTAAATGGATTGATTTAAAATATTAATAACATACTACAAACATGGCATTCGAAAGGTAAATTGATACATGTTCTACCACGTATTCAAATTGTCAAAAAAAAAACTATTTGAAAATTATGAATATCTACACGTTCACCCATTTGAGGTAAACAACCCCCAAAACTCGTTGCTTCTAAGGATTATTAACCCATTTGCTTACTTTAACCCATTGCTTAATAAATCCACTTTGGGTACTTTACGGCCTTCGACCATTCTATTAAACTCGTTTATATATTTATAGGTGTTTTGAATACGTTAAAAAAATAATCAAATGTAAATAAAAAATATTTGATTAATTTTTTCTTTAATTTAAAATCCATCTCTATTATGATGTCGCAGTAAAAACAGAATTTAATCATCTCAAGTAAAATCCACCATCTGCTATGTCTTCTCTGATATTTCAAACGAAAATTCCGTTGGAGTTTGAAAGTTTAATGAGTTTGTTTTGCTATGATTAAATGCTCCATTTATCGTGAAATGAAGTTTCGCGCATAACGCAAACTCGTTTTGGAATTTGCACTAGCTAAATAAATGAGTTGTGAAGGAAATACAGAACTTATAAGTATTGTAATAATGAGTATTTGCGAACTATAATGGGTGATGTGCGTGTTGTATTTGGAATATAAATGAGTAACGATTAAACACTTATATATTACGTATGCAAACTTTGTCTGGTATTGTATGTGAGGTATAAAAATATATTTAAAAACTTAAATTTATTTTTTAGAAACGTCATACTTAAAGAAATATGTCCGGAAAAAATGTTTTGCGTACAAATATTTTGTTATAGAACTGTATGTGAGGGGAAAATTAAATATATTTGAACATTTTAATTCATGTTTTTCTTAGAAACATAAAGAAATATGTCTAGAAGAAAAATGTTTTGTTTAATAATTCAGCGTAGGCGTTAATCTTGCTAAGCTAACGTTCTGCCCGGAGCAATTTCTTCTGTAATAGTTTAGAATATTTACTTGGTACAAAAGTCGAAACAGATCGTTAAAATAATATATGACTGATTTTTTATTATTAATTTTATCTTTCATACGCAATTTTTTATGCAGATTGAATAAACTTCAATATAAGATCCTCCCACGCAAAAAACTCTAACAGTCTCTATAAATTACCAAACTCTTCCGATATATTCTCAAAAATTAAATAAAAAAATAGTATAACTTTATGTCTTGCATGTGCTCTTTTAGGACTGAATGGAAAAGATTAAAAGTAAGTTAATGACATAAAATTGTTTTTAAATCAAAAAAATATTTTTAGGAAATAACACTTCGAATACTTTTCCACTATTATATACTTCATTATATAGCTTAAACATTTTAATTACCAATTATATAAAGAGATGTAACAACTTTCGTGATTTTATTGTCAAGGGGACGTACATATATTACGTCACGCAAAATTTTGACTTTTTTGACCCCTCCATCCCCATATGTCACGCTGCGTCACGTTTGATCAAACCCCTCCCCCTAAATTTACGTAACGTTGTTGCACCCCCTCCCCTTTTCAAAGAAAAAGTTAATTTTAATATTTCCCTATGTTTCTGAAATTAAAAAAAAATATTAATATTTATATATTTTTAAAAAAGTTTACTTGGAAAGAAAAAAAGTAAAAATTATCTTGGTTAAATAATTCATTCATAGGAATAGACCGACATTGTATTGACATTTCCGTTGTCCAAGGACTAACTAGCCATTTGCTAATGTCTTCTAAAAAATGGGGTCCGTGTGTAATCGGAACTGTCTAGTTTTGGGTCTTTTGGTGTTTGTCCAGGTAGCTGATAGTCCTGTGATTGGTCAAGATAGAGTTGCAATTTAACGTGTTACCAAGTACCGTTACGGAATGGTCTGTAAAATGTAGGAGACTAATAATGCCAACGTTGTGGCATATAATAATCTCCCCATTTCTTCCTGAAATAAAGTGTTTCGTATAATAAAAAAAACCCCTTTAGATTTGTTTATCAAAAAGTACATTTTATGTAAATAGATTTTTCCTGCAAAAAAATAAATAATCTAACGAAACTGTTTATTGATTCAGAAATGAAGCTTATGTTGTAAGATATAGAGTTTTATTCAAGTAAGGTGTTAAAAAACTTATACTAATTTATTGATTCCTATTAAAGCTACCAAACTTTTACTTTCCTTACCGTAGTAAAGGTTTAACATGCATTTTCGGGTTCCGTTTTGTGTAAAACGAGCCTTACGGTACAAGTCGTCTTCAATTTTACTCTCTTTTAACTGTACTTCGACGTTTCAAAATGCATCAACTTCTCTGAATCTTACATTACGGATATTTCCTTCTACTTTTAAGCATTGAATATAAAACATACCTACGATCTTATTTTGTATCTATTCCTTCTCCCAAAGTATCAACGTATCTTTTTTTCTGAAAGTAGATTAGCAAAATTCCTCTTCAAATGTTTAAAAGTGCGTAAATCCCTTGGTTGTATACATATTCAAAACTAATTTTAAGGATGTAAATTTATTTTAAGTTTCAAAAGCTTTTTTTAAAAAAAGTTTTTGGTTTTAGAGTCAAAATAAGGTTAATAAGGAACATCGGTAAATATATCTCGTAGTTTAAATCATGAACCTCTAAGTATGTACCAATCTGTATCATATGAACTCTTAAAAATAACAAATGACTAAATTTAAAAAAAAATGAATATTTATTATCGTTAAGACGTGGAAAAATAAACATTTTACTAGCCGTTATATAATGAAAGTCAGTGGAAACAAAATAGATATTTTATATTATTAAACAAACAAACATTGTCGAATCTTTTCGATTATGTATTCAATTTTTATAATATCTATACATAAATAAACACGTTTTTCTGAAATTAACCGGTGCTTATAAATATTATTATACTTCTAACAAAACTTTTACAAAGCATTAAGAGCTTTCCCAATTAATCCGGAAAATTTCAAAACAAAAGATTCTTTTACAAACAAAAAGAATTCTCAAGAACCTTTTAAAGAATTTTTTATTGCTATGGGCAAGATAAAACTTCTGAAATGGATATTTCTGTAAAGAAGAACTAAATTACTAAAATGTCTTGTGTGTTTATGCAACAAAGAACAAGAGGCAATAAAGTACAAGAAAGTATTTCATTGGTTTTTTTTTATTCTTTATAGCTTAAGAAACATTTTTGCTGTTATCGTTGTGTTTGAAATATTGTTATCATTCATGCATTCCAATTTTAAAGAAAATTCATTTGAACTATAACATTATTATGCTTTAAAAGTTACAATATTCGTTAATTTATGGTTTTTAAGTTAAAAAATAGTTTTATTAATGTAATAGCATTGTAAATACAAGAGGACTTAAAAGCTAATAGGAGTAGTTAGCCTTTCGACAGTTTGTAATAATATTAGCTTGATGTGCGAACTTGCATTGAAGAAAAGCTAGACTATTAACCTTTGTTTTATTAATACGATAATATTGCCATTTTAGTTAGACATATCATAAAGCCGCCAAAGCATTTTATTTTAAAACCAACTTATTATATATATATTTTGAAAGTATTATTTATTATATAGTATCTAGATTTTATAACTTATAAGTAACATAGTTAAAAAAAGTATATATTTTTTTATCAGTTTAGGCTGTATAACTTCATTCGTCTCTCATATGAAATGCAAAATAATGAAACAAATATAAAATAAATAAACATTTTGAATATTGTGTATATTGAAGGTTCAAAGAAAATAAAGGATATTTTATTTAGGAAATCAGAACATTTAATAAGGTATTAAATAAAATGTAACTATCTTGATTAAGAATATAATGTTACAGAAAAAATGATGAAAACTAATCTAAAATTTTTCCAATATATCTATTTAATATCCCTAGCATATGTACATAAACCCATCGACACAATAAAAACAGAAGCACAACAATTACACTATTCTTAAAAAGTGAAAAACGTTAATGAAGTTTAGAAACATTTTTAATATTTATATTTTATATAGAATATGATGGATATTATCGAAAAATCATAGCACATAGTTTGTATTATTTCATTTTATTTCAGTTCATTTTAAACCAATTGATTTCAATTGCTAAATTTATTTGATTAAATGAAGATTAATGGGGAAAAAAAATTTAGAGTATAATATTTGAAATATTTTTTTTACTGTAAAAACAATTTCAAATTGAAACACACATTTTACATCAAAATTAACCCTCCAAATCTAAAACTTCTCAGATTACACGTTTATTAATGGAAATATTATTTCTAGGAAGCAAAATCGATAAAGACTATCAAATGAACCCTCACTTTCTTAACAGGACTTCTCTTTTTTTCCCCCAGTAATGGTGTCGCCATCCAATAACTTCGTCTAAGTATTGACTGCTCCCATATAATATTCTTACAGCTTCTTGTGTCAACAAATCTCATCTTTTCTAAGGCTGGAGTGGCAACGGATGAGGTTGAGAATTGATTGTTCCTATTTTCAAATGCTGCTAAAAAGCAGCTTACGAAGATGTAATTTGTGCTTTTAAGAGAATATTATAGCTGAGAATTTCTCGTTCAATTACATTACTTTAGACAAAAGGGTAAATTAAGTTTTAAGATTGATTTTGGTAGTGATTTTGCCCTAGAAGCTGCATAAAATAAACATTTATCTTCGGTTTTCAATAACTAAGAGTCTATGTAAAATATTGAAGTTTCGGGAAATTAGTTATGCAAGGATATTTTTCTAGAGCGAGAATAGCGTACATTAACCTGGAGCCATTTACAACGTTGGCTATTTCAGTATGCGATAAAATGCTAATATTTTCATTAGTTTATACCGAAATAAGTCCCGCAATAAAATCCATTTTTGACTCAAAATATTTTATTCTTATACATTTTATTTTTTGTAACCTAGTAAATGCATTCTGTAAATGTAAATTTTTAAATTATTATGTCGAAGCGATAACATCTATAAAGTTAAGTATCAACTTTTAGAAAAAGTAAGGTTAAGTGTTATGGCTAATTCCATGCAACTGTAGTATAAGTCACGATTTGAATTTTTTTAAAAATAAATCTTTTGTAAATAAATCAAATTAAATAAAACACGTTACATTATGTAACTGCACTAAGTGTAGATCAACTATTCTACTATTTTTTTTTATTTACTGTTCAGATTTGTTGTAATAATCACTTTTTTCCCACGTGCCTTACACTACAAAAAGGGCAATTTTGCATAGAATTAGCCTTATATACAAAGACTTACACACATTTTTCGTATGATACCAAAAATTTCAAATTAACGTTAAAAACATTTATAGGTTTGAAACTTTATAGGAATTTGTATTGTACCCCAGCACAAAGATTCATTTTCTGATGATAACACAAACAATATAGGGACCAATAACAACTAATTGAATTATAAATATAAATTTTATTTAAATTACGAAGTGGTAGCTTATTCTATTAGTTCGTTGTAAAATTACTCTTAGTGAAAATGCTAAAACAATATACATTTATATATCAATTCAAATTCCTACTTATGCCCTTTTGTTTATCACAATATGAATAATTCTTCAAGGTTTTAAATAGAGAGCAATTCTAAATTGTAAAGGTACTGTATATCAGCTATTATGATTTATTCTCTCATCATTTGGCTGAATACTTGAATAATAAAAAAAAACACTTGATTTTTAAGTGGAATGGACTCTTATAAGTGAAAAAACTTCAAGTCGACGTGAAATATGATTATCTACATTCTAATAAACACTTCAATACTGAAAAATAAAATTTAAGTGAAAAAATCGAATAGGGTTTTGAAATACAAGCATATGATGGCTAGAACTTCCTGTTTTACATCACTTGGGAAGCATGTAAGAGAAGTAGATAAGGCAAGTAAAGACGAATGCAAACACGCAGCCGTATTTAGTGATCGCCAAATATTTGACTTTTACTGCTGTTAGTAAATCGCTGAGTAGTTTGCGCAGTCGGGAAGAACAGGGGGATGACTGGCACACACAGCAATCCTTCCTGTTTTTGTTTTTGGTTACCCAGGCGACTATTAATGAAACGTTTGATTCTTACGATGCAAGTACCATTGGCGGCATTTTTGACTGATTAGCCATTTCTGATGTTGTTTATAGAGGAAGGAAATGTATTGAATGTTTTTAATATGTAATGAATTTCTTAAGTTGGAAATAACTTAGAGTAAAGTTAGTATTGTTTTTAGTTAATTTTATTAACCAACGTTATTTTAAATTCTTTGGTAGTTGTAAATGAAAGGTATTTTGGTTCGTCAGTGTTACATAAATAAAACTATGTAAATGCTTTTTTAGCACTTAAACAGCTTTTAACATACGTTTGGCGTCTAATTTTTTTTGGTTGACAAAGAGTAAGGGAAGCTAGTTTTACAATGGGTATTTTTTTTTTACTCAGTTTTATTAAAAAAATGGAACGCTATTTGCGTAGTGGTTGAAGTGGCTTAAGTAGCAATCCAACATTCATCTTCAGCAAAACAAAAACTAATTTAATAGAACCTGTTAAGTTGTCGAAAGAGCAGATTTTTAAAAAAAATATTTTCAATCATAAGTAAATTTCAGTTCTTTTTTTGAAACAAAATATGCTTGCTAGCACTAAATTAACGTTATCAATATTGTATGCACTAAAATTGGGATTTTTCTCGACGTAGGTACGTAGTTTTCTTCAAATAACTAACACTGCTGATTGTTGAGGTAGTATCAAAGCTTCAATTTGATGACCGGGGCAAAAATTCCGAAATGCATTTGGGGCACATATATCAACAATGCTCAATTTTTTTGTTGTCTTGGACTAATTTAGCTAAGTCCGAGGTCGCAATGTCCATTTACGAATATTTTCTGTATTGCTTTGCTAAGGGAAAATTCTGTCAACATATCCGTTGTATTATAGATATTTTTTGCTGCCAGTAGTATTCTTTATTATAAGAGGGTTTTTTTGCAGTGTAGCTAAAAAAATGGTTCAAAAAGGCATAAAGCCATATAAGTTAACTCATTAACGACGGTTGGCAAGAAAATTTACCACGCGGCAATGAGCTCTCTGCTTAAATTTATCTAAATAAACAAAAACTGAGTATGATGAAGACTATAGTCCTGAAAAATGTATAACATATTAAGAGGGGACTGGGGAGCCCAGTAGGTTAAAGCCTTCGCTTTGCATGCGGAAGGTCCCATGTTCAGGTCCGGGCATAGCCAAAATAACTGCCGACCTATGAACGGCCCATGCAGCCAAAAATGTTTGACGAATGATACCCCGTGTAGAGGGAGTACACGTTAAATATGCTCCAAAGTCCTAATGCTGCGCACGATGTTGCCCTTAACGGTTGCGTTGGTGCCTACTCTGGTGTCGGCTCGTCACTTGACTGTGGTTCTAAAAAACGACGCACGTTGCCAATAGCCCTCGTGTAGCTCTAGTGCGACGATAATTCAAACTAAACTAAACATATTAAGTTGCACGAAAAATGAATAAAAAAAACTTAAAGTTAACTTTTTCATTCGGAAATGAAGGTGTTAATGGTATTCACAAAGTCGTCGTGAATGGGATATATAGGTTAATTTTAAATTAAGTTAGTTTGAATTATCGTCGCACTACAGCTACACGAGAGCTATTGGCGACGGGCGTCGTAATTTAGAACCACAGTCAAGTGACGAGCTGACACCTGAGTAGGCACCCATCGCAACCTTTAAGGGCGAAATCGTACGCAGGATTGGGACTTTGAAGCATATTTAACGTGCACTCCCTCTACATGGGGTTCGTCGGCAATTTTTGGCTGCACGGGCTGTTTATAGGTCGGTAGTTATTTGAGCGATGCCCAACCCCAACTTGGGACCTTTTGCATGCAAGGCGAACGCCAACCGACTGGGCTCCACAGCCCCTAAGATAATTTTGCTTACCCCGTTCTCTTCGAGCACTGTGTCGTGTTCGGACGAGTCGAGCTGCTCCAAGATGACGAAGCACTTGAATAGGATGGACATGAGAGCGTTCAGCAGCAATGCCGTGAAGAGATTCTTGTGCATAGTGATGCGGTACACCTGAAGTTGCCTGAAACACATGCACCATAAACTTTTGCTTTCAAACTTACTTTTCGATTAAATGTTTACGTTATCTTAGTAAGTTAATGGACAACTGGAAAGATCACGCCTACTGTGACATCACAACTACGTCAAACTTGTCTTATACCCCCAAAACAAACCATCCAGCAGTAAATTGATCCAAATTAGAATGGCGGCCTATGTGTCACAACTACGTCAAACATTGTCTCTCTTCTACCCATAAACAAACCATGTTTCGCCCTGTTCGAATTATCCATTGACCTTTCATCCCTTAATTGTGTCGATGAAATGAGGATCAAGCATTTTCGGGAGCTGGGAACTAAACACAGGGGGTTCCGAGTGATGTTGACCACTTGAGTGACAAATGCTTCGCACCCCAGTGCCCTTGTTTAGGAGAACTGAAATGGGAACTGCAGGCCTTTGCCCACTTGGCATTCGGCCACTAAAAAAATAATAATTTATTAAAATATAAAAATAGTACGATGATGTCTAATATATGCGAGAAAGAGCATTATAAAAACACATACATTTCCCTACATTTAATTGATTAAATCCGTAACACGGAATTTCCAGTTTTTAAGTTCTCCAGTTTTAGTATTTCCTAGAAGCTTGTTTCACTCGCGAAATAAGTTTTCGTTGCTAATTAGTCTATCAACACTCTATCACCAAGCAAGATAGTAGGCTGGTGGAACGCGTAGCAAGAAACCAGCTCCAACGCCCAACCAACTAGGCTGGTGGTTTGGTTGATTAGATAACGTCGCACTGCAGCTATATCTTGTCAAAAGTCGATGATTTGCTGGAATGATTTAAAGCATGTCGCACACAGGGACATGGTTGTTCTAGTGCGACACTCAAACTACCAAGTTAGAAAATTTTTAAAGTTATGTAAACTTAACAAACAATTTGCTGCTTCACAGCGTCCGAGTTATGTAAATTATACTTAAAGTTCTGCGCCACCGTTTCAGAGATAGCCAATAATTGATAAGGAGAGGGAGGTAGTAAATAGTTATACATGTAAGCTGAACTTTATGACAGGTCATTCGGGATTCCAAACCTCGCATTGACTTACTGCGAGGAGTGAAATTTAAAAGATTTATTTTTCTACTGCTATGGTGAGTTGCCATTTCTATTTTTCCTCAATTGTCCGAATAATTTGAAAACTTAACTTTTCTTAACTACAAATTTAAGTCTTGTTATTAATAAACAAAATAAGTTGTATAGTTATTGGACTTGTATAGTTAACCAGCTAACCATGGTTGGCAAGAAAGTTTTCCACGTCAAGATAAGCTTTTTGCTTAAGTTTTTCTCAATTGATGTTTTTTTTCGGGAATGAAATTGTTATGGTATCCATAAATGGGTCGTTAATGGGGTAATTGTTCATTGCAGTCTGTAATAAAGTATTTCACTATTAACGAAAAAACTGTTGTTAGGTTACCGTAAAGTTGAACGATAGTATTTAAAATGGCTTGCGTTATGAGATACTATTTATATTGTATTCCCTCGCTACACCTAAATCTAAAATAAACGAATATATTATAGCGATCGTAACACTGAGATTTTACATGTACGGTAATTAATTATCAATGAGTTAGAAATTTAATGTAAGCTTTTTCACTTTTCAGACTGGTTGCAGTTGCTGACGTGTCTGCTTTGTGGTGCAAGACTTCAACACACAGCATGTCGCGTGTCTGGAGCCTTGTCTTTGATACTGACGTCGCTCTTGGTAAGCTTTTGATGTAATCAATTTATTTCTTGAAAAAAAAGTATATCCTAGTTTCAAAATAATGGAAAATGTTCGAACTGTGAAGTTTTAACTTCTTAGGAAATTTCAGTCTTCAAAATGAGTAGTTGGCATTAAGTCGTCTTGAATGGTTTGCTTATCGTTGCTTAATAGTCGCATATGGCTGCTACATTTTTAGCTTGTTAAGTTAGTGTATTTTAAATTGCTATCGATGAGTGAGTTCAAGTAATTCTTTTGTGTGTAGTATTAGGGTTTGAATCCTTAGACAATAACATACTAATATTTTTGTTTGTGTTGCAGGTATTTCACCAACTATTCAACGGTAGACCAACTTATTTCCCTGGCCCTCGCCAATAGCCTTCGTGTAGTTTTACGGCGACGCAACTCGACAAGCCTTTTGCGTGTCCAAGTTAATTATCATCTGGTCAAATTGAAGGCTTTCTGCTCTACAGGTTTCGGTAAGTAACAACTTTAAATATTGGTCAACCTATTTTCTGTAGAGATTATGATCTCTCAAATTCTACGAAGCTAATTTACTTATTCGTGTTACAGGTATTCACTAGTAGGGACGCCAGACACCAATACTTCTGCTGGTACCGATTAAAGACCTGCCTGTTATGGTAAGTACGATATCTTATTTCACTAGAGTGAATGTAAATCTTTGTGATGGTTACTATTTCTTAAATATGTACTTTTTGTTCTGTGCAGGAGCCCAACACGACTTAAAAACGTGCAGCAGTTTTGCAACACCTCGTCATTTCGCCGGATTAAAGATCTCACTGGTGGTCCATGTGAGCTACTAGAACGACTGGTACGACATTTCAGCAAGACTACAAAGAGTGGAATAGAAGGTACGTCCTGGAACGTGTTCAGTTTCACAATTTGACTTGTAACTATGCAAGAATTAGTTTATTCAATAATTTTCATGCTCTAGCAAGGTGCAACTAATTTTGAAATTAACCTTTTTCAATCCCTACTTTGAAAATAGTTCAGACTTTCACTAAAGGAGACAATTGTTGCGGTAGTAACCAAATATCTGTATATTCAAATGAAACTAGTTATCAAATTGGATTCTCTCCTCCAGGTGCGTTTCAAGTTACCGGCCAAGGAAACTACGCCAACGGAAACTGTTCAACACACGTCAGGGGCATCGTCCATCGTTGGGGTCTACGGTTAAAGGCAACTGTGTTACATTTTTCTAAACTACAGTGTGAAGGTACTGTCTATACTAAAACTTTAAGAAACACTTTAATTAGTTTACATTTACCTGCCAGTAAGAGTTTGCAACTCTTATCCCTAATAGTGTTCGGGGCTGGGTTAAATTGAGTGTGCAATGGTAGTAGCTCCCGTGCGACGTTTATCTAACCAAAACTGCTCTCATTATTTAAGTATAAGAATGCCTAGGTACATTAGAAATAAAATATAGATGTTAGACATAATGGCTTAATCCAATATTCTTCGATAGGTGTTTGTAATTGTCTTCATGTTATACTAAATTCGTCTGAAGGGTTTATAATTTAAGTTGTGGGATTTTTCTAAACTTACAAACTTGGTCAATAGCTTCGAATGAGATTATTGCTGGGATATTTCGGGTATTACCTAGTGCAGTTCTAAACAATTCAAACCTATTGCATCATTATAAATTGGGGTTTAAATTTGATTTTATTCGAATTTTCAATGTCGCTAAGACTCAATTTCTTCGCACTTCTAACTATTTAGTTAGTTTAAGATTCAAGTTGGTTTCGCTTATAGCTCTTGTGTGATGATAATTAAACCTTACTAAAGCAGGTTAATTTTTTTTAAAGTGTTTTATGAAATTGTGGGAAAATAGTATAAAAATTCACTGCTTTCACCATCAACTTATTTTTAACACGCGAACCATCATTTTACGTTCGTCACTTGACTAAGATTCAGAACTAAGAGGCCCGTTGAGTAACCGATATTAAACTACTGTAACGCAAGTTAAACCTAGCGAGATTGAATAAGAAACTCAAAATCAAACTTCCTTACAACTATTTCCGCCTAACAATTCAATTAAAATCTGTTTTTATTTGGGTTAAAAAAACTAATTCTGCATAAGAAGACAAATCCGAATAAAAATTTACAAACCGAACCATATATGGAAGCTTAAGTCTCCAGTATCAAGAAGCCAAATTTAAATCTATAAAATTGAATGCATTCCTTACGATTCTTGAGCAAGCAGATGTCTCTAAGTACTAAGATGAGACCGATAGATTAATTGTAAATACAGCATTATAACAAAACAAGATCTTGGGTACTTGCATCTGTTACTAAATCTAGGTTGTCAAATTTTTTCGCACGTTAGTTTAAAAATGAGGACCAAGCATGCTTGGGAACTAAACACTGGGGGTCCAGCGTGCAGTTGACCACCTAACCGGGACATATGCCAAGAACCTCAGTCCTTGGTCACGAAAGCTGAATTGGGCACGGCAGGTCTTGACCCACTAACGGGCTATTGCGCCGAGGAGTTTAGTATTTTAGTTTAAAACTCGGTATTCAAGAGCTTTCGGATTTCGGACGAATTCGTTTAATTTAACCTTGTGCTTTTTCTGTGCTAATCGATAACTATGCTAAATGAAAGACTATACTTTGTTTAAAGATGAATTCTAAACAATGTAAAGAAGCTTTGAGTAACTTTATAATGGTGTTACTTCTTAAGTAACACTTCAATTTTATCCCAACTAATCGCGCGTACTCTAGACGTCATCCTACAAATTGCGATATTGAATTATTACCGTATGTTTAGTGATTACAACCGTGCGAAGGATCGATATGTTGTACAAGTTATTCAGAGTTTAAATACAAAGTCAGCGATTGTGCTATAACATTAAACTAATTTCTATCGTTGGAATTCAAAACTTCATTTTTTAAAAAAAAATTTTCGCTGACAGTTTGTATGTACCACTTAATATGTATAGCTTTAACACGATTTGAATATAGCAGAATTGACTGTTCGATGTAATTGACATCGATACTAAAGTTTATGGGTTTGATTATCTGTTTGTGGCCATTCGTAATCTGGTTTAAGAACAACGTATTTAATTTTTTGGTAGCGATAAACGTATAACAACACTCCACCCTAAGCTGTGCCGAAAATTTCTTGTTTATATACTCATCCAACTTTACTAGGAACTTTCTGGAGTTGTGTTTAAGGAAACGTTCTTCAGAATCTTGTTCTTTAGAAATTCTGAACCTATAGAACTCGAGTGTTAAGAACTTGTATTACGTCTTAAAGTGCTATTTTGAGTATAAAGATCACATTCGTAGAATATCTAGTCACCTTAGCGTCTATTGTTGGAAATTATAAATTCATTGATAATGTATTGGCCCATAATTATGTGAAATTTAGCTCATTTTTATACTTCGAAGGAAATTCGTTTTTTTTCCGAATCTCGGATTAAACTATCGCAACCCTGAAATTATAACATGGGAATAATTAAATCGAACGCGTAATTGGTTAGATATCTTCATAGTAACTCAATCCATAATTTCCAATCTTACTTCATGCAGGATCATTTCACAATCGACATCTGCAACATGGTCTTTGGTACTCGTCTGTATCTTTCACAATTTCTAATGCCTAAAAACACTAAACTCTGGCAAATGCCTAAAATGTCGCCCTTTTTTTATGGCGAAACTAGTTCTAAAGTTTAAAATTCTTTTGAATTCGAGATGCAAAACCAGTTGATAGCCACAATTTATGTAAAGATATTTCGCTCGCAAGTGTAAAATTTAAAATGAGCAAACTCTCAATACAGCGATAACTAAATCAATTTTCAGAACTTCATGAAATTGAACTATTAGAGTAAATGTAAAAACCCCAATCGGTTTATATTCTAGGCAATCTGTCAATGAAATTTATTAACTTGCAATTAGGATTCAGTTAGTGGCGTAATCGAGTGTTCTAGGTCTTATTTTTTTCCTTTGGCGCCAGTAGCTTTCGTGTTCAAAGACAACTTATAGTCTTTGCGAACGCTCGAGGACGTTGCTATCGAGAATCCTCTTGCACTTGAATTATTTAGGGCATGGTAGATCAAAGTAATTTTTTTTAAACAAGATTTAAAAGTAGTGCGTCTGGAAATCAATTTCGTGGAGACTAGGTTGGCCTTGGCTCTGGTGCGACTTTCAGTAAATAAAAAAAACCCTTAGTCTTAGAAGTACGCTATCCAGTTGAATTAAGGTCTTTAATTAAAACTTTCGGAGTGCAGGCCTCACTTTAGTATAATATATGCATGTTTAACGCCGACTACTTTCGCTAGGTTCTAGCGCTAATTATAAAATCGGAAGATATGTAGAAATTGCTGCACTTAAAACCCAACTACATAACTTTCAATTATTTGTCTTAGTTTGTTTTTCAAATTTTAGTTGTAATATATCACCTAAATTGCAATTAAATTTCTCTCGCAATGCTTCAACTTCATTTTTATGAAATTTTAATTATTACCCATTCCAGCTACTTTCATGGTAAAATCTATTTTGAAAGTATAAATTGGTTGATTTCAACTTAAGGTAGGAAACGTCAGCATTGTGCATACAAATTAATCAATAAAATTACTCAACGTTAAATCGGTAGACTATAAACGCACTATTGAAACCGACGAAACTTGAAGGGAATTGTACAAAAGACTTGATATTCTACGAACATGTGATCTTGCATCAGGTATAGAAGAGTTAAGTCGGTTTAAAGGGTTTTAATATTCTTCATTCTAATGTATGAAACGACAGTGGTTCAAAATTGCGAGGTTGATGTTAATAGCACTTTTGCGTCATTGGTTCTACCAAACCTAATTTAGAAAATTTAATCTCGTGACATAAGGCTTCAGTTGTCTGCAAACAACCAAGTGGCTCTAAATGAATGAATCTTAATATATAAATTGTTACTAGCAATAGAGGCTCTCGCTAAATAACTTTGTGGAGTTCTAGTGCGACGTTAATTGAACCAAAACACGAAACCCTAGTAAATGCCTGACTTTTAAAACCTTGATAGTGTTGTAAATGTAAAAATAAGCAACTTCAAAGCTAAGGTAATTAATATTCCCTTAATGGAGAAACTACTTTTTATCTTTTCAATTTCAAGAAGGTAATTATGAGAAACATTGAACACAAGTTCATGCAAAGTTTATTTTTGTTCAAAATTTTAAGATGTGCGGCCATGTGTCTTCCTACTCCTAACTTGATGCGTTTATATTTTAACTAGAATTATAAATTACGTTTCATGCATTTAACATCTTATATAGCTAGTACCTTGACTGCTTATTAACTCTTTTGGTATAGTAGAAATTAAATACGAAATGTTAGTGATAATCTTTCATTTAGCATTGGTTTTTACATACAGCACAAGATTTCTAATAGAGGACCTACCGGACAGAGCATCGCATTTTAAAACGTTGCCTCAATTCCACTCATTGAACTATCACGTTGCAACAAGTTAATAAAATTAAGTCTTAACTTTTTAATGGCTTAAATTGCAAAATTTTATAAATCCTTGGTATTTGTATTACTTATAAGAAATATTTTCAAATATTCCGGCTCGTCTTGTTAGAGACGTTATAATGTCTGTTCCGTCATTCCGAGTCGACAGTTAATCGACTCGGAATGAATCTCGTTTAAATAAGCGTACAGCCGTAGCAATGAAATTTATTTTAATCACCGCCAGGGATTTTTAGTAAAACATGGTTTTAAATGGGAATGTCCGAATTCCTTAAGCTCCTTTTATAGCAAATTTTTTAAAGTTGGCCAAGAATGGTTATGCAATAAAAATATCCATACCTTTCGCTTTGTCGTATGATTTTAGCATAACAACTATGTGCAGACGGAAGTGCAAATTGGCTTCTAGAAAAATCGACTATGTTAGATGTAATTGACCTCGATACTGAAGTATATGGGTTTGTCTGTTTAGGGTTATTTGTAATCTGGTTTAAGGAACGGGATATTGATTTAATTTTGGGTACCGATAAGACTACAACAGCACTCCAACCTAAACTGTGCCGAAAATTTGTTTTTAAATTCGTCCAACTTTAACTAGAAACTTTCTGGAGTTATATTCTGTAAAATTTGTTTTACAAAGTTGAGCTTACAAATTTTATCAATTTAAACTAATTTTAAAATTATCTTGCAACGCAATAGATATATTAAAATTGACTGGGCAGAGGGCGACGAATATTCAAAATCCTATATTTGAATTGATCTCGGAAATTTGGATTAGTATTTTTAATAAATTAATTACAACGCTCAATTTTAAGGATGTTTATAGTTAAAGGCTATTGCTCAGATAACATTCAAGTAGTATAGCCTGCATATATTCAACCAAACCAAAGCTTCGCTTGTTTGTATTTTACTCCACCGTGAAAAGCATATAATTACTATGAGTAGCAAGTGTATAAAACAACGAAACAAATTGAATGAAAATTGAATTGACTAAGGTTCGGAAAGCTCTGCATAGAAAAATAAGAACTAGTCTTTTACCTTGGAATTGCAGTTATTTTCATTGTATCGTAAATATTCAATGCTACTGAAGTCCTCACTATAGGGATTACTATGAAAACGGATACCTTAATTATTTTATAGTTTGTAGTAATAATGTGAGTAGTTATATATTGGTCGATATTAAGAGATAGTAACTTCGCCAAATATTTAAATTTATTTGTATAAATAGATCAGGGAGTAATTTGGTTTTCAGGTTAGGGATCCATAGTTGTGAATTTCATTAAACTTTCAAAACACTGGATAGACGTATGAATGGTAAGGTTTAAAGCCAACAAATTATATCTAGGATTGTAGATAATGCAAATCTTAGTTCCCTGTGATTTTTTTAAAAAATTGGTGGCAGTTTCATAGTCGCTGGTGCTTATCTCTAAGAATATTTAGTAGCTGAAATAATGAATTAAATAACTGAATTAAATGATAGCATAAGATGCGTTTAAAGACTACAAAATATTACTAAGGGTTATTTATATTCGTTTTGTAAAGAACTAAATTAAGTTAAACTAATTTTAATTTTCATGTATATATAATAAAAATTACTCTGGTTTGGTTATTTGTAAAATAATTTGACTAGTGGAGAATTTATTTTTTGGGAGCAAATATTTAGGTTTTTAAAAAGACCAAATTCTCTAATGTAGCTAAAAGAAAAATCCTTAAAAAAACACTTTTTATTTGAGTATTTAGGTGTTTTTAACGCTTCCCATTAGGTTAATTTCCAGATCTATCTTTTCACCGTGTGAACGGTGAATTCTCAAGTTTGCATAAGATTTTTACTTTGCAGCGAAATCGAGTGTTCTAGGTCTTATTTTTTTTCTTTGCCGCGGCAAGTAGCTTTCGGATTCAAAGGCAATTGAAAGCCTTTGCGAACGCTCGAAGACGTTGCAATTGAAAATCCCTTTGCACTTGAAATATCTTTAATCCTGCTAGAGCAAATTTGTTTCCAGAGATAGCTTTGGTATCAATGTTAAGGTCAGTAAGTGTTGGACGGATGTGAAATACGTTTTAGAGTGGTATTTTTTTTATTTGTCTTTCAATTAAAAGTGAATCCGCAACGACAAATTCCTTAGTTAAAATAAGATAGAAAAACTAGTTGCATAGGACTAAATACTTGCGCTAATTTAAACATCAATGTAGATAAGTGCCAGTGACTATTCTGAAGCAATAGAAGGTAGCTTTAAAACTATGAAATTTGAAAATAAAGTCTTAATTAAACCTAGATATGTAAAGATAATTACGCCTTGTTCGAAATTTAAATGTAGTCTGCGCAGTTAGTAATCCTCATTTAACGTGTTCAGAGCCAGATGAACTTGGTTTATATAACAGCAAATTAAAACTGATGTTTCTGTAGGAGGTCAAAAGTAAAAATTTTCTGTATCAAAATTAGCCTAAAAATAGTGCTCAATGTTTTACTTGTACTCGAGCCTATAAACAATGCATACAAATTTTCCATTAAGAGATGTAATAGAGGATAGACTAAAAATCAATGATAGACCAACGTTAACCTTAACTTAAATTTAATATTTTACTTAATTCTTCAGTATTAAAACATAACACGAAGAATTTTTATTCTCAAACAATCTACTTTCATGGTGGAGTAAAAATGCGGGCGGCGTTTTACAATTTTTAACATTTTGAGTTGTCAAACTTGTCTCAATAGGATGGATTGAAATTGTTTGATCTATTACATTGAGTTTAAAGATTGAAAAGAAATAGCCTTTGAGTACTGTGTAACCCTGGTACGACGTTAATCCAACCTAGTTATTGAAAATACCTTCCTACGATAACATTGTTAGCCAAATTTAGTGCCATAAAATGCCACGATAAGATTAAAAGTAGCTTATGCTTCCAAATTCATATAATTCTAAAATTAAGTAGTCTGAAACCAGAAACTCCACGATGACGTGAATTGTCTGCCGGATGTTCATAAGTTCTCGATTAATGGGTTAAAATTTACTTTAATACCAACGCTTATAAATTTGGAGCAAATAAAATAACAATTTTTGAATCTAACTTAAAAATTGTTGCAAAACACCAAGTAGAACTTTCCCGATCTTGATTGAAAATTAATATCGATTAATTAAATGACTGTTGCAAACTGAATAATGGAATGTTAGACATTGAGATACTAGATATTTTTAGAAGCATTTATTAAAAATAAGTGCTTTAAGGTAACGGGAACTAATTTTATTTCACAAGTTAAACTAATGTTATAATTGTTTCAACCGAACGACAATTGGACTACAATGCCCTATGGCAGCAAAGTCTGCTTAAAACGTATACACGAGTATGCAACTATTTAGTTATGTACTTATCTCGCCTATCCTTTTGTATGTTTACAATTTTGTTCATCTTAATTGACAACTTCTAACTTTCGGCATTGCTTAGATGTATGTAAAGGTTTAACTGTTCAAAAATACAAATGTTTTGTATCTTGAACAGTATGTATGTTTTTGTACAAATGCTTCTAACTCTCCAAACAGCAACCGACCGTGTTCCAAAATATAATTTGCCAGTTTCACAACTAATAATTGTCAAGAGTCTTGCTTATTCTTTAACTACTGGTTGATGTACTGTACCCAAGATCTTTTTGCAAGAAATATCAAATTATAGCTTGTCGTATAAAATAAAATTGAATTTTATTGCACGTTTAAGTGAAGGAGCATATGTTTTTTGGACTAATTTCCTAAACTTATAGTAATATCTGTTATTCAATTAATATTTTGCATCTAACATTTGAAGGTACAATCTGTTTCGAAGCCTTCGAACCTGCTTTGTCTAGTTTTTATCAGATAAGCTGTTAAATATTCTTGAAATTGAGAAACTGTTTTATAATTCAAGGTTTTATTGTGTAAACCAAACCAATACTTAAGAGCACTTCAAATTGTTCAGTTGCAAATATTTAAAACTGGACGAAAATCGAAGATTTTGAACTTGAATATACACGAACACATCAACAGACCTGGCGATATTAACGATTTGGTTGAAGTATTTAAATAAATGCATTCCACCAACCATTTGAAATTTTAAAATTTTACTGCAATTGTGTCAAATTAAATATTGCATATTTATATGGTTTGAGATTCGAAGTTTTTATTGGGATTAATCTTCATTTGTAATTTTTTTTCATTGTGAGGCAATTTTAGCTTTAATTTTAGAATTTGAGGATTTGCAACAATCGTCAGCAGATGTTCTAAGTTATCTAGTACTAAAATTTGTATCGCGTGCATTTTATTAAAACTGAAGTCTTGTGTAGTACAGTTACTTGAGAACGGTCCAGTATTGCAAACCCCCCATCACAGTAGGTCCTGTGGGTCAGTAATTTAGCTAAACCTGTCTATTAATTAGGTGTTAAAAATTACACAATCCTGCAACTGTAACTTTATTTTCAATCCTCGAAATTATTTATGCACCTTAAATAATCAGACTTAATTTTGGTCTTTTAATCTTAAGAAATTTTACTGAAATATTTAAACTTATTTTATTTTAAAAATTTAGCTATGAATGTTTCATTTTTACATCTAGAAGTTAACGCGATCACGTCAAATTTTAAGGGTTGGCTGCAGTGATAAATTCATGTTCCCCAAATTAGTTATAATTTTTTTCAAAAATTTGTTTAGCCACTTGTTGACTAAAACTGAACATTTCTCTTTGGTCCAGCTTAAAGTTTAAATCATCGGAATTGTTAGTCTTCAATTTTTAAGTGCTACAATTTGACATCGTCCAAATGCACTCTTTGATGTATTAGTTTTAAATTGTTGAATGGCATGAGGTTATCCTGGAATTTCCCTTTGTCTAATAATCTAAATGCTTGTACCTAGTCTTTAGACTTCTACAAAGTGTATATTGAGACGTTGACTACAACAAATATTTTTGAAAATGTTTTAGATAAGAGTTGAATAAAGTTTTAATCTTGCATCTAATATGGGTTAATTCATAGAAATCTGGAATGGAATATAAACGTCACTTATAATACATTAAACCTAAATCAAAAGTACAAGTTTAGATAGAAAGCTATAAAAATCGGATATCAATGCAAACAAGTCTCCAAAAGTCTAAATTGACAGTCAATAAAATCCCTTCACTTGACCGCTTTTCAAAATTTGTCTTAATCTCCCCCCCCCCCCCCTCCCATATACATCTGATGCGAATGACTTAAAAAAAAAACCATTTCATTAAACTGCCTACAACTGAATTTTGTATGCAATATGGGCAAAATAAACTTTGGTGCAAACGAAGAGCTAGCCTTCGTGTTGTACCAGGGGTTATTTCGAGTGACTCCATTTGGTTTTGCTAAATCAGTCCTGTGACTAGTATTAAAAGTTTAGAGTTCATGGCAAATCAAAATTCGGGTTTTTTAAATGCACATATTAATCTCTATAGGAAGATCTTATTCTTTTATCGGAAGAACTTTTCAGTTATCAAATTTTAAAGTGTTTCGAAAATTAAAGTTGTAGTATATTCTGTACCGTTGGGCGTTGAATAATCATATTTTTAAATGCCCTTGATTGTCATGTTCATGGTAATGTTAGTGTTTGTTGACTAGTTATTTTGAATTTTTATTAGCTTTCATGTTTTTTTATAATGGAAAGTTTTGGTAGTTTTAAACTTTATAAATTACGTGTATTTCAAAACTACTAGCCATTAATTTCATCTATGTATAAGAAATGTGCACATTGGGTAAAAATTGTCAGTACATAAGATACTTATGATCATTTGTTTTTGTGGCCTGAATATGAAGTTAAAAACTTAACTTTTTTCAGACTGATTTTAATTGTATAATTTCAGCAATTTACAGAAGTCCAGAGTAAAAATGCGGTAATAGTATAAGGTGAGTAATCATTTTCTATGAATTAATCAGACTAGTAAATAATTTCGGCGGTGCTTTGGTAGCTAAATTGTTGTCATGTAGAAAATTTCGGAGGTAAACATCTCGAGATGGGGCCCCATTTTAATATAGGTTCTAAACTAATAGTTTTGCTGTGTTGAAGCTCCTAAAGGAGGCTAGAAATACAGCTGTGAACTGTTAAATTTCCAATTGTAATATCTTGAGTTGTGTATGTATAAAAGTTTTATTACAGGTGCTGCATGTCAATTTGTATAACTATGTTTTGTTAATGTAGGTCAATGTTAAACTTGGTGCTCGAGAATGTTTATTGTAATGGGATTAAAACTGGTCTATGTAATGTGATGTTCGGACTATGTGATTCTAATAAAATGTGATGTTCGGACTATGTGATTCTAATAAAATGTGATGTTCGGACTATGTGATTCTAATAAAATGTGATGTTCGGACTATTGTAATAATTGTTCGTGATTGTAATAAAATGTGATTTATTGTAGCCATGTATTCTAAATTAATATTTTTAAATAAAATATATATTCGCATGATATCCATCTCATCAATGATTTTTGAGTGTAATTACTATTTTTTTAGCTTAACATAAAATTATTTAAAATGATTCTTGTGATTTTTAGGTTAGGATTTTGATCTTTATGTTAATGCAGCGAAAACGATTTTTAAAATTTTAAACAAAATAAGCAAGCGTTGTAAAATCTATGCTTGGGTTTAAAGTGCTTACTCGGGTTGAAATGACTGTCTACTAAATTCTTATTGTTGTGAACATATTCTATTTTAAAGTTCAAAGACAATTGTTAATATATTTAATTTTTAAGTAGATGACATTAAGGCAATTTTTTTCAATTGAAAATATTTAACGTTGATCATCTAACAATATCGAATAAATTATGAAATGCTTTTTAAATTTCATTGCACACGAGAAGTGTTCAGTATTTATTTAATTGATGTATATGACAATTTTGCTTAAATGGTGTGGAAATGCTGACAAATAACTTTTAAAAGTACGTGAGGAATTTTTGGATGTTAAGAATGTTTTGTTTAATGAAAGTCGCTTCTCTAGACACTTATCATTAAAGAAACTTTTTTGCTAAATTAAAGTGCATGATGAATTACAGTACATATTTTTAAATTGGGAAGATTAAAAATAAAGGAATGAATTTTGCTTAGCGTTTCCTGACAAATGAGAGCAGTCTTGTAAACTTTTATAACACTGCCATGTTCAATTGAGTTTTTCATTAATTCGCAAAGAACGTACACACATTTTATGACGTCATTCCAAAATCATTTATGACAAATTTTACTTCAAATGTTGAAGTTTCTAATGCCGTTATTGATGTGACAACAGTGATTTAACTGACTTAAATTTCAATGGTAATTCAAAAGGGAATTCGCCAGAAAACTACAGACGATGGGCGTACAGACAGACAAAAGTATGGAAGTTGGGTGTGTGAGTCGCCTTTCTAACAAAGTTTTAAGATCTGATGGATGAACCATTTTTGGAAGAGGGGACATGGACAGACGGACATTTTCAGCATGTCAATACCTACTTTTTAACTTTTCTTTCACTATTTTCAGCCTACTTTTTTAATGTGAAACTACTTATCTCAACTATCTTGATCTAATAAGTAAATTATATGTAAAAAAATTGAACTTCCACTCTAGCATATTCGGAATCCACGCAAAAAATTTAACAAAATGACACCTTACTTGTCTTCAGATACGTCATTTGACGGCTATACGAAATTGCGAGGCCTGTTGGCATAATCCCCCTCGTGGCTGTAGTGCACAGTTATCTAACCAACCTAACCACACTATAAGAAAACTCTCTCGTTTGGTGATAGAAGATTGATAGGCTAATTACTAGCGATGACTTCTTTTCGCTTGGCGCTACTGACATGAAAGGTCACTTGACTGTGGTTCTAAATTATGACGCCCGTCGCCAATAGCCCTCGTGTAGCTCTAGTGCGACGATAACTGAAACCTACCTACCTATTGACATGAAAAGTACTATATAAATTTACAGAACAATTAAATGAACCGTGGAATTTCTGGAATTTCTAAATGAACTATAATTCAATTTTTTAAAATCTAATTTAAAAATGATAGGTGTATCAGCATTTGCAATATCCGAAAACTGGACTTTAGCATCGTTTATAGTAACAATGTAATGCGTATTATAGTGACAAAAATTACGACCATTTAGAGTAAATACACTTAATAACTTTCAGTCGATAAATTTAAAAGCTACAAATAACTTTAGTAGTTTACTATAGTATTTCTGCTCTTAAATACAATTCTCAACCTAATCTAAAAAAAACGTATAAAAGTTGAAATCAGATCAAAGTTAATATTTCTACTAAAAAAAAGTTCTAAACAGAAAACTAATCATTGTCTATTTGAACAGCAAAACAACTGTTTATTTCCGACAGTGTACTTAATTACGTTCCTTTTTGAAAAAATTGACGAGTGTTAAATGGCCATAAAATAAGTTCAAAAGAATTTGAGGCAAAATGCTTTCAAAAACCTAATTTTGTGAAGAGTATTTTTTGCTGCTGTAGGCTTGTTGTGCATATTTGGGCTTAGTTTGCTTTTTAGTTTTTTCATTACTTAGTTAATGTAGCTCCTAGTCAAAGAGTGAAAATATAACAAAAAACAACGGTAAACAAAGCGGAAAAGTTAATAACCTAGCACATTTCAGAGAAAAGTTTACCTTTATGCTGGTCGTAATTATATTTTTCTATGAAAGTATTCGCGGTAAAATGTCTTTGGAATTATAATGAAGAGGATTTATTTAAGATTTCCAATGCATGCGGAAAAAGGTTTTAATTAAGAATTTAACTACTACACTTTCGAAGAAGCCTTTGCTTTTATTTCACTAGAAGTATACCTTTTATAACTACCTTCATCTGCTAATTAATTGTAAATTAGTTAATTGTAATTATTGGATTTTTTAAAAATTAATTTGTTAAGTTATTATTAATGAGTTTAACGGAATATTATTACTGTTAATTAATTTCATTGAGAAAATTAGTGATAAACTGTAATTTTCTGTGGTTAATTGCCTCAGCTTTTATTCAATATTTTTGGAGAAGGTAATGAAGGTACTTTTAATAGTGTTTTTTTATAGTTACGGAAAGCATGTATCAAGTTTTTAAATGCAGTAAGTTTATTATTCACAAAATTATTTTTTGAAAGAGTTTACTAAGTCGAGGCTATATACTATATTACCGAGTAATATATTACAGGCAAAGCAACAGTAAAAGAAGTAAAACATACCATATAATTTAGTCTTAGATTTTCTTTTAAAATATAAAAGTTTGAAATAAATAACGCTATTGAACTGTATAGTTAAACAAAGAAAAAAAGGCAAGGTGAGTTAAATTCTAACACAAGAAAGATAGATTTAATTTTATATATTTTTTTGGATCACCATTTAAATGATTGAAATTTACTTTCAATTGTTTTTATATGAAAATTGTCTTGAGCTGTAATAGCCAAGTTGTTGACCAATTTACCATTAGAAGAAAATCGCTGAGAAGCGAATGCCAACGCATGAATAAAATTCCAAACGAAAGCAAAGAATTCAAGGATGAAATTAATTCTTTTATAGATTAATAAAAAATATTATTGGGCACAGCAAAAGCTAGTGCGTAAAATAATATATAAAAATTGTGAATTCCCCCCCCCTTTAATTTTGGCTGCAAACACACACGCGCGCACACACACACGCGCACACACACACACGCGCGCACACATACACACGAATCATATGTATATTTTAAAATATTTGTTATTGTTCCGACTACATCAGAAATCTTTTGTTTGCATTAAAAAACTTACTTGTAAACAACAAAGATGAAGAGGGATGGAATGAGAAAGAGCATGGAGACGGCGTATGTGATGATGTGGAAGTACTGAAGACGACGCATACCCTAGAAAGTTAATATTTATCATGTATTTACCACTTTCTGTATTGATATACCTATATCTAATACCGATAATTTAGCCATAAATAATTAGTTATTAAAATCAGTATTAATTTGAGCTATCAAACATTTTTTAATATTAGGAAGAGTTATTGTATAATTTAAATTGTACCCAGAGAAAGAAAAAAATGATTGTTAGGTAATTTTTTATGCAAGTGACAAAATCATGCACAAATGTAGTCAACTGCCATTCATCGAGATCGAGATTAATAGATCTATATCTATAAATTAAAAAACCTTGACTGACTGATTCACTTATCAATGCCCAACCAAATTCGTTGGAGGTACTTATACCAAATTTTAAGAGCTTATTCCTTTTGTACTGAAGACTTGATTTAAAAAGCTATTTTTTTTAATATTCAAACCCAAATAGGTGTAGAAAGGCAGAACGTGTGCCGATTTCATTTAAAATCTTTATTTAATTCTTAATGCATGATCAGATTCACTCAACTCGATTCTAATTATGTTTCCAAATCAAATTTAGTTGAAGTTTACAGAATGTAGCAAGAAATGAATAAATGGATGTACATGTAATGTATAAATAGGAGTTTGTACTTAATGAAATTTTTCCAACCGTAAGAGATGGTGCATTTGTTCAGTTCTCTGACTTTTGTCATGAATGGTACAGAGTTGAGTCCTCAGGAATTCAAGTTCAGGAATTAATTATGAGATATATTGTAGAGAATATTGGAAGATATTCGCTACATTGTTTCATGACAGAAATGGCGATAACTAATCTGCTAACTGTATCTGCTGACTACTTCTCCAAAATATCAATTCTCTACACATATGACAGTTCTTGTGAATTAGCATCAGCAGGTGAATTGTTGAACCATGTTTTTTATCCTTAATTGTATCTTGGGATAGGTTATTCTATATTTATAAAATTTTTAATTTTAACAGGAATCTACAGGTTCGAACTCAAACTCCTCAAATGGTTTAAACCAAATTGACAACCAATTTTTTAAAAAAAATAATGCTGATTTTAGCAAGAGGGGATTATAACATCCTGTAAGTTTCCGAGCAGTAAAGAGGGGAATTGATTGGCATATAATGAAAGTTAAGGGAGTACCCGAGCAACGCCGTTTATATAAAGTTAGTATTTTATACAATCTAAATAAAATTCTAATTGTTATATATACAGGTATAAATATTAGGGATATTGAAGTCAAGATCAAATATTTTTTTTTGAACGAGCAAATTAACCGCAATTAAAACCAAATTCGTTCTCTAATGATGTGATAATAAAGTTTGAGCACAAGAAGACTTCAAAAGATTGAGATAAAAAAAAACAACGCAAGATGTAATTGTAACAATCAAACTTTTTGGTTTTATTTGGTTTCGAAAATTTGGTTTTAATTGTTTGAAGTAATATTGGAAGTATAAAGCAATAATTTTAATTTTACCTTAAAGATACATCAACCAAGTGACCAGAATAAATTGTTTATTTAAATTTTTTTATTTAAATTTTAATCTTTATCTCTTTATCTTTAGCTCAAATTGTCGTATTTGAAATGACAACAAACTTACTTAAGGAATAAATAAAATTAACCATATCGATGTTTACAACTATTATATTAATTTATTCAATATGTTTAAGAAATGCAGAGCTGTTTACGCAGAATATTAAAGGTTATACGAACGGAAAATTTTCGTTATTCAAACCGAACCACTCTTATGTAATGAATTAACACATACTTGTATTCTACTGCAACTGCTGTAGTTAGTCCATTCACTGTTCCACTCGTTCACATACCATGTTCCATTTTCCAAGCATTGCTTTGATGCATACTCTGAAAAATAAAGTTTTCACTAAAGGGATTATAAACATAATATTTTGATTGATTACTATAAAATCAAATGGATTTTGGGGCTTAGGGATAAAAAAAAATCTTAATTAATTAAATATAAAAAACCCAAATGAAAAAGAAATGTTAGCACCCGTTTAGTAATAATTTCGTTTTTAATTTTGGATGAAAATAAAAGTTTTAAGATTAGCTATTAGGGGGAATTAAAAGGTAAGCATTTTATGAATTTGTTTCCAAAACCGGTACACCAAAAAACTACGGGTTTAATAGCAAAATTCTTTAACGTTTAAAACTTTAGGCGGAGATTTCTTTTAATACTTTACGATTTTCTAAAAATGACACCCTTTTAGTTTATTTCTTGTTAAAAAAAATTACTTACTACAAAAACCATGAAAATGTAACTATTTTTAGATAAAAAAAAAGTCGGATTGTGAAAAAAATACACAGAGACAAAAAGAAAAGGAAACAAGATTCGTGTTCAGCATAAAAAATTACGTAAGAATCATTTATTAGTTTATTAAAAACTTTTCAATTTACCTTCCATACTGCGTCTATAACGTAAAAAGACTGAAGCTTTTATAATTGGTTATATCCATTCGTCTGTCTGTACATCACCCACTTTCATATCTGAAACTACAAATGCTACAGACAAGTGGGATTTTGTGTGGAAAGCACGTTTCACGGCCCTTTTTACTGTTGTCTTGTGCAATAGTAAGCAAAATATGACTTATCTGGCAAAAACTGTTACTTTGTGTTTCTACTACTAAGTCGAAACACGAAAATTGTGCACTGTATACTTAAATTGTGCATTGTTATCAAATATTAGCTTTATATAGAACATAAAATCATAGTTGCTTGAATATAACTGTCTCTGTTTGTTGGTCCACATATTTTTCTTGCAGATTCTTTGACACCTGTTTCTAACGTTTTCAAAACCATAAAGTGCAATTTATGTGCCACAAAAGCTTGAGATTAAAAAAATACATTATTTCTTTTTTCTTTTTTTAAAACTGTTCAGCCATTACTGTGAATCAAAAATTGAGCTTAAAGAAGATAATAAATGAAAATAGAATTTTAAACATTTAATTTACTCACTTAACTAGATTACCAACAAACTTTAAATAACTTATTTTTTACGAGGTTGCAAAAAACCCCGCAGTGCGGCATTCAAGCAAAATGCGAAAACTATTACTTGTAATGTATAACAGAGAGAGAGAGAAAAGAAATTCTTTATTGCCATTAGCACACGCGGCCACTCAAGAATATATAAAGTACGAAGATATAGGATGCCACTTGAAAAAAGTTCTCGATTCTTTCCAGTGAAAGGAGCAGTTACAATTTAAATACAGATATAAAAAAAGCTTTCAAGTTACTAGGCAGGGAAACATGTGTTCGATTTTTGATCCCCATAAAACTAAACGTGATAAACCTTCCAACGTCAGAAGATATTCTTGATATTTAGGCATATTATTCATTTAGTCATTCCCGGTGACTAACATATGCAAACAGTTTTAAAGTTATACATTTCACAAAACTGCTTATCAAGTAAGCTAGAAATTATTGTAAATTATTTATTAAAACATTTGGTGCCTGTTCAAAATGAGATTTTTTTTTTTTAAAGTAGCTACGGTGACATATACGGCCTAAAACACATTTTTAAAGCAGTTGAAACGACAACACATATGAAGAGCTGAGTGGAAGAACGTGCTAAGTGACATTTTTGAAAAAATTGAGATTTTTGTGTTAATGTTTATGTTATTACCTCCTTTAAACATAACAGCTTTCAATTTTTTAGAAAACATTCGATTTCGTAGATTTTTCGTGAACGAAGTTGGTAGGTGCACGCGTTTTCGTCACTTTTTCAATGGAAGAACGTGCTAAGAATCCTTGGCACTTTCTTCCTCCGAAATCGTCTAAAATCGGACGATCGTTCAGTGGAAGAACGTGCTAAGTGACACAGTCGAAGAAAATTGTCAGAATTTCGCTTTATTTATGTTCCATTAATCGCAAAGCACTTGTTTTTTTTGTAGTTTTAATCAAAAAGAATGAAAAAATGTCATTAATTTTTCCAAATTAACTTTAATTATTAAATATAACCAATGCATTATAATTCATATAGCGTATAACCGGGCTTTGAGTGCATTTAGGAAAATAAGAGAAAATGCACTTTTATTTTAGAATTCAATCGGGTCTAAAGGTTTTAACATTTTATAAAATATCGTTTGCTTTTAAAGTCTTGTGTTTTTTATTCTAATAAACATAGTCTATTTAGCAGTGAACAGATGGTATCATTAAAAGAAAGTTGCACCTGCCCTTTGGAGATCGCATGTTCGCGTTAAAACAACATTACACCGAACATACATCAAAGCATCTGGTTTGTTTTAAAAAATGAATTAGGGGTGCAAAAATCTTTTAAAGCATTTTTACGTTTGATCTCTAAAGCTGACGATCGCATTTTGTGCAATGTCCTAAACTCCCAAAATTATTAAAATGGAATTAAGAAATAAGCGAAAAGCTTAATTTTGGCTTGAAAGTGCGAATAGCAGCTTATACGGTAAGTACAAATTTAATCAAGATATTGCTTTGTTGTTTAAAACTAATATATTTGTTATAATAACTCATATAACGTTTTATACTCTATCTCTTTATATTTATAAATTCTTAATATTTATTAAAATATAGATGACTTTAAAAAAGTGCTTTGCATCACGATTGTAAAAATAAATTGTTTAAACGATCATGCTAAGCTTTTGTATATAGAAATTCTGTAAATTAAAGAAGCTTTCTTAAAATTGATGTAAAATTGATGTCTTTCTAAAATTGATTAAATCCTTAATTGAAAAGGGGAAAGAAAAACATAAATAACCTTAGGATTTATATTTTGCCAGACATCTTATTTTGACTTTTTTTTTTAATATGAATGTTTGTTTTTACATTCAAATATTCCTATCCAAAAACTATTTAAAAATTTATTTTGCGAAAACTTACATCTTACATTATTATCTTTTTTTATAAATCTTTTAAATTTAATATTTATTTTATTCACTTGCATTTGTGTTTCTTTTACTATCTTTTTGTATACTTTTTACTAAGTTGAGATTTGTCTTATTATTCTTTAAAGTAATTAGTTTATAATTTCAGTGATAATGGTATTTTTAAAAAATATTTCCAATTAAAAACTTACTCATCTAACATTAAGCAAAAAGTTCTAAAATAACTAATATAACCTACTTTCTTTTAACTTAAATACTCAAAGAAATCCTTATAGTAGGGACAGACGGACGAACAAAAAGTATATAATATAGGTGTCTGATATCATACATTAAAAAAATTAGGGTTGCGTAACACTATACGACTTTCAATTACCGATTAATATATCATATGTTCGTTTAAAAGTGATTATATACCTTATAAAGTATTTTCAATTACTTTCAAACCTAAAACGTTCTATGGCAGCTACTCTTTGCACATGCACAATATTGTTGAAATCTTTATTTTGTCGTCCGACTAGTACTGGGAGCAAGTGTATCAAATTTTAAGTCTGTATCTATTTTCGTTTTCCAGCACTACTTTTAAAACCCAAAAAGATTATAGCAGCTGCTAATTGCGCATGCGTAATTTTCTCGAAAATATTATGACTTCCAACATAACCTGTAGAGAGCACAAAATCTTCATTTTGGATTTTTGACCTCCATCGCAATAGTTTCATTTCCTTATATTTCATATTAGATAATTGAAAGTAATAACTTTAAAAATTGGACGGGCAGAAAGGAAGTTGGGGGGGGGGGGGGGGTAGACGGACAGAAAAACAGACGTGCAGGCAGGTGGCCGAACACTATACATTGTAATCTTCTAATTTTTTTAATTTCGAACCAAAACAGAATTTTTAAAATCAGACAGTTTAGATCGGAAATTGAAAGGGATATGGACGGACGGACAAAATGATGGACGTACAGGCAAACAAATAAAAAGTATAAAAAAAGTCTGAAGTCCTATCTTCCAAACAAAAAAGAATTTTGAAAATCGGAATGTTAGTACAGAAATTATGAAACTCGTATGGATCAAATTTACCTAAAAAATGTCACTTAGCACGTTCTTCCACTAAACGACTGAAAACATCTGAAGCACTTCGGAGGAAGAAGGTGACAAGTGCAGGAGACGTCAAGCGCGTTTTGTAAATGACGTGTTATTACGTAAAGTACGGCTAAGCCAAAAACCACCAAGCATTTTGAAGAACCAAACTAAAGTATCATGAAGAAAAAACTATGATTTTGTGAAGTAGAGAAAAGTTGCAAACTAAAAACTTTGAAGCTCATTATCTCGTTTTCACCTTTTTGTCACTTAGCACGTTCTTCCACTAAGCTCTTCATATGTCAGCCGAATTAAGTGAAGTAATTGATCTTGTCATACAAAACGCATTCTTTTGTTATCCTGAAACTTGCTACTTTCCATGATAGTGGGTAGGTTTTTTTTGTTGCAACAACATTGTAAAAAATAAGTTATTCAAAGCTTCTTGAATATAGAGTTAGTTGAGTAAATTTTATACATCTAAAATTCAATTTTCATTTATTATCTTCTTTAAGCGCGATTTTTGAGTTGCATTACAATTTGAAGTTAAAAAAAAAACGAAAAAATGACTTTTTTCTTTTGCAACCTTTGTGGCTCATAAATTGCAGTTTATGGTTTTGTCAACGTTAGAAGAAGTGTTTGACAATCTGTAAGAAAAATATGTGGACCAACAAACAGAGACAGTTATATTCAAGCAATTATGTTTTCATGATCTAATAACACAAAATCTTATTTAATTTGATGGTTCAGAACTAGAATTGCAGCCACCTCTCCATGATGAATATTGGTCATTGCTTAAGTAAAAAAAATGGAAGGGGACAATAGCTACAAACTACGGAACTTTTTTAATGGCATGGTTCAGGTAATCTTTTTTTTTTTAGAAAATAGTTATAATAATAGTAGTAAATAGTAAAATAGTAATAATAAGATTGCATTTTACAATTTGAACTATAGTGGAGCAAACTTACCCATTACCCACACTACGGGCCTGACTTTTCATAATAACTGTTATGCTGCTGCTTATATCTGTTAAACATAATATACAACCTTCATTCCTGTGTATGATAGCACTTTTTTACAATTTAAACTTCCAAACAGGTTCAGTTTAAAAAGCTATAAATTTGTGATTTTTCATCAAAATCGCGTATTTTTTTCTCGCAAATTTAAAATGTTGAAGAGAATTTTTGTAAATTTTTTTTATAATAACGATATATAACTGAATGATATTATTTCTTTTTAAAAGCACGAAATGCAATTATTAAATTCTGGTGGTAAAATTAAAATGAGTTATTTTTGGCATTTTTTCAAACTTCAACCTCTTTGAGGCAGCACTTAATATTAATTGGGATTTTTTAAAATTATTTTTCCAGTAATTAGCATGACAATACACAACTTTTGAGTCTTATTAGAAGTTTGACCTCGAAAATTTACTTTTTTCGGCCCACCCAAATACATAACTAACCTTTTTCAAGGTTTCCGATCAATTTACAACCTAGTAATTAAATATATGCATATAAAATACTTGCCTCGAATGTTCTTAATAAAAAAAAAGTAATGTTAATTTGGAAATTTGAATTTTTTAAAAAAAAATTTCATGAGATGCCAGTTTGTGATGTTTTAGCAATAGCAAAGATTTAAAAACAAAAACAGGCAATTTTCTAAACTATTTTTGTGCATTAAATACTGATTATCCTTCACTAAAAAAATCAAAAGCGTTTAAATGTCTTGTAATTTCAGAAAACAGAAAAATTAATTGACATTTTAATACGACAAACAATTAAAAATCTTTTTTCTGCTGTTTCGTATGATTGATTAAATGTTTACCAAAATAAAAAAATATATAATTTTCATGATTAGGACAGGCCGCTTTAATTAGTTTTCTGAGAAGAAATGTTATTTGAGCCACACGTATTACAGCTAATAAATGTCAAAAACGACAGGATTTTAAACGTTTTGAAAAATGTTTCATTTGTATTTTCTTTTTGTTTAACACACTCAATTTTTTGTGGTGGTAGTAATTTACTGCTCTATGAGTGCAAATATTTGATCATAAAAGTAAAAATGACTTTTAACTAATTTGCAAATAAATCTATCTCATAATTAATTAAATTTCATTAAATATTCAAATGTATTATATATTTTGATCACTGAGTTTTCAGCATAATTTCCAATTTTAAATTTAGAAAGAATAAAAAAAATGGAAAAGTCTTACGGATCTTAAAAATTAATTTTTTTGTTAGAAAGGTATGTCATCATACTGTTAACTTTCATACTGTTTTGACGTAAATAAGTTCAAAATTTTTATCGCGACATGTGTGTGTTTTAGCACAAAAATCTTTTCTAGCGCTGTTTACTGTCTGGTAGAATTTTCAATCATCTTTATGTTTTTTCAAGTGTTCTATCTCTTTATGCTTTTCTTCACAGAATATTCTCTTTTTCTGTTTCCAAACTATTTTTATTGCCTTATAATTCCTTTGTACTCCCTTTTCTGTCTTTCTTCAATAGATTTTTTGAACTATCAATCTGTATGCATGGTTTTTCTTTTCATTTTATTACTTCGCACTTTGCATCGTATCAGTCATGGGATTTTCGGTTTGGGAGGTCGGTAGTATTATTTTAGCTGTTTCTAAAATTATGGGTTTAAATTTTTCCCAGCTGTATTCGTTATTCTTACTCTCGAAAGTTTCAATCTGATTTTATTTTTATAATTTTCCTTTTACTCCTGGAAATTTAGGCATCTGTATCCAGAATCACCTCTTGTGTATTAAAATCTATTTGAAATTAGGCATAGAGAGCCGTCGGTTAAGGGGTTCGCCTTGTATGCGGAAGGTCCGGGCATCGCCAAAATTACTAATGTCTTATAAACGGTCAGTGCAGCCAAAAAAGTGCACCCGACTAATAATATAAAGTGTAGAAGGAGGGCACGTTAGATATGCTCCAAAATCCCAACGCTGCTTACGATGTCACACTTATCAGTTGCGTTGGTACCTTCTCAGGTGCCAGCTCATTACTTAACTGTGGTTGTAAATTACGACGCCCGTTGCCTCGTGTAGTTCTAGTGCGACGATAATTCATACTAATATAACCATTTAAATTAGTTTTTATAGATATAAAATGATGAGCTTAGTGGAAGAACAACTTGGTATGTGATAAAAGTGAGAAAATGAGGTTTACAGTACTTACAAATGAAATTTTTTATATTTAGTTTAATGTTTAAGGGAAATGGGGAAGCTTATTATCATTAAATAAGGGAATAATATGTCCCTTGACACAAAAATCTCAATTTTTCAAAAATGTCACCTACGTTATTTAATATTCTTTCCTTTTGATATCTTCTTTCAATTTTCAATGACAGCCGTTGTATATAATATTGTATTTTTCCCCAAGGCTATTTAAAGGTCTGCAATCTCTTTTATCTGCAATATCTATGGTAATGAGGTGCTAAAATAGCTCAAATGAGCGAATTTGCATGAGGTACACTAATATATAATGGTTATGTGCATGTTATATGTCATGTGTTATATTATTATATACCTCGGGGTTATAGTCCAACCCCATCTGACTAACCAAATTTAATATATTACTTTGGATAAAAGAGAGTAAGTTATAAAATAGAAATGAGGGTAAGTTATTATAATCACAAAATTCTATTCAAATGTATGCATAGAAAAACATCTATTAGAAGTATCAGTGTGATGTTACACTAATTTTAATGTAATGTCACGTTTGGGATTAGAATATCAGTTTATTTTAACTAATAGATTCTTTACAAATGTAAAATTTCTTATGGAAGCTATAAACTTACGATTCGATTATTTATGTATAGAAATGGTATTCATATATGCATCTGAAAAATATAAGAAAATGGCAAACGTGATTTAATTTCGAAAATAATTTTTATCTTAAGACAGTTTAAAAACTTAAACTGGCAATCTCCAGAAATTAATAGATAATATTTCAATAGAATTAAAAAAATGGAAAGTAGGTATTAACATCACGGCGATATTTTCATTCGTGTCTGTCCGTAACTAGCAACTTTTTTCCTAACCCTCCTATTCGAAAATTCTTTCTTGTTTAATAGATATGACATCATATAACTCCCTTTTATACTTTTTGTACGTCTGTCTGTTTAAACGTCCGCATGTTTGCACATGCGTACTTCTTCCAACTTGCGTCTCAATCATCCAAATTCAAACTTATTTTTTTGTTTAAAAGGCATGGCATCAGAAATATATTTTTTAAAAAAATAATCTTTCTGTTTCCTTACTATAAGAATTTTTATTATCTGAGAACTTCGTGTTATAAATAATGTTTTAGTTGTAAACTATAGACACTCTAAAGCTTTAAATAGTTTTGCAACTTAATACGTTTTATGTAAAAAATTCCGTTTATTAAATGAAAAGTTCGAAATTTTCCTTCACTGTGTATTATCTTTCTTGGAATAAATTAGTACATTCAATTTAGTTTTTTCATAGGCTCGCACGTCTATTTAAAGTCATGATGCACAATAAAGAAACCACATACATGATAAATGCTTAATTTATTTAACATATGAATGTTACAATTGATAACATAACAATGCATAATTCATTTTCATTAATGGATAGAGAAATTTTTCGAATACCTTACAATTCGACAGTTTCATATAATCTTAATTTATCAATTCATTATTTTGACAAAAGTGTAACACAGCTGTTAATTTAATTTTTATCTGTTCAAACACAGTTAAACACTACTTGCTAATTAACTTCAAACAACACGCTCACCCTAAAACATTGATACTCAATTATTTCAAATAATATTTGGAAAACATATCTAGCCCTTTTTACTACTACTATGAGAAACACTTTCAACTAACGGGAAACTTTTTGTCACTACACAATTAATTTACATCATTCTTTCGATAATTCATTGGTAACAATAAACACCTATAATTACACTAAAAAGCAATAAACATATAAAATATTACGGTATTTGATAGGAAATAATAAAAATTGCAGTGAAAATAATAGGAATGAACATTTTGTGTACTGTTACGTATGCGTGCATTGTTACAAATCGTCTCATAGCTAATAACCAAACAAAACCCTTAAAATATAACTTACTACATTTTCAAATTAATCCAATTGTAACGTTATGTTTCCAAATGTCAGAATCTGCATGCAATTATTTCAACTTAGTTATGCACCAGAGATTCGTCCAGATGTATGGTCTATTCTAGGAACTCTAGGGAAGTCATTTGGGAATTTATTCAAAGCTTGGATTAGTGGACTGTGATGAAAGTTCCGAAGTTATTACTTTCGTTGACGTATTTTCGTAGATATTACGATTATTCGTCGGGATATACATTTGGTAATTATTTTCATAGAAACTGTTTAGTAATATTGATTGAAATAAAAATAAATGATAGTAATATTAATTAGGGATTCAAAATTATTAATTTTATGTTACGAAAGGGTTTATCAATTGTTAATCAAAGAATTATATAATTATTCCATATATATGATTGAGTAAGTGCTGCATCTAAAGATACCGTAGTAGATTAGTGCGCAGAGCGTTGGCCTTGCGATCGGAGGTCCCGTGTTAGATATCCGATGACAAATAAAGACCTACCGAGTACATTGGGATATAAATC
>JAFNEN010000866.1:65000-107500 GCA_019343175.1 Oedothorax gibbosus | reverse complement strand
AACTACTATTAAACTTTGTGCCTCAAAAATAAGTTTTAATTGATATAATTAGAATCAAGTGCTCAGAAAAAAATAAAAACAACCTTTATAAATTCTTCCTAAACTCCTTGAACTTAAAGTAGCACTTCCGATACTGTTAAGAAAATATGAAAAATAACCTTATAATAACTGCCACACATTCTACGAACTTTCGAGATAACCTACGAAATCGGATCTACGAACAAGTTTCATTAATCCATGTCGCACTAAGGAAGATAGAGGGAGTTGGATAGAAGTTCTTATCTAGTCATGAGGGAGAAGTAAATGGAGGAAGATATTTTCTCCTTTTGCTTTTAATGCATGCTCCTGAAGGTCACGTGAATTATCTGGACCTAATGCCGGCGAAGTATACTTCTTATTATGCGTCCTGGATTTTATGGTTATAGATATTGATATATTAATTTGAGCTCATGATTGAATCCCTTAAAATAAAAATATTGGAAGTGTCTGCCATCTATTTTGTTATATCAAACAATTAACGACAAATAACGAAAAAAATGTAATTTTAAGTTTTTTCGCGTAACTTAATTTATGTGACATAAATTGTTTGAAAGTATGGTGTTCATTTGTTAAAAAGTTTGTTGATTTAGATAACTTATACAGAAAGCTTATTTGCTAAAAGTAAAAACCTATCTCAACAGTTCACCTTGGCTTTGAACCTAAATGCTTTTTAATATTGCGGGTCGGTCTGCTTTATGTATGGGCCGTTGACAACTATAGACTACATGCAAATGAATGCTTTGCGGTTTTCAATCTGGTTTTTTTACTATTATTCGTCGATCTACTTCATGTCGTTGATGACAATAAGCTACATGAAAATGAATTCCTTAGTCTTTTTATTATCATTGAGAAAGTCTATTATGCATTTATGCCATTACTGATAATATACTGGATTCAAATAGAGTCTCTGGCTATTAATTATTAAGAATTGTTTACTTCATATATGTCATTGATGACTATAGACTACATGCAAATGAATTCTGGTCTTTTTATTATCATTGGTAGGAATTTACCGCATTTATGTCATTAATGACTATAGACTGGTTTGAAATGAAGACTCTAGTCTATTAACTATTCAGTGTCCCCGCCCCTAGCCCCTGAGCCGCAGGGGGGGAGGGGGGTTGAATGTCCTATTTTTCGGTTTTTTGCTTATATCTCGAAAACTATGCGTCCTACCGATATAATTGTAATAAACAAAATGAAAGCTGATTAAATGTGCTACAAGTTTCACCCCTCACATGTTTTAATATCTTGTATAGTTTTCGAGATATCCGCTTTTGAAAGTCTATAATTTTGGAGAAAACATTTCCCCCCCCACATTTTTCCTCTTTTTTGACCGGATAACTTTTCAATAATGCACCGAAACACAAAATATTGACCCTAGAGTGGTAGATAATTTAATTCTTTTCAATAATATATTTTACTTTGCTATATCTATTTTCCTTCAAATTTTAAAGCAGTTTCAGTATTGAGCGAAGAGGGGCTGTCAATCCCATACAGCTAATACGTTAGTTTTGAAATCACAACTTTTGCAAAAAAATTATTTTGTCATGTTATCAAATTTTTACCAGGTATGGGAATCATCATAATATCAATTTAATACAAAATTGAAAAGAAAATAATATCCGGTTATTCAATTATTAATTGTTAAAGTTTTAAAATAGTGTCGCCATCTGTTGTATATTTTTGGCATTATAAAATTTCAAAAATATATAATTAAATAACTAGATAACATTTTCGTTTCAAATTTGTTTCAATTCGATGTTATGTTGATGGGGAAAAGGGCTAACATGGCAAATCAATACATTTGCGGAAGTTGTGATTCCAAAACTAATGCATTAGCTCTATGGAACTGACAATCCCTCTTATGTACACCTATTCTATACTGAATGTCTAAATAAAACCCAGATACTTAAGGTGAACATACTTAACATACTTAAGGTGAAGCTTGAGCGCAATCGGATCAACTTGGATACAGCTGTGGAAATGTCGAAAACAACAGCTGTCGGCAATCGGCATTGTAGGTGAAGATGTCGACCTTATAGTCCTATTGATGGCTAAAGCTGATGCGCGTAAGGACATTACTTTCCTAAAGCCTGCACGTGGGAAGACACAGGATTCTTTCTTCTCGTCCCAAGAGCTTCAGCAACTGGGTTTAAAGGACGTGCTATGTTTGCATGCATTTACTGGATGCGACACTACATCTTCCGCATTTCGAAAAAGCAAGGTCGCATTTGCGAAGCTGTATCTGAAGTGGCCAGAGGTCCAGAAAGCAGCAGCGGTCTTTTCGGACCTTTCCTCAAGCACTGATCAGAGGTTCAAAATGCAGGCGAAACCTGCATCTTGAGGTGGTATGGGGCTCCAACGAAAGAGGCTTCCCTCAATGCCTACAGGTATAAGTGATTCTTAAGATCAGTGACCACCATCAAGACTGATATCTCTTGTGTCTACCTCCCACCGAGGGAGCAGTAAAACAGCATTCCCTCCGAACATTCCACCAAGTTCAGCTGTGACTGGGAAATGACCTGCCTCCTCAGATCAGATGTATGAGTGGAAGATTGAGAACTGCCTGGTCCCAGTGCACAGTGAGTTAGCAGCAGCGCCTGACGATATTTTGAAAATAATTTTCTGCAGATGCATGAAACACTGTGTCAGCTCAAAGTGCAGCTGTAAAAATGTAAGTCTCAAATGTTCCTCAGCATTCCAAAATTGCCAGGGGACTTGCCTCAATGGGGTCTCTCAAGTTGACTCCGAAGATAAAGAAGAACAGAAGGATCATCTGACTGTTTTCCCACTGGGGTCCGACGAATGAAATGAAATAGATAACATAGAATATGAAAATAAATATTAAAGTAATAAAATATTAAAGTAACAACGTGCCTACAAAATGAGTATCTGGGTTTTATTTAAACATTCAGTATAGAATAAGTGTACATAAGAGGGATTGTCAGTTCCATAGAGCTAATGCATTAGTTTTGGAATCACAACTTCCGCAGATGTATTGCTTTGCCATGTTAGCCCTTTTTCCCAGGTAAGGGAATCAACATAACATCGAATTGAAACAAATTTGAAACGAAAATGTTATCTAGTTATTTAATTATATATTTTTGAAATTTTATAATGGCAAAAATATACAACAGATGGCGACACTATTTTAAAACTTTAACAATTAATAATTGAATAACCGGATGTTATTTTCTTTTCAATTTTGTATTAAATTGATATTATGATGATTCCCATACCTGGTAAAAATTTGATAACATGACAAAATAATTTTTTTGCAAAAGTTGTGATTTCAAAACTAACGTATTAGCTGTATGGGATTGACAGCCCCTCTTCGCTCAATACTGAAACTGCTTTAAAATTTGAAGGAAAATAGTTAAGATAGTAAAGTAAAATATATTATTGAAAAGAATTAAATTATCTATCACTCTAGGGTCAATATTTTGTGTTTCGGTTCATTATTGAAGAGTTATCCGGTCAAAAAAGAGGAAAAATGTGGGGGAAAAAATGTTTTCTCCAAAATTACAGACTTTCAAGAGCGGATATCTCGAAAACTATACAAGATATTAAAACATGTGAGGGGTGAAACTTGTAGCAAATTAGATCAGCTTTCATTTTTTATATTACAATTATGTCGGTAGGACGCATAGTTTTCGAGATATAAGCAAAAAACCGAAAAATGGGACATTCAACCCCCTTTCGGCTCAGGGGCTAGGGGCGAGGACTTTTGATATGTTCACCTCCTAACTAGTCCAAACAAAGTTACAAAGTCAAAAATTGTGTTCCATAACTTTCCCTCTATAACTCTTCGTTGCCTGGACTAATACTGGTGCATAAGATACTCTGGTCTATTTATTACTACGTATTGCTCTACATTATTTATGTCGTTGATTTCAATAGACTGTATGCATAAGAGGGACTGTCAGTCCCATAGAGCTAATGCATTAGTTTTGAAATCACAACTTTTGCAAAAGAATTGCTTTGTCATGTCATCCCCTTTTCACCAGGTATGGGAATCATCATAACATCAATTTAAAACAAAATTGAAAACAAAATAACATCTGGTTATTTAATTATTAAGTGATAAAGTTTTAAAATAGTGTCTCCATTTGCTGAATATTTTGTGGCATTTTAAAACTTCAAAAATATATAAATAAATAACTAGATAACATTTTCGTTTCAAATTTGTTTAAGTTTTTTTTTGTTATGTTGATTCCCATACCTGGGGAAAAAGGGCTAACAGGGCAAAGCAATACTTCTGCGGAAGTAGTGATTCCAAAACTAATGCGTTAGCTCTATGGGACTATGACTCCCTCTTCTTAATGAATTCATTATCATACCATTATTTCCTCTAAAGTCATCATAGTGGTGCGTGAGCATATCCTTGCAACAGTCCAGTGCCGCCCGGCAGCATGCGATCCACTTGCGGGCGAACAGATCAGATTGGAAAGTACCATAGGCCGGATGGGTGGCATTCTCGGGGTCAGCCTCGAAGGAAGTGTTGCTTAAGGGCTCGACCAGGAGACCAGTTGACTCGTCGTACCTGAATGTGCAAAATAGAAGGGATAAATTTCATTGTGTTTCTGTGAATCCAACCTTGCAGTGCACTCAGAAATAGATTTCAGGATGTCCCTTTTAAGGTTAGGAGAGAGTTTACTTTTTTTTAACATTTTATTACAAATTGCTTCACAATAAAATTGATTGTTCTTTTCTTTTAGGTGAAAATTGTTTGTGTGTGCGTGCTCCCCTTCATAACACACGTACTACCAAAGTATGTTACGATGATTCTCACAGATCAATGTTTCTCACAATTATTCCCTCTTTAGATTTTGTAAGCTATATAATCAATATTGATATTTTCCATGATACTTCTGCTAACTTTGGCAATAATATTCGTGTGATTAAGTTTTGAAATTTTTTTCTGCATTCTAGTTGCATTAATATGTTACTTTAATCGTATATATTTAATTTTTACATGTTTCTTATTTTTGTGTGTTTGTATTTTGTTTATTTTATTATTAGGGCATAACTTATGTTTGTACAAGAATTTCATTCAACAAACCAAAAATCAAATCAATTCCTTAAATGGTGTTACACGATTATTTCAATAATGAAAAAGATATTTGTTGATATTGGAAAGCCAATAAGGTGCAACTACGTGATTTTCGTTTGGCTCAGCTGGTAAAGATATTATTCGAATTGAAAACAAAGAGAATATCATTTGTAATTAGGAAGATATTTTCCAAATCACCTAAAACACTTCCTCCCCATTTCTTATCAATTTTTTAAAAAAAATTAAGTAAGTTAGATTCCGCGCAGTACTGGCGGCAATTTTTTTGGCGTCCCGTTGGCTATTCTTCTATCACCCATAATAAAAGCTCCTCAAGACATCATAATGTTTTTAAAGCTAACCTGACAAAAATTATGAAAAAATAAATAAATTTTACATTTTAAATAGGGCGTCATAAAAATATTGTATTCAGCAAGATTTTGATACAATTAGAACATAGACATATTTTCCTTCCTATTGTAAAGGAATTTAGCTAATATTAACATTATCAAAATAAACTTAAATGTTTAAGATACTATTGAATTGTATCTGTTACGGTAAATGTTTTCATGTACTTTTTGTGTGTAACTTTAAATTATTTAGGAGATTCGACGTAATATATACACTTTTAAGATCTCCCAAATGTATAAATAGCCATGTTAGAATAGAGTAAATTACATTAAATTTTCTAATTTTATTGGAAACTCTACACAAATAGTATGATGAAAAAAATATTTAATAAACTAGGGGCAAGCCCCCTGCTCGCTATCGCTCGCCAACCCCCGGGAACTGCTTGCGCAGTTCCCTTTGGATCGCTTCGCGATCCAGGCTAGCTTCGCTCGCTCACCGTTCTTTGAAATATTTTAGTCTATCCTTTAGGATTAACCTAAAGGAGAATGTCCGGCAATTTTTCTACAAATATGGTAACCCCGCCAAATTGGTATTATAGCACCCCTTGGCTACAAAAATCGCAACAGATCGTATATTAAGCGAATAACTATCAAATAGTTCGGTATTTTTTCTATGCATTCTGTTTGCATTAGAGAATTTATTTTGCTATTTTGTTTATAAGTTGATCCTGTCCATTTTTGATTCGTCGTTAAGAATTCTTAAATCGTATTAATATATTTAAAATAATATTAATCATTAATTATTTTTAGAACTCATTTTTAGAACTCATTTTTTAAATTATTTTTTGTGTCATTGTTTTGAACTTGCAGCAAACTGTTAAGTTCTGATTTTCTTAATTTAAAATATCGCTACTATCTACGACCGCAAATGCCCGATAATTTTTAATAAGGAAATCTTTCATGTTCTCTCAGAAGACATTTTTAGTTTTGAGCAGCTTTAAGTAAGTATTTGTTGTCATTTCAAGATGACAACATACTTGACAAACGCTCGGTTTGTTGTCATTTCGACTTTGCGACATTTTTCAACTTGGTGCCAAATGCGGACATGGTCCTTTAGGTTAACTGCCCTTTAGTATTCTTTTAAAATAATTACAAATTAACGCTTATTAATATTTCGCTGCTTGACTAAGATTTATTTGTAACTAAATTAGAAACCGTGGTAGCCGTCAACGTTTAGAAGCTATGTTTAAAAACAATTTGAATTTTCCCTTTTGTTATTAACAATAGTGTTTGGTAGTTCAGTCGATCGAAATTATAATTTAAATTTTCACACATTACATGTCCCTAATATTATGCATGTTTAAAGTCAAACTTAGTGATTCTATCCTAAAGAGTTTTTTTTTTCAAACTAATAACGAATTTTATATAATGCGAAGTGTAAACAAACACGATTGTTGCCATTGCAGAGTTAGAAATATAAGGAAATTTGGGAGCCGTATAAGAGAATTATATATATAGATGATTATTAATTGCATATAAACAACAATGTTCTAGTTTGTAATACTAAAACCAAATATACTGTTATAACTGTTAGATCTACTACCTATTATATCTGCTATAATATTATGTTATATTATATTACTTCTTTTGCTAAGTGGTAAATAGTTTTACATCAAATAAGCCTGTTTCCAAATGATGTTTACTATCTGAAACTTCAAACTAGTGTCTAGCACAAGTAACAATTGATCTCTTATGCAAAATCGATGCCGGCACATTGTTATGGGACCAATTTGTGTTCGGAATTGAGCGCTTCTAATGTGATTGAAGTTAACTAGACATGAAAATGGCAGTTTTGGTGTTACATAGGGTGAGCGTCGGTGATATCTGATAAATGGAGATTTGCAAATTAACCTTTTGTAGCATGTCGTAGTTTGGTGATGCGTGCTATATTACGATAAGGATTGCTTTGCACTTCATAGTCGACGAGTAACTAACTCATTGTAATGAGGAATATAGTTTGCAATAGCTTAAATGCACTGTTATCGAATCTAAACTGGGGGTTTTCTTACCATTATTTGTTATTTTGCACTGAAATTATTAAAATAATATGTGTTAACTGTTGGTGTTTTATTTAATAGATTTTATATTAAATTCAAATTCCCTAATTAGTTTTAGAATAATTAATTAAGCAACTTAATAAGAGAAAGTTAAATCCAAACGCAAAAATCTTTTTTATATTAAAAACAATTGAACCAGCCTATTGATACTGCTTTTGAACTATATTCTCAAATGAAATAAAAGACAATGTTTTAAATATATAAAATGTTGAAATATTAGCATTCCAGTTGCATTTCAAGTATATTTTGTGAATAACAATTTATTTTGATAAAAATTCTAAGAAATGTTCAATGGAAAATTTCAGTAAATTCCAAAAGAGCTTTTCAAAAGTCATTCTCAGTGAAAAAAACGTCAAATATAAGTAGAGGGGAAATGGAATTTTATAAAACAATAAATAAATATTTTAGATAAAAAATTCATTGTGATGACAATATTTTAACAAAAAAATATACGAGCATATGTTCATGAGCATAAGGATTTCCAAGCAGTTTTAAATTTGATGAATACATATAAATTGAGTGAACATACTTTTGTATCTTGAAACGTCTATAAAATATATTTAGTCCCAACTTTCTATGAAACATTAAAACGTACCAAAAAATGTGTCAATCCCATTAACTTAAAAGGGATTTAAAGACAAAACTCGAAACACAATTATCATTTTATGTAATCCTTTCATTAAGGAATTAAAATTATCTTAACGAAAATATTTACGAACAGTTGGTAATGGTATTTCAATGAATATAAATGCATCAATGGCTTAATTTCCATAATAAGAATTAATTTTATACGCAATAAAAATGCATAACTTTCCATTTGGCTTAAAGATGTGGAAATTCGAACAATTAAATGTTTATTTATTATTAAACTTACCAAGCAAACTGTCGGGTTTGTGTTTTGTATGCAAGGAACAATAGGAAAACTGTTCTATCCTGGGAAAGACCAAAGGTAGAATCTAACATTTTTGACATTCTTTTATTTATTTTTTTGTGACAAACATTTTTGATGTGTTCTTTTTAAATGCGAATTTTTGACAACGGCAACATACAGATGCACAATTTGTATAATACTTTGTAGGTAATCAGCAGTATGCTGCATTTTAAGGTCATGTGGAGTATATATATTTAGGTCCCTTTGTAAAAGTAGATACTCTTCCTGAACTCCTATGTAACTTTTTTGATAACAAAATAAGAAATCTTGTTTCGTCTTCAAATACTTTAAATATTTTTAGCCTACTTTCTTTTTTTAATTCGAAAAATAAAATGAAAAAGTAGGTATTGACATGCGGTCGATGTCCGTCTGTCTGTCTGTCTGTCTGTCTTGTCTGTCCCGTACCCCCCTTCCAAAATCGGTTCTATCCATCGGATCTTAAAAATTCTTTTTTTGTTAGAAAGCTATGACCTCAGATACCAACTTTCATACTTTTTGTCCGTCTGTCTGTACATCCGGACGGACATAAATCTACTATCTGTCGGCGAATTTCCCATTGAATAAGCATTGAAATTCAATTTTGAGTCATTTAAATCACTGTTGCCAAATCAACAATGGCATGAGAAACTTTATTTATTTAAACATATTTGAAGCAAAATAATATTTTCATGAATCAGTTTGGAATGACGTCATAAAATGTAGCACAATTTGATTCTTTGATTATTCATTAATTATCTACCAAGAAAGCGGCAAGGCATACTTTTGCATGCAATTATGCTTAGTTTTAATTTACATTTCTTATTTTTTAATGCAGTTCGGAGTAGTTTCATTACTTTTGTTATTAATAAATATTTAATTATTCTTCGAACTACAAATAAATAATATTTAATTAATTTGCGAAAGAATATTAAGGAAAATAGTTGATTTTGGCTTTTAGAAGTTTAAATTATAGCTGGGTGCTGTGTTTCGATTTTTTTTCTAATGTGCATAAATCTAGTGTAGAAACGGCTGTTGATGATATTTACTTTAGGAACATGGTTTTTTTTCCCGATTAGAACTTCAGTAAGTATTTAAGTAACAGGAAAGTAGGCTATTTTAGTTCTTTATGAACTTCTTGTTTTTATTCTTTAAAATGTTTAGAGCAGCCATATTTTATTTACATGCTTTTTTTTATTTAAAAGTTATTTTTACCTAAGAGTTTACCAAAGAATCCGAAACCGCTCTTATTAATACAGATGTGAATCTCATTTCATTTATCACTTTCTATGTTCGACATTTATATCAATTTAAAACCTCTTGCTCGCTCTCAATTGTTTACGTTAAAATACTGTTATAAATCCTTTTCCAATATTATTTTTTTATTCTAATAATAAGTTCAGCAATGCTTACTTTTAGTGAACAAAGTTCAAACGTTTAACCACCAAGCTACAATAAACCCATTAGACTAGGCGCAATCATGTCTAATATTTAGTTTCTATGTCTACAAAAAAATGCAATTTCTCTTGATTTGTATCACAATAAAAGCGAGAATTTCCCCCTTACGAAAATCTTAAATCGGTGAGTTCTCTCCCAAAGAAACATCGTCGCGTGGCGTGTACAAGAGACATTTGTTAAGCAAATGCAGGCGAATCTCAAGAGACCAATTCCAAATGATGCATGGCCGGGAAGAAATAGTTTGTTAACAAATCGTCACTGTGAAAGCTTCTGATGTCTTTTGCTAAGCACTTCTGAGCATTGGAGATGTAGTTCGGGATTTTGGAAGGGCTTTACTTTTGAAAAGTATTCGTCTATTTAAGTTCAAGACGGTTATAAAGAATTTAAGTTGTGCTTTAAATGAAAATTAGCATTCAGAATGAAATGAAAATGGACCGAATCACTTGCTTATTGAATAGAATTTAAAGAAACTAGCAAATGAAGAAATGGAGTAAGAAATAATTACACCATAACTTCTTTAACAGGCACTTTTCAAAATGAACCATGAAGCGCGCATATGTATATAGATTCATAAGGTAAGGTTAACTACGGTAGTTTTAATATTGTTATCATCTTGCGCGACTGTTTAGGATTCGTTTTGAACTAATGGTCTGGAAACATTTTACTTAGTTTAACAGTTTAGTTCAAACATCATACAGGTTGATTAAAATAATATTACATCTGAACAACTTTTGGATTTTGTAATTATATACATTTTTGCGAAAACTAAAAATTGAATTAAATCACAAAGATGTAAACATGTTATAGTCCTACCGAGCATACATGGCACTCTGTGTCGGGTCGGAACCATCAAGAAATTTGTAGAAAATTGAATACTAATAATAATGCATCTTAATAAAATAAATAATAATAATAATAATTAGATTAGCAATTGATTCTATTCAAAGTTTACAAAGTTACAACATAGGTGTAAAACCTGTGCACTCTCATTTATTGACAATACTCTCACATCAATAAATTATAATATATAATTTGTATTCTTTTCTTAATATTTAAAACATTTGTTTCTAATTTTTAACATTCAATAATACGTCACGTTATTTTTAACAAAAGAAATGTTTAAAAGCTGATATCAGGTTTCTTGAACCTCCTAACTATTTATAGACACATGTAATATCTTTTTAAATAAAATAATGAAATTCATTCATTTAAAGCAACTCGTAATATTGAAATTGAATTCTTACAGAAATTCTTATGGACATATTTACTATTTACTATTCTTATGGAAATATTTACAATTAAAATAGAAACACCAAAGGAAAATAATTTATTTTCCGGAGAGAAATTGAAACAAAGACTCGTATTATAATCCTATGTGATGCTTTTAATTTACACTATCAATGTGTGACTTTGTATCCGTTTGTTTGTTGTCTTTCTAAAAGCTATTTTTACCATCTGAACCACAATTGTAGAGTTATGGAAAAGGTGTCAAAATAAGCACAATAGAATGAAAAAGATATTCCATTACATTAAAAGTGTCATTTTTTCGAATGTTCTAATTTTTTTAAAGTCGATCTCTTAGACTTAAAATGAAACCAAACTTTAATTAAAATACCTTTATGGTCTGAAAACTTGATAATGGGTAAATTAATAGTAAGCATAAGCACGAGGGTTTAATTAGTAAAATTGTAATCTATATATAAAGGAAGAAGTCCTGACTGACTGTCTCACTCACGCATCAACGCACAGGCAAAACTGTTGGAGGTACAGATATGAAATTTTAGGAGCTTATTTTTTTTTGTAATGAAGAGGTATTTTAGAAGTGATTTCAAAATTTGACATACACAACATCCAATGTACATTTAAATTTTTAAAAGCAAAAATGCATATCTTCTTTAACTTAATTAATAAGGGGAACTAGTGACACATGACCAAACTTGTATTTTTTGGCCTGTAACTTTTAAAAAACACTATTTATGGATGTGCAAATGCAGTCAATTTATACTTCATAAAGTATCACACAATATATATTAGTATTTTTCTGAAGTATTAACTGCAATAGTAATGGTTTTTTCACCATGTGGTCAACTGACTGAAAGGAAAAAAGTGTTGCCACTTCCAACTTATAAAACTTTCCCAATGTTGAGAAAAAGGCATTGGGTCATGTATCATTATGGGTTAAATGTCCCTAGTTCCCCCTATTCTTTACCGTTTGCTAAATTTATTTGCATTTCGAAATATATAATTTTATGTAAAATTGCTTGGGTTAAATTCTAGTATCCGTTCCGGTGACATTTGGCGCATTAGAAATTGTTCCCAACGCCACAAATTATACGAGATTCTTAATCTTAAATAATTATCAACATACAAAATTTAAACACACACACACGATATTTACGAAATACTTAGTCGTAACAAAACAGCAAGTAATCTAAATGCAGTAATAAATGAAAAGAAAATGTAAATTAAAACTAACCAGCTTTTTTGAAAAAAAAAAAATGGAACGCCTTGTTACTTTCTTAGTAAACAACTAATGAACAATCAAATAATCACATTGCGCTACATTTTATACGTTTATTCTAAACTAATTGATATGACAAAAGTAAGTATCTCTTCAAATATTAATTTTAAGTAAATAAAGTTTCTCATACCATTGTTGATGTGGCAACATCGATTTAAATTACCTGAAATATCTATATATATAATACTCTTATACGGAACCCAAATTTCCTTATATTTCTAACTCTAGAATGGCAACAATCGAAATGAACCAAAATACTACTAATTTCAAAATGGTCGACTGAAAACAACAAAAAAGTGTTTCTTCAGGAATGGCTTGAAATAGGGAAAAATAACTATAAATATTATGCACAAAACCATAGTTCGATACGGCAGAAAAACATTGAATATATATTTTTTTGAGAAAAGCACCACGAAATAACACAAGGATTGACAATTTCGGGAATGACTGCAATAAGGCCAAAAGAACAACAACTTTAGGATATAATCAGTAAGTTTAACTTTAAACATGCATAATATTAGGGGCGTTTAATGTATAAAAATTTAAATTACAATTGATTAATCTAAAGGACCCTGTCGGGTTTTGGCGACTTTCCTTCAAAACGGTCGACTGAAATGACCAAAAATATTACCTATTTTCAAAATGGCCGACTGAAAACAACAAAAAAGTATACTTTCAGGAATGGTTTTAAAAAGGCGAAAAAGGAAAAAATAACTTTAAATATTATGCCCAAAACATAGTTCAATACAGCAGAAAAACATTGAATAAATTTTTTTAAAGCACTACGAAATTAGTGGATTACGAAAAATTGGCAATTTCAGGAATAGCTGTAAAAAGTCCAAAAATGAAAAATAACCATAACTATTATGCGCAAAACGTTGTTCGATATGGCAGTAAAATAGAAAATACTTTTTTTTTACTAAAAACACTACGAAATTAGTAGATTGCAAAGGATTGAAATGTTACAAGTAGCGGCGAAGCGTTGTCATATTTTTCACAACTTCGCCCAAAATGCGATAGTTGGCGATTGCGTCTAAAATTTGTCGCCAAGGGTTGCCATTAAATTGATTTTTCGGGGTTACCAGATTTGGCAAAAAAATTGCCGGACATGCTTCGGTTAACCAAAAGAATCGTGCCCGGATTTGGCGACCATTAGAAACTCTCGCCAAGTCGAAATGACAACAAACTCCGGCAATTGCCGAGATGGTTGCCATCTCGAATGAAATTTCAAAAATGAAAATGAAATGAATATTTTCTTTTTAATTTTTGAAAAATTTAAAAGAAAATAAACTTTTACGTAACAGGAAAAATTCATTACATTGCAGACCAGATTTATGGAAAACGTGGAACGTTAAAATGACGAAGAATTTATTTAAAAAAAGTAAATAGTTATTTAAAATCGTTACGCATATAATTGATAGAAGATTGGTGTAAAAAACTTCAAAATAAATTATATACATTTAAGATTTAAATGGATTAACATTTAGAAATTGGCAATGCAATTGCTAATTTCGGCCAAAGGTTGCCATAACAACAATTTTCGCGGCTACCAGATTTGACGTAAATTTGCCGGGCACGATTGTTTAGGTTAACCCATGCTTCTTTAGGTTTACCTTATAATTCCGATTGACTGAACTACCAAACACTATTGTTAATAAAAAACACAGGCGTATAACTTTAAAAACATTAATTTGTTATTATTTTATTTTAAAAGGATACTAAAGGCTAGACTAAAATATTTAAAATATTTCAATGAACGGTGAGCGAGCGAAGCGAGCCTGGATCGCAAAGCGATCCAAAGGGAACTGCACAAGCAGTTCCCGGGGGTTGGCGAGCGATAGCGAGCAGGAGGCGTGCCACCTAGTTAATTATAATTCAATCGGGAATTCAACGACAGACAGTAGACAGATGTTCTTCCGGACTTACAGAGAGATGGAAAAATGTACGGAAGAATGGTCTTTGAGGACCTTTTTAACAAAAAAAAAAATAAGATTCATAGGATAGAGTCTATTTTGGAAGTGGGTTACAGACGGACCATCTTGAGCATGTCAATACCTACTTTGCCATGTTTTTTAAAATTTCAAATTTAAAAAAAAGAAAGTAAGGTATATAAAGCTAGTTTGAATATATTAGTTATTTATTTCTTAGTTTTTAAGAGTGAGTTGCACGATTATATAATAAATTTAGTTTAAAATGTTTGATATCTGACAATACCTTTTGAAATATTAGAGAAAATAAGATGAAGTTTTGCAAAGGTTTTGTGGCGTCCGATATATTTATAATGCTATTACAAGAAATTGAAATTGGTTGAAATGTAGTTTTTTTTGTGTTTTATAACCGATTTCTTCCATAAAACCGCCCTTCCTATTGTTATATAAAGAGTTTAACCAAAATATATTTCACTTAAAAAATTTCGGAGCTTTGTAAAAACATAAAACTATACAACTGACAGTTCAAGTTACTTAATAAATGTTTTTTTTTAAATGTTAAATTAAAAAATTCAAATTCTATTAAGATATATTATTTCGATCCTATTTTTATTTGGTAAGAGTAGGATAGTTGACAGTTCTTTCCCTTTTTGGATGCAGCTATGATATAATGTGCGGCTTGGATCGGATGTGTTACCTAATATGAACCTAATCTGTATCTGTAATTAGTCATTCTCCTCTTGACTTATTTTAGCAGTCAGACATTGAAATTAACAATAAACGTGTCAAAGAGTACAAGCACAACAAAGAGTACAAGCACAACAAAGAGTCTTCAGTCGCTACTTTCAATTTTTTTCGGGCATTCAAAACAATGCTAACATTGTTTATTTGAAACTTTCCTTTAATTTCTAACTTATTTTGTCTAGGACATTCACAGAAGTCCTTAATCAAAATGCCATGTGTTCTGCTCAAACCCATAGAAACATATAAAATTACGATTTTCTCACCATCAGCAATGTCTGATTTTCCATATGGCTCGTTAGGCTCTGGCCTAGAGCCCCAAATTGTAATTATTTTTATGCTAAATTATGTTTTCTCTCTAAGACATCATTAAATTGTGTCATTTTTATGGCTTCGCATGATTATTTTGAAAGCTATCGAAAAAAGCATTAAAAAACACAAGTTCAGCAAAACGAGCAAAAATGTATCATTATTATTTTTTAAGCTCTTTCTTTTGATTTTAATTCAAACATTGACTTTTATATGAGCAATCGTACACAAAATCTTCCTTAGAGGTCCCCTAAAAATTTAATGTGCTAATAGTCCATGTTATCCCGATCAAGCCCTAACAGCCAGTGTCGCTACCTCGGAAACTAGCAAAAAGTTAAAAGCAAAAACCGTGTCCTTGAATCTACTTTTCTATTTAAACAAAGTATAATTCAAATTCTTCAAGTAACTTACTTCAATCTGGATTCAGGATCGTGAAATGCGAAAGGGGGCAGGTAGTGATAGCATCTGGCACACGTGTCTTGTCGATACTCTTCAAGGGACAAGTGGTAGCCCCTCTCTGTTCTGCAGAAAAGATACTCTCCGTCGAGAATGCCCCGGACCTGGTAAAATAAAGAAAAAAAAGCAAATATAAAAGGTAAGTCAAACACCTCTCCAATCCTTCTTACACTTCCCACGTTAAAGTAATGCAAATATTGACGACCGACAACAGGCCACCAGCATAGTTGTTCCAAAAATTATAATAATTTTTTTCTGCATCCAATAACTATCAAGATTCTTCTTTATTTTTCTGCTCTCTTCGAATATGCTTGAATATGAGTCGATTGTAAAATTAATTTTCTTACCTCTCTGTTAAAGGCGGATTTTTAACATTTCTAATAAGGGTGTGGGGCAGTTTTCATACAAACTACTTTTGATTCTAAGTTTATAAAATAGTGTTTTTTTGCATAAAGAAGTTCAAGAAACTTCCCACAGATATTAATATGCACTTATTTATTTCCTACAGTTATATTAAAAAAATATTAAAATTTTAAATTTCATTTATAGAAAAAAAGGCAGGATCAAATGAAAAACTTCTTAGACAACCTACTCGACTTCTCTATGCAAAAATATCACTAGTTGATAAACGTAAAATTAATGAATGTGTGGATAAAAACTGTTTCATAGACATTAATATGGGAAATGAAAAGGAATTTAGGAACGGTGTTTGATTTTTTTCCTTACTATCATCTGGCCAAAAAAATATTGAATTAAATTTGTTCAAACGCCTCTATCACATATAAGTCTGATAACATTAACAACATTTTAAAGCTAAGAGACACATGCACTGTAGAAAAAAATTGTTGGAACCTTGCTCCTTGAACACGATGGAAATAAAAAAAATGAGCTGCCATCATGTTTACGGACAAAACACCATGCAATCACCACAAAATCTGAGGAAGCTTCAAGCCAACTGAACATGCTTCACCAAAAAGAATAAGTGCTGGTGTAAAATTTATGCGCAGCTGTGCGCTTAAGTAATTGCACCGAACCGAGAAAGTTTCCAAGAGACTAAAAAAGTGTCGTGAATTTTTTTTTATTTTAGTTCTAAGAAACAAGAAACCAAAACTTGTGAAAGCATTATTTAAACAAATTCCAACAGTCATCTGCCGCCTTGGCAAAGAAACAAGGAACATGTGAAATACGACTATGAAATGCGTAATATTTTGAAGTAAGGGTTTAGATAAACAGGTTAATGTTAAAATTAAGTTGTTCATGATTCTTGTTTATTAAAAAAAGCCTCTTGATTATCATGCCAAAAACTGAAACTAAAACTTTTATTTAGTTCAATTGCATTTTTAAAAACAGATATTTTCCCCCATTTTATCAGAATTTATTATCGTACTTGTGAAGAGAAATGAACTATTTTTATATTATTTTATTTCTAAGCTACTGAGGGTTTATGCTTCTGTTCGTTTCTAAATTGCTGTTGTTTTGTATTTTTTAAGTAAAATAATCCCTTTTCTAAATGTTATTGCATATTTATAAAAATAACCGGCTGGGGAAAATGTACCCCGTATACGTGGCACGTTTTCCCGCCCATAATGCTTGCAATTAACCACTTGCTGCCAAAAATGTATTTCATTTTTTGATTAGTATTATGCAATAAATCTGCAATCAAAAAGAAAAAAAAATAACGAAAATCTAGCCCCGGTCTCCCCTACAATAAAAAGCTTTTTTTAGTTAACGCTTTATTTATTTTAAAATAAGAATAAATACTTCTACCTTATGTACGTATCAGTTTTAGGAAAAATGTAATACGTTAAAGATCTATTCAATGCATTTTTCTTCATAAAAAATAGGGCACATCATTTAGATAACCGTTTTTACTATTGAAATAAGATATTTAGTATAAGTAATGTTATTTTAAGAATCAAAGCTCATACTCTCTACATTTCAAAGCAAAATTATTCTTCATCTATAGTTAAACGTCGATTAAGTCATACAAAAAGACATCGAAAACAGCTTTTAAAGATACCCAATATTATTTTATTTTACTTCCTAGCTTCTTTAGTTTTTTCACGTTATTTTTTCTTTAATGGCAAAAGACAATTTCTAAGGATATCACATAGACGCGTCTCATTCTCTCAATTTAGTCTCGGTGTTCTGCAAGTGTCGGGATGTGTCGTCTGAGTTGCAATGTCTGAGTAGCATTATTAATGGATGTGTGTATTAATAATCACCCTTCTTAACAGGTGTGATTTGTTATCGCAAGACCGATTATGGCTACTGGTTGCGCCGTCGCTTAATGCGTTAATAAGATTGAGAATGATACTTGGCGGTAAATTGCTGCAACGACGCGTTGTAGTTATGGGTGATTTATCACCAACTAACTCTTTATTAACGGGTTGGCTGATGACAGAAAAAATAACTACTAAGGTGTATTATATTTAATGTTTCGTTTATTGATATGGATATTAATCAAAAGAACAATTATGTTAAAGATAAATATCATTTATGATGCATAACAGCAATATCGTGCTTTTAAGATTAGTAGTAAAATATACACAATTAATAGCAATCATGATACCTAATTTTCTTTTAAATAATTACGTAATTGAAACTAAATTAAAGTCAATTTAATAGAAAGAATAAATCTTAGAGAAATAATTGTTACATTCTAAAGCCTAAAAATAGAAAAGTTTTAGTAAAAAATATTATGTTTCATCATTTAGATAACCATTTTAACAGTTAAAACATGATATTTGGTAAGAGTATTGTTATTTTAAGAATGAAAACACATACTCTTTACAGTTAAAAGTATAATCCTTGTTCAGCTCTAGTAGAATGTCGACCAAACCATACCAAAATACATCGAAAAAGCTTCTAAAAATACCCAGTATTATTTTCTTTTACTTCCTAACTTCAATGTTTTTTACTTTATTGTGTATTAATAGGCACCTTTCTTAACAGGTGTGATTTGTTAGCGCAAGACCGATTACGGCTACTGGTTGCACCGCGTCGCTTAATGCGTTGTTAAGATTGAGAATGGTACTTGTAAGTAAATTTCTGCAACGACGCGTTATCAATTGGTGGGTCAAGGGTGATTTATCACCAACTAATCTCTTTATTAACGGATTGACTCATGATAGAAAAAATAACCCCTGAGTTATATTTAATGTTTCTCTTAGTATTATGTATTGTTATCAAAAGTCCAATTAGTTCGAAGGTAATTTTCATTTATGATGTATTGCAGCAATATCAGTCTTTTATAGTTAGGTCTTAAGAATAGTTGTTAAAAAGACGCTAAAATTAATCGTTATCATGATTAATAATTTTCTTTAAAATAGTGATGTACTTGGGGTTCAATTACGGTCAATTATATTTTTTTAAAGCAATTGTTTTAGATTTTTTGACATTACAAAGTACAATGAAATTACAAGTGTTATACAAGAAATTTTGTATGTTTTAAGTAAAACCTAAATTATGATTAATATTTTGATGTTAGTGTCGTATTGCTGCACTTAGGAGCCAGCTATGAAACTCAGAAAGCATGCAACATATAGTGGACAACTGTGATTGTTAAAAATGTTTCAGATGAGTTTTCTTTTCAGAAAATACAAATTGATAAACACACAACGTATGTGCAAAGTAAACAAAAATTCCACATAATATATTTTAAAAGATATTTTTAATAAACATAATAATTTGTTTTTGCTCTTAAATTTCCCAATTTATTAAAAAATCTTTTGTAACATTTTGACAATTTTTTCTCCAGAAAGAAACAGCAAGAGATTATAAAAAATAAAAATTTAAGAATAGATATTTTTTTAGATATGGACATTTAAAGGAAATTCTTAATTGCGGCTCGTTCGCGAAAATTATCGAAAAATGGTTTGCAACATTGTCTTGCAAATAATACATTCTAACTTTCTTTTTAAAAAAAATCAATGCGGGAAAAGCCAAAGAGGGACATTTCAATATTGCATTAGGAGGATGCGAAACAACTGACTTCCTTCTAATGCAGTATTGAGATGCCCTTCTTTGGGCTTTAGGCCCAGTAATGGAATAATGGTACGAGTTTTAATTTTCAAAATACTTTGTTACTAAAAAGAATCGGCATATTTACTTTGTATTGAATTGTTATGTTATTTGAACCTAGAAAAGAGGAGTTTTTATACACTGTTGAAAAATTTGGAGCACAAGAATCCTGGAACTTTCTATCTGTCACACTATTAAGAGTGTGAATTTAACCAATTTTGTGTTAAAACAATAACTTTGGTACACCGCAAAAGTGATGAATCAACGCACCAAATAGTGGTGGCAGCTAGAAAGTTTAAGGATTTCGGTTCAATCCTACACCAAACTTTTTATCAGTGTAGTGACGAAATCGTATACATAAAAAAAATACTAAAAAAAAAGAATAACAGATTCGAAAAAAATTAAGGAATAGTGGAAAAATGAGAAAACATTAATAACTTCTGAAGCCGTTTAAATCCAAGTTTCATCAAGAGTGTGAGAAAAAGAAGATAGAAACAACATTAATAACATTTTTTTCTACTATAATGAAAAGAGACAGGAAAAATTCGGGTTCAATTTAACCGGAAACCCGGTTGTAGTAAAAATCATTTTATTCAGTCATCAATACAGGTGGAATGGGAGTATAAGTAGATTTGACCTATATTTTTATGTATCATAGATTTCCAGTACAAAATAAGAACAATGAATTTAAATTCGATTAATTATTGAAGTCAATCTTGAAATTAATATTCCAACAAATCAGGAATTTGTTAATTGCGTCATAGTGATAACCCACATAATTACACGAGTAAGGGCTATCTCCATGCATGTGTATTTGTAAAAGAGATGCACATTACGGCTTGTTTTAGGGAAAGTTATTTGAAGATACCATTAAAAGAATTTCTAATAATTTATTTACTCAAACGTAAAAAAACTCTAGAATTTGATGACATCTGTCTTTACAATTTTTGAAGAACTATAGAGTAACGAGTATTTTAATTCGTTAAAATACCAGCTGCGTCGAATGCATTAAAAAACTATATTTTTATGATAATAACTCAGCCTTTGAACCTATAGATATATAAAACCTTGATATTCTTTTTATAAAATTTCCTAGAGTTTTCAAATTTTTATTGGATTTTAACTTTGATGGTTATAAACTCTATTTTCAACGCCTAGATATTAATGATACATCTTATAAAACTACTTAAAAAATCTTTGTTGTATATTTAAAAATGTTTTTCAAACCTATTAAATTAAACTTAATTGTGATTTTCCCCTTGATAGTTAATAAATTATATATTTTTCAAAAAGCAATTAATCATTTTAAGTAAATAAAATATTTTTTAACCAAAAGTGATGAATTTATCCCCCTTTTTAGCTTATAGTTATTTTTAAAAAAAATCTTATTTCCATTAAAAAGTGTTTCTTCCTTTAAAAAGGTTTCCCGAAAACTTGGCATTAATTAAAACTTCCAAAATGCTTTCACTTTGCAGAATGACGTATTTCTTTTTTGATGAATTAGGTCTCACTTTCTCACCACTGAAGTTATATTAATTATAAAATTAAAATTTGTTCTTAACTTCCTTACAAAATTAGTTATCTTCTATCAAGTTAACTCCTTTATTAATAAGGTTAGTAAACTAATGAAGCAGATGTTCTTTCATTAGTATCGTACCATTTGCTCTAGGAGCATCTGGAGAATGCTGATTTCATTTGCAGAGCTTTTTCTTTCAACACTGGTTCAACCACAAATGTATACGATAGAGACACAGGTCTAATTTTCAAAGTTTAATGAATTGAAGAAAAGTTTTCACCAAGCTAAGTTTAGAGAATACTTTAAAGGGTTTAATCTGATTTTTTTATTATTTTAGTGGCAGTACAACTCTTCATGTTCACATTTTGGTATGCAACGACTGCAAAATTCTAACGGACGAATTATTAAATTTAGTTATGGAATATTAAGCAACGTAACTTGAAGGTGTAAAATTAAAGCGTAATTTTACAAGGCGTGTTATATACAAATAATAGTTAGTGATTACTATGTGATTACTGTTACTTTCATAAGGCAGGACTAATTTATTAACTCATAAGCAACATAATATTAACGAATTACAAGAATTTTTATAAATTATTTTGTAATCAAAGTTTGAGAGACAAATGCCTTTATACATGCATGTATTGTCACTCATAAATATTAGTTTCAATGAAAACATTAATTTTGGCTGTTTAAATACAATTTCATTAATCATTTATTAAAATAACCACCTTTTAGAGATTTTTGGAATAAATGTGGTGTGTTACTGTTATATTATTGCGCGTCGTTCTTCTTTTACATCCATTATAGCTGCAACATCAAAATATAGATATATTTAAAAAGCAATGTTTTAAATAATAAATAAACTTCACACTTTTATAGATTCACTAAAAAAACCTGCACATCATTCGTCGAATTGGAAAATTCTATTTTGTTATATAATGTTGAAATTGAAGCAATTCTTAGTTTTTCTCATTTTGCTCTGTTGGTTATTGTAAACTTAAGATCTGAAAAAAATATATATTCGAACAGAATTTAGTTATGCATAATTTTACTCGTAAATAGGTTATGGCAGCCTATTTCACATACAAGAGGCTTTTCTAAAGGTCTATGGCTCAAGGTAAAAGACTTTGCTAATTTTTTTTATATAAATACCTTCTATTCAAAAACTCACAAGGAAATGAGTTAAAATTATGCATGATTTGATGCAAGAGCTTAACCGCTATTTGTTTTAAAAGAGTTCATTAAAAATATTGAACTTTTTAAATAACAAAAGAGCCTAACAATTTTTTCCACGTGTAACTTGACATAATCTGATCTTCTAGGAAATTAAAAGCAGTTTAAATAAAGGTAATTGGTAGTTAGCATTTATTCATACAGGTAAAAACGCTTAGAACTAGGTACATGTGGGGGCCTTACGTAAATAAATCAATTTTAAGAAAAGGTGAATTAAACCAGTGTGGAAATAATTCCTATAGCTAAAATACACAAGGATTTGCAAGGATTGTTCTTATCATGAGTTAGAAATAATTAAATATAAAGGAAATATAGAGAGTTGGTTAATTACAGAGTTTGAGTGAATAAGGATAATTTCGTATTTTTCTCGCTCTTGATAACGTAATTTAGTGGATGGGGAAAGTTTCAATTTCGTCTTTAATTAGGGATGTTAATTAGATTGGGTATGTTATTAGAGATTCTTCCTCAAATGTCTCCAAATAAATTTTATTAGTATTACTGAAGCACTTAAAGTGTGTAGTTGCGAAACTCACATTCTCGTCTAGCTACAGCTAATATATATACTCCGGCCATGGTCTACTCAACTACTAAATACTTGTTAGGTCACGAACAGGTCTTTTTTTCTCTTTCAGAATAAAAGTACCATTAATTTTAGAAAATGATGCTGTACTTTTTATGTAATATCTCCTGTCATCGAAGAATTTTTTACACCAACAAGTTTTGAAAACTTTAACAAAAACATTTCCTCTTTTTCCTCAAAAATATCATACATTAAAAAAATTGCTTCCAGTTCATGCATATTCAGTGTCTTTGAAACAAACACTTTTTTGTTCCATGTAGTTGCCATTTTGCATTAGAGATTAAAGTGACACCTGCTACACCACACTTTTTCAAAAATGACAAACCAATAAAGAAGAAAATATTTGAAATATTTTTAAGGGATGAATACTTAAATTAGCTCTACATTGTAAAAAAGAATCGTAACGTTACTCTTATACATTGTAGAACCCTCGCTTATTTGGGGGGGGGGGGGGGGTGATTTTCAGGTTCCCTCAGAAAAATAAATAAAATCATTTAACATACATTATTTTGGGCAATTCAATATGATGCATCCTGTAAACAAGCAACCATAGCCCCAAAGCGACGGGTGGCTTGCAGTTATGGAATGGTTTAACGAAGGGACCAAAAGCTTTGTGGATCGAATCCGGCAGATATCTCACTAAGCAGCACGTAGTTGAGAGAGAGCTAAAACAATAGAGGCACCGACTCCATTAAATTTTTTTTCAGGCAAATTGACATTTCCAGGAAAGTTACTAGCTTTATGTGAGATTGTTTCTAAATTTTTAGGGTTAGTTAGAGATTGATATAGTCTATAGGGACATTACTGGTAAAAATTGGACAGCTGATTATAATTTCCCAGTAAAAATCCTGAACTTTATTCAAGTTTATTTTATTATTATAAAAATTCATTTATTAATATTAGATTATGGCATTCTCATTTAATGCATTCAACGAGTTTTATGGTAGACCACTTGTTATCTTTTATTGATTATGATTGTGTTTTTTTTAATTATTAACAAATTTAAAATGTATTCTTACACACTGGAATAAACTGACATTTACATCTTTCCTTTGCAATACAATTTCCCTTTTCAAATTTTGATACAAGTAACACTAAAATTTTGTATTTTGGGGTATTTAAATAAACAAAAAGACTTGCATTGGGTTAAAAATAAGCTAGGATACGTTTGAAATATGTTGTTTACTAAGGCGACTATTTTCATAACACTATGATGAAATTTTACGAAATATTCGTACTATCAAAACAACGACGTAAAATGAATAACAAGCATTTTCAGATAGATAAACAGCACGCTATGGGGAAAAAGCGGAATATCTTGGACTCTAAGCCAAACAACATCCCCATTTTTAAAGGTTAAGTCACGATTGACAAATATGGTGACAGTCTAAAGTAGCATGAAATCTCCTCGGAGATGGGATTGCGATGTGGTATCCAACTCACCAAGAAATAAAAGCTATTCTTGTCACGCTTCACAAAGAATATCCTTTTTGAAGCTCGAATTTGATGATGGCCCTCTCATAGGTAAGCGATGTGGAAGGAGGAAATTATAGTAGTCGGGGGTTTTAGCCCCATGTTTTCTATTTGTCGCCAAAAGCATTTCAAATTTGTAACGGTTCGTCAATTATCCCATGATACGCAAGCAAAACACAAGTTCAATATACAAAGTATCGATGTTAAATAAACTAGGGTGTGTAACACTGCAAGACCTTCAATTACCGTAATTTATAGTAGTCGTGTTTTTTTACCGCCATGTTTTCGATTTGTCTCCAAAAGCATTTCAAATTTGTAAAAGTAGGTCAATTATCCCATAATACGTAAGTAAAACAAAAATAACTTCAATACACAAAATACCAATGTAAAATAAACTAGGGTGTGTAACACTACATGTCTTTCAAATGCCGCTCAATAACTCAACACGACCGTTTAAGGGCAATTATATTTCTTATTAGGTAATTTTAATAACTTTTAAACCGAAAAAGTTCTAGGGTCGCTACCCCCTGCTCATGGTTAATTTTTTTGAAAACCTTATGGTGACGTCCAACAAGTACTGAAAACTCGTGTATCAAATTTTAAGTCTGTATCTCTTTTCGTATTTAAGCAATACCTTTACAATCAAACACGTTCTATGGCAGCTACCCCAAGAGCATACGCAATTTTTTCAAAAAGATTATTATCATGTTTAACAGGTTCTAGTAAGTCGTGTACGAAATTAGTTCATAGCTCTTTTAGTCCGAGCTGTAGAGTGGTTTTACACAGACGGGTGGACCAGTCTTTAAAAACCACTTATTTAAAATCAGCACCCTCCGAAACGTGTAGAAAACACAAAATCTCGTTTCGGATTTTCGATCCCATCGCAATACACCTTAGATTTCAGAGTATTTAATTGAAGGTAAAAATTAAATGCTAGATATTTACAATTTCGGTAGTGATAGTTTGGTTGTGTTAGGGTTGAATCGAGATGCTTGGCTTAAAAAACACCGATAACCAGCAGTATCCTTTGAAGAAATGAAGAACTAGCAATATCCTTCGATATTTTGCTGTATTTTTGGAATAAGATTTGTAAAAACTGGTTTTATCAAAGGAATTCTAACGTTTAAAAGAAATTCAGTTCAATTTTGTTGAAGAGAAATATCGTATTTCTTATATTTGGTACATGTTGCACTTTTTCAATTATAACTACTAAAGTATTCTGTTAACATTGATCGGATATAAGGAAATTTTTTTTATCAAGTATCAAATGTTAAAGGTTTTTGAAAGGTATAAGCCCAACAAAGTTTTAGAAAATCAAATCGAGTTTTATTTGACGTTGGGTTTTAATGGTATCGCATTCGTAAAGGTTATCAATCAAAAAGAAAATACGCTCTTGCAAAAATACATATAAATTTGAAGAATTATTTTCATAGTTTTTTTATATAGAAAATTCTCTACAACGATATAGTCACAAAACTAATAATTTAAAACTATATTCTGGAATTTTGCCGTCAGTTCAGCATAACCCCTATTAACTAAGTTTAATAGCTAATTATTAACTAAGCTAAATAAAGTAAACTTTTATAGCTAAATTTTAACTAAGTTTAAGGCTTGAGTGATACACGATATTTTACGATTGAATTAGTCTTTATCTTCCGTTTATTACTTTTAATAAATCGCTAAATACTGAAACGTTACACATAAATAGAAAAAAAACGTAGTCAGATTTTCAGGAGCTCATTTCTCTTTAACTATTTCGCATCGAAATTTTATCAAAGCTTCTTATTAGTATGCAATAAAATTTTGTTTCGCTGAATTATAACAAAAATAGACACGATGGGAAAAATTATCATAGCTTTAAAGTCGATAAGAGTTCCTCACCACCATACTAATGTTTAAAGGACATTGTCTAAGAGCTTTTGCTTTAAATATTATGAAAAGTCCAAACAAGAATTTTGAATCCCAGAACTTAATAACTTACAAATTGATATCTACTAGAGATAAAATGCATTTAGAGGGTAAGTGTTTAAAACAGAAATGAATAAAATTGTCATAATTTGAAGTATGAAATCTAATTCATAGAAGTACATCCAATTGATAAAACGTCTACTTCACGTCATGTATTTTAATTGGCATAATTAAAAAAAAAATATGTGTTACTTATAAACAAACCAACGAATTTACTACTAGTTTGCAAACTAACAATAAAAGTTAAAATAAAATCAAAACTATTTAATAATATTTTGAAACGATGGGAGAATACAATGCATTTATAAAATACCAGCTCACTTTACTATGTCAACTCTTTTAATCAAGCAACTTTAAAATTATGCAACAAACCACTAATTGAGTAAAACTAATACAAAAACTATCCCTTAATATTTTTATACAGAATGAAAATATAAGAAATGAACCAAAGTAGCTAATCCTACTCTTTCAAAAACACTTATTCTCGGTAAAGTCATCCAATCTTAAGAGAGAGGAGCTTCAATATAAAATTGCTACCAAATTGGTTTCAATGTCACCAGCAAAGGCAGGTTACCTAATTACGTCTTAATGAGCGCCGGTTGTAGTATCAAGGAAACGACCACTCTCTGCAACAATGTAACTAAAGCTCTTAGCGAATGGAGCTATTTTCTTAATGCTATGAAAGCGTCATTTATATTCATCTAATTTTCTTTACCATTTGTTTTTGAATTGTCGAATCACAAAATTATGTTTTTTATAAAAAAGAAGTGAAAGCAAAACTTTTGTATTTGTTGTTTAAAAAACAATTCTTATTGTTAGTCCCTTTTAAGAGATTTAGTTTCCATTAGAAAATCAACTTTGGCTGCAAGTTAAAAAACACACACCTTTGCTTCTACTGATAATTAATAGCCTTTTAAATTTTTCTATTGTCAAGCATTTGAAAGTTAGCTTCTACTTCGATCACGATATTTTTTTACACAACGGTCACAATTATGTACTTAGTTAAGTACTTAGATTATTTTTTGGATTTAACGAACCTTTGATGCCGTAGTAGCTTCGATATAGTCATTATTCAGAAATTTAATCATCCTTTTGAAGAATTTTCAAATGAAATTTATAATTAACCCTATTTTTAGAGTTACCCTTCTTTTATGTATCACATTAAGACTTGTTAGTGGCATTTTTAAGTTAAATTTTGAAATTGGATAATAATTGAAATTTTTAAATAATTTTTTGGCAGTTTTAAAGAACTTAAGTTTGAAGCTGGAACCTCACCTCTTTCAACATCACATTGTAAAAATTATTATTCATGAAAACGAAAAAACGTGAACAGTCACTCTTCTTTTAAATAAACAATACCTTAATTTTGGCGAGTGTATATCGAGGAAATATTTAAGATATCGGAAAACACACATATGGAAGACGAAAAAGATAGAAGAAATGTAAACCCATTTTTATGTTATGTTTTTTTTATAGTGTAGTGCATATTTTAATGTATTTTGTTACTTTACCCTTTTCTCGTACCTGCCTATATACATACTTTTACAAGAATACCGTATAAATTATAATTTATTTTTAAAAAGTACACAAAACTGTTTTTTATATATTATAGTATATATTAAATTTTTAAGATGGAATAATTTAAACAAAATTTTGTGAAAATATTTCGCTAGATATGGGGAGGAGAATTAAATATCAATAGAATAAGGCCACATTTTGGAAGTAGAAAAGTATATTTAGAATACATTAGATTCGTACTATCGAAAAGTAAACTTTAAGTTTAAGGTTTCTAAGCCCTTCCTTCAACAACGAAATGGTAACAAAAATGTGCACAATATTCTAATTAAAAACTCAAAAACGTTTTATGATAAATGGTTCAGGGACTACTGTGCTTTAAGAATAAAAGTTACCTATATCGTAAGTTTTACAACTTTCCGTGCTGGCGAAATGTGGCTTTTATTACTCTCGGGAGCGTTAAAGGAGAGGTTGTAAAACGGTCGATTCGGCTCGAAATTATTGCTTAAGGGCTTTTCCGCGTCTGTTACAAAAGTTTCGTATTTCCAGTGCAATTGTTTAGGCCAACAGTGACTGAGATGTGAGGAGAAAATCAAAATGTTTTGAAAAATAAAATATTTATAAGTAGGTCGTTTGAAATAAAACTATGATCATTTTAGTTAGGATTGACGGCCATTGGCATAAATATATTTTGCCTAATAGAAGTATATAAAATAAATGATTTAATAGTCGTTAACAACATAAGTATAAACAAAGTTTTATCGTAAACAAAATTTAGTATCAACTCTATGCGGTGATATTACTGCCATCCATAGTCAGAATAGTCGTAGTGAATTTTTATTTAAGTCAACGAGCTATTGTTGAAATCTATTGTTCCTTGAAGAATTCATCGTAAGACATTTGCTTTCAAAAAATAAATTAAAAAACAAAATTTCCTAATACACTGTTGAACTTTAGGACCAAGGGATCTCTTTATTGAGTGTATATGTACTGATTTATTTTAGAATAAAACTTTAAAATAGTTTGGTTTGGATAATGTAGCTTTTTCCCCACATTAAATCATACCCCAAAAAAACAAAAATTCAATATTAGAAAGCGATTAGGTTAGACTATTAGAAGGAATTAGAATATCAATTACGAAAACATTGTAAAATCTGTTGTGTAAAATCAGGTAAAATTGGTGGCAGCCTGAGTTAAGTTTTACGGAGTTAACTTTTACTTGTGTAACGTTACTCCATAAAAAAGTATAACTATCCACCATAAATTTTGGGTTTTCGTCTCTATAAAACTGGAGTAAAGTTAAACCATATTTTTACAGTAAATAATGGAAATAAAATATAGTGTGGCTTGTTTAATTAGTATCAAACAACTAAAACAACTACATGTCAAATTAAAATAAACTAAACACAATTTTAATAGAAAATATGTAGAAGAATAAAAAATAACTTCGATACAAAAGTTTTAATATCAATCCACTATTTTTAAACTAAAATGTGGCATGTACACAATATTCAAAGTCAGAATCCTATAAATAGTGCTCAAATGTAAAATTCATGGAGCAGAAATCGACTTCTTTACTTCTTTTAACATCTTTTTAAGGAGCTCATTGAAATATTTATAAGTTCTTCAGGAGCTCTCGGGAAAATCTCACGTAACAAGACGAGTTTGAATAATTTATATTTTCTTCGTCTGCACATACATATTTCTAAAATATATACATTCCTTCTCTTATTGTGGCAACTTTTAATAATAGTTTCTAATATTTGTAAATTTTAAAGATAGAAGAAACCATTTTTTTTTAATCTTCTTTTCAATCTTTGATTTGTGAATATTCAATTATGGAAGATAGATATATGTGCATACTCTATAGTTAACTTTAACTATTCCAATCGTATCATACATTTAGCAAATAAGAGAAGTATTTACAATTATGTAATTAACTGCTAGAAAGAGTAAATAGCGTAATGGGGAAAATCTAAGCATACAACCAAAAGTGAATCGATTAAGAAAAACTCTTAATTTAAAACGTAAATTTTTCATTCTTAGTAAACTGTCTAGAGAATAAAATGATGTTTTGAATTTAAGTTTATTCCAATTAATTTTGTAAAGGAATAATTTATTTTATGAATACATTTCTATAAAAATATCGAATAACTTATTCCTTTTATTAATTGGTACTTACAACGAAATATTTGTTCTTCTAGACGCGTAAATGTTTTATTTATTTTTATTATTCTAGTCAAAAGAAGTTAATTAAATCTCAGAGAAATATAGCTCTGATATGCTTTACCAGTATGATAGCAAGTGCATATGAACAAGTAGTTTTTATTATTATTCAAATTTTTTTTCTTACATAAACATAGAGTTCCGCTTAATGTTTTTTTTATTTACTATCGTCTTTTCTAAATAAAGTTTCATGAAATTAGTTTTGTAACAGAATTTGTATCTCCAGAGTTGTACCGTTGAAATTCAATATTTTAAAACAACATTGTAGAAAAAATCCTGTTATGTTACGGAAAATTTCTATCAGAAAAGTTGCCAGAAAATATCTGTAATGCCACAGAAAATCTGTTGCCAGAATTTTCCCGAAGCCAAGCAATACTGAAAATACCCATGCCTAACAGATATTTTCTGTTTTGCTGGATAAGTTAAACAAATGTCAAGTCATAATCCATATACGAAACCTTGTCGATGGTTTAGGAGCCAGGTACACTGACCATTTCACCATCACGGCAACGGAAGTTAATTGCATCGATCAAATTTTCTTTTCGTAATCAAACAGAAAAAATCTGTTCTCAATAGGTGCAACCTGTATCGGAAGTTGCAGATTTTATCAGTTGACAGAGAAAATTCTGACAGACTGAGATATACTTTAAATATTCTATTTTAAATCTTTTTTCCTCCGAGAGATATTGTTAAAAGATTATTTATTCCGCACATAATTTGTGAACCGGATTAACAATTAAATGCTATATTTTTCTTTAGTTTTTGCATTTATAGCAGCATTATATGCATGATATACAAGCGTAATAAAGTTTAAAAATAAACAGATGCAGCAATTAAGAACTTTAGTTTGCTCGAAAACTTTTACATTTTAAATTACGAAAATAATGATTTCCCTTCCAAGCAGTTGATTTCTTCAGATAATTGCTTTCGAAAGTCCTCACATTGCAATTGTTGACAAAATCTCATTTTCAAATAACAGGGAGATCTTATCTAATGAAAAGAGCAGACAAGCATTTAAATAGAAATGAAGATATTCTCTGAACACTTTGGAAATACTTTAATTTAGTAATAGGATTTATAGAATTCGAAATACTTCCAGACTTTGTTTCAAACAGCTTTAAAAATCAAACGATTATCTTATTTCATGCATGAAAGGAAATCTTCAGTAAGGAGTTTATCAGTATTTTCGTTATTCATACGTTATTTATGCTAATGTACTGCTTAAACACTCAGAGAGATTACGAATCTTCTAGTTTATTTCTACAACTAAATTTAATGTTTAAAATATTCACTTTAGGAACTCATTTGTTTTGTTTACTAATGGCTACTTTTTATTTTAAAGAAACACATCAAGCAGAAATAGTGTCTCTTTAAGCAAATTGCTTAATAATTTTGCTTAATATCAAACTAACAAACCCACGCGTTAAAAACTAAAATAAGTCAAAAACAGAAAAATCAGTAGAATAATAAGAAACAAGTGTTTTGTGGAACCTGTAAAACTTCAATACAAAAGTTTTGATGTTAAATTACTTTGTTTTAAACAAAAAAGCGGCATAAACATATCCTTCAAAGCTAGAATCCTTATAAATAGTGTTCAAACGTTAAATTCATGGGACATGGATCGACTTGATAACTCTTTTTAAAATCTATTTATGGAGTTCAATGAAAGATTCAAAAGTTCTTCAAGAGCTCAAGGGAAAATCTCACGAAACTGGACAAGTTTGAAGAATTAATGTATGCCGCATCAGCATATATTTCTGAGATATATACCTATATTCCGTCTCCACTTTTGATAATAGTTTCAAATATCTGTAGAGTTTTGAATTTTACGAACCCGTTTCTTTTACCTTGAAACAATCTTTGATTTCTGAATGTCCAATTTTGAAATAGGTATGTACATCCTATATGATTATCTTTGAATATTCCAAACACATCAAACCATTAGCATAAAATATAGTTAAGTATTTACAGTTATGTAGTAGGGGTAATAATTAAAAATAAATTTTGGAAAGCTATGTTTCCAATGCATGATCCTGAGTCGAATTTTGAAAATAATATGAAATCCCACTTAGAAAACACATTGAAAAAATAAATAGAATAGCAATACAAAAAAGTTAATATTTATACACTAATCTGAATAAATTGTCAACGATTCGTATCCGTGAGTTGTCACGACTTCATTCACTTCCTGTGAACCGTTGTAGTAAGATAAGATTAAAAGTATTACAGTAACTGAATAAATTATTTTGGAATCATTAGAATTCATCTGTCTAGACATTATATTTACTGGCAAGCTGTTACAAACATTTCATGTAGTTATGCGAGATGAAATAGATTAACACAAGGAATTAACACATTATTTAATAAAGGTGATCAATACCAAAGGTATGTTTAAATTACAGTTCTAGTTTAAAGCTATACAATCGTGCTGTAAAACTGCAGTACTTATGGCTAAAAGCTTAAACAAGTTAAAAATTTCTTTTAATTTTCTAGTTATTCTGACTCTTAAGAGAAGATAAGGATTGAATGTTATTTTTTTTAATTTGGCTTCTTTTTTCTGAAATGACAGACCAGGGAACAATATTCGAATTTATAAATGTAGTAAGTAAATAAGGAAAGCATTTGAAATTGTATTTGAGAAAATTAAAAGAAACAGAAAAATGGTTTAAGCGTTAAAGTTTAAATTTACAATTTACAAAAGATTAAAGTTCATAAAATACCCATAACAGTTTAGTTTCTAGAGTCATTATAGCATTCTTAAAATAAAAAATATAAGAATGTGAGTTCAGTTACGTTCCAATAATGATAAAAGAAAACAGATTACAAAATATATTTTTATCGAACAATACCATAAATTCAAAATATACATGAATCTGAAATTTATGTAGATTAAAATAACAAGTATCTTGTTCTAAATAATAATAATGATAATGATGATGATGATAATAATAACAATAGTAGTTATAATAAATAATAATAAAGAGCAACAGCAATAACAATAATAATAATAATAAAGGTTGAATATCCAAAATTATTTTAATGCACCAATGTATGCAGCGGTAAAAAAAATATATAACAAAAAAAGCCTACAAATTTTTGAGGCAGTCTATTTTACAAAGTCTTTTTTGGGGGGATAGATTCTTTTAGCCTAAGAAAAATGCACTCAACCACTATTTCACTATTTTATAATGCTGTGAAAAAAAGTGAAGTCTTAGGATTTTAGGGGAAGAGACACACTTTGAATTCGAAATTTTCCACATTACTCAGAACTTCAATTCACTTTAACCCAAGAGAAGCGAAAGCATTAAAATGTTTTTTAAAAAATTCTATTAAAAAAGTTTGGTATGACGTAACAGACTAAATTATAAATTATTTCACAAAAGCCAGCAATCTTCTTTTTATTTGATATATCATTGTAGAGTTTTAAAGCGATGGTAAAGATCCGAAGTAAATAAACAATTACTATCACTGTTTTTTGTTAATCAAATATGTCGATTTTTTCACGAATGCCGAGTATTAGAGTAAAATGGAAAAAATATTTTTAAAACTATAATATGCTTAAGTATAATCTTCAGTTTTTAATTATGATAAATTAATAAATGAAAGTACCAAGCTTATAACTGCCTGTTTTAATCTTAGTAAAACTTATAAATCAAATTGAAAACCATTTTGCTTCGAAGGTAACGTATAATAAAATATTATCATCATTTACCATTATGCTATACTCATTATTCTATACTCATTTAGAAATTAACATCTTGGTAACTATATACCCTCAGAAATTCAATAGTAAAGAAGTTGAAAACATATCAAAATTCAATGAATATTTTAACATAATTACTTTTGCAATTAATGTTTCAATTAAAATTTGATTACCAAAACATGTTTTCTATCACTTGAAGATTCAGTGGATAATAATCGAATCAATTGATAAAGCGACTAATATGTGTTAATTTATAGTGCTAATTCATTAATTTAAACATTATATTAAGACTTTTGGAAACACGTTTGCAAACTTACTAGCAATTAAGCAACAAATCAATAATGACTCTTCTAATAAAAGTAATACGAACTAGATACAAGTTTCATGGTTTACTGTTAAAAAACTAGTGTGTAACATTACACGACTTTAAATTACCATTCAATAAATCAACACATTTAAATGTTATTATATACCCTATAACGCAATTTCAATAACTTAAAAACCAAAAAGTTCTATGACAGAAACCATTCGCTCATGCGCAATTTTCTCATAAACCTTATTATGACGTTCGACAGATAGTGGGAACTTGTGTACCAAATTTTAAGTCCGTAGCTTTTTTCGTATCTTTAAAACCAATAAAGTTCTTTGGTAAATACCCTTTGCTCATGCACGATTTTTTCGAAAACCTTATAATGTCATCCGACAGATACTAGGAACTCATTTACCAAATTTGAAGTCCGTAGCACTTTTAGTTTGAGCTGTAGAGTGGTTCTAGAACGACAGTCAGACTGACAGTCGGACCGATACCACTTTTTTAGATTCAACACTCTTCCAAACATGTATAAAAACACAACAAGAAGTTCATAAAGAACTAAAATAGCCTACTTTCCTGTTACTTAAATACTTACTGAAGTTCTAATCGGGAAAAAAACTAGGTTCCTAAAGTAAATATCATCAACAGCCGTTTCTACACTAGATTTATACACATTAGAAAAAAAAATCGAAACACAGCACCCAGCTATAATTTAAACTTCTAAAAGCCAAAATCAACTATTTTCCTTAGTATTTTTTCGCAAATTAATTAAATATTATTTATCATCTGCTCGTGATTTATTTGTAGTTCAAAGAATAATTAAATATTTATTAATAACAAAAGTTATGAAACTACTCCGAACTGCATTACAAAATAAGAAATGTAAATTAAAACTCAGCATAATTGCATGCAAAAGTATGCCTTGCCGCTTTCTTGGTAGATAATTAATGAATAATCAAAGAATCAAATTGTGCTACATTTTATGACGTCATTCCAAACTGATTCATGAAAATATTATTTTGCTTCAAATATGTTTAAATAAATAAAGTTTATCATGCCATTGTTGATTTGGCAACAGTGATTTAAATGACTCAAAATTGAATTTCAATTCTAATTCAATGGGAAATTCGCCGAAAGATAGTAGATTTATGTCCGTCCGGACGTACAGACAGACGGACAAAAAGTATGAAAGTTGGGTATCTGAGGTCATAGCTTTCTAACAAAAAAAGAATTTTTAAGATTCGAGGGATAGAACCGATTTTTGAAGAGGGATACGGACAGACGGACAGACAGATGGACATCAACCGCATTTCAATACCTACAGTGATTTAAATGACTCAAAATTGAATTTCAATGCTAATTCAATGGGAAATTCGCCAACAGATAGTAGATTTATGTCCGTCCGGACGTACAGACCGACGGACAAAAAGTATGAAAGTTGGGTATCTGAGGTCATAGCTTTCTAACAAAAAAAGAATTTTTAGGATCCGATGGATAGAACCGATTTTGGAAGGGGGGGAGGGTACGGACGGACAGACAGACAGACATACGAACAGACAGACAGATGGACATCAACCGCATTTCAATACCTACAGTGATTTAAATGACTCAAAATTGAATTTCAATGCTAATTCAATGGGAAATTCTTTGACAGATAGTAGATTTATGTCCGTCCGGACGTACAGACAGACGGACAAAAAGTATGAAAGTTGGGTATCTGAGGTCATAGCTTTCTAAAAAAAAAGAATTTTTGACATCCGATGGATAGAACCGATTTTGGAAGGGGGGTGCGGACGGACAGACGGACAGACAGACAGACATCGACCGCATGTCAATACCTACTTTTTCATTTTTTTAATTCTTTCGAATTAAAAAAAGAAAAGTAGGCTAAAAATATCAGTTTTGGATTTTCAATTCCATCGCAAACTTTCATTACTTTATATTTCTTAGTAGGTAATTGAACGTAAAATTTTTTGGCACAAAATAATACAAATCCGGGTTTTAATATTCGTAGGAAAGGGACGATGTCCAATGTTATAACTCAAAACATTAGACATTATCTGAAAAATACGTCGTTGAAAATCGTTTTTTATTTCAACTAACAGCTTCTGTGACACAGAACTATGCATTTCCCCAACAATTCGTTTAATACCTTTCAATTATATGCAATACTCCAATATCAATAATTTTATCTATATAAAACTTTATATTGACATTTATTAGATTGTAGCATTAAGCAGGTGGAGGAGTTGATATTGTTGCGCGGGTAAAAATAAATAACAAGCTTATGAAGTCCTCGATTGACCGAACTGAGATTAAAAACAATTTTAGATTGGATTTAGCGAATCAGCCCGCTCGCTCTCTCTTCTCTCTGACATTCCTTGTATTTTATAAAATTGTCCATGCTATCTTGAGAATGAAACATATCCGTATAGTTTAAACAATCTTATTTTATTCTATAATGAAATTTGGGCTAGATACAAAAGAATTTCTCAGAATCGGAATAGAAGTAATCTTTTAACACTCACGTGTACAAAAAATACTCCCACGAATTCTGTGGTATTCATGAATAAGTGAAACAAACTAAACATGTGCGATCATGAAATATTATGCCGCTTCTTAACTTAAAAAACTAAAATAAAGCACCCAAAAATGCTAAAGAGGTGACAAAACTTTAATAAAAAATTTTGCAGATGATTTCTAACGACACAAAAAATGAATTATTCAAACTTATTTGTTAGGAGAGTTTATGTGTTGTATTTTATTTGTTTACTTTTTAAGTTTAGAAACACAAAAAACTTTTTCCGTAATATGTTCAGGTTATGGTGGTAGAAAATAAGTATCATTGAAATTGTTTAGTTTTTATTATTTTTTAGGTTCTTTTATTAGATAAAAGTGCTTTCACAAGCAACAATTTTAAAATACTTAAATTTTTCAAAGTGTTTTACAAATTAATTACTTATTTTGATCCTTTAGTATATAATTTTTTATACAGAAATTCTTCCATCTTCTGTTCCACTTCTTTTTGTAAGGTAAATGTAAAAGTAAACATCATTAGCAATCCATAGCTTATTTTGTGAAAAGCAATTATCCTAATTAAAGTTAGTTAATGATTTATTAATGTTATTTGATTGATGTTTTAACTATTTTTTAGTAAATATGTGTTTGACGAAGCGGCTTTGAATAATAAATGACTTTTCTGTATCAGCTTGTAGCTACTCTTAGCAAAAACCAGTTCTTATTGTGTAAGTAATGTTTTTTTTACTTTCCTTGCAATAAAAAACTGAAAGCTGTGAAATCATTTTTTCTGAATTAAAAAAAATTAACATAGAATATCATTAAAACCCATATTTTGAATTTCGATTTACACAACATTAGATTTAAATATCGGAAAGCACTTATATACCACGCAAACAGATTATAAATTTATAAAATTAATTTTAATATTAGATTAATTTAGAATGATTTTAAATATAGGGTTAAAAATCTTAAACTAAAAATATATATATATATATATATATTAATATATATATATATATATATATATATATATATATATATATATATATATTATATATATATATATATATATTATATATATATATATATATATATATATAATATATTATATATATATATATATAATAATATATATATATTATATATATATATATATATATATTATATATATATATATATATATAATATATATATATATATATATATATATATATATATATATATATATATATATATATATATATATATATATATATATATATATATATATATATATATATATAATATATATAGTATTAGTAAATACATTTCCAATATTAAATATCTGTTGATGAAAAATACTAGCAAGCGTCTAAAGTAGTCATGTAATTGGAATTTTGCTATTCAATAACGGGAATATTACAACATGCAAAGTAATATTGACGGGTTTTCCGAATTTATTAACTAAAAATCTACTTCAGCATCATGTATTAAATTGAAACACATAAGCAATCGTTAACAGAATCGAATAACTATTACTGGTTTATTGGAAAGATGCTATTCAGCCTAAAATGTGTTATTGATAAACTTAATTTTATTAAAAGTCTCTTAAAACCAAATAGTAAAATAATGTTAAGTAAATATCAGTTCAATTGTTACAGAACTTTCTCATTGTAGTTTAATAAGTAATTTTTAAAATGTATTTTAATGCACATCCAGTAATTTGTCAACTGAAGTACACTGTAAATCTTTGGCGGTACGTTACTTCGTAAACACGGTGGCAGCTGCCACGGAAAAACGTTTCACCAAAGTCTTACTGTGTAGAATTACTTATAATATCGAGTTTAATATCCGTGTAACTTAAGAAGAACTTAATTGTGGTTATTAATAATAACCAAAATAACAGTTTTCGGATTAAAGAACGAAAAAAATAAAATAATTAGATATGTCTAGGCTATATAAAAATAACTCAATCTACAAAAAAAAACCCCTGTGTAACATTAAAGTAAACTACTAAACTCAAATATGTAGGGAACCTTTTCACTAAACGCTGTGTAACCTTTCAGAGACTTCAAGCACATGCGCATAATCATTTATGTTGTGTAACAAAAAGGATTATAAATAATTGCGGATTATTGATAAATACCAGTACTAGGGGGTATGTAAATTACGTTTCAAAGGTCAGTAAAAAAGCATTGATTTTTTGTTGTAAGGAACAGCTGTACGAGTAAACCAATTTATAATTCGACTTCGTACCCGAAAATTCAACCAAAACTATGTTTACAGACAGGGTTAATGTACTATTATGTACTATTCGAATTGGATTGAGCGTGGTTTGCTGATGGGGTAGCAAACAACCTCGTAGCTGTGACGTTAACATAGACGTGGCCCTTATAATTTGGACAAATTAGCTACCGGGTGTTTGTGTTTGGAAAAAGGCAACGTAAGACGTAGCTGTAGCGACACCGTAGCCGTGGCCAATCCGGTCGTTCATTAACGTTAAGTCCTTCGTGATTCAATGTGAGGCTGCGCACCATGTACTCTTTTATGCATTAGTTGTGTAACTGCTCATCGATCATCCTCGTCATTTGACCGCTGTTTAAAATAACGAGACATTACCCATGTAGCGTAAAGTTTGTGGCAGTATATTTCTAGCCTCCGTGATGGGGCCGGGATAGTCTGGTCGGTAAGGTCTTGGACTGGCATCCCTAAGGCTGCGAGTTTGAGTCCCGCTGCCTTCCGAAGACCCCCGTGTACGCTAATGGTGACTGGTGCACGTTAAATCCGTCGTGGTCACAAAGTCCTCGAAGTTCCCATACCAAATCAATACCTGACCTGGGGTGACAAGCCAATTATGGGGATCCTCTAGTTGGCCTCTGTCTCTAAAAATTAGATCAATCCACTTATGTGTGTGTGTGTGTTGTGTCTGTCTTACTTGACGAAGGTTTATAAGCGGGTCTCTGACCAAGCACACAAACCAGAATATATATGTCTACCAACCAACCTAGCCTCCATGACGATCTTTAACACAGTCAATTACGATGCGTAATTTTAAGCCAGTTGTAATACACAACTTCGTCCAATCAAAGCCGCGAGAACTTGTTGTGGGAAGGCATTTCCTGGTGATAATGAGTTTTGACAGCTTTAGCAGAAAGCCTTTTGAGCGGGAGCACCGAGGTGCATTAATTTTGCGGGTTTTTTTTTCTCTTGAAAGAAAATTATGAAGGCCTCAACAGTTGGCACACATTCACCGTAGTTTTCCATTTTGACACCTCGCATACCAGCACTCAAAATATGAAGGAGCGTAGCCTTATGCGTTTTTAAACGTTCGATTTAAATATAGTTCGTTTTTATAATAGAAATGAATGTATGATGACCAAATATCTAATTTTTTTGCAAGGCAAAGTAGGTTTTTTTAGTATTAACTACACCTAAATTACACAATGAAAGTCAAAATTATTCAGCATGTTTTATAAGGGTGTTATAACTCAAATTGATGTTAAATTTAGCTTGAATACTTGTAAGAAAAAACCTCTTGTTAATCACGTTCCCTATGCCAGGAAGCAACTTCCATCGGCCGATACATCACGTTTCGCCTCCCAATTTGGATTCGTTTGGTTTCAAATTTCAAACAATCACTTCAGGCGTATTCAGTACAAATAAATAAGCTCCTTAAGTTTGGAATCTGCACCTCCAGTAATTTTGTCTAAGCGTTGACACGTGATTCAGTCAGTCAGGACTATCTTCTTCTTTTATAAATGTATATTGTTAGCCTTATTTTACTGCTTTTTCATTCCTTATCCTGAACCCACTAGTTCCATTGATACATGAATGCATCACTCTTTAAATCATTTCTACTAGTTGTTCTCATTCTACAAAAATTTTAAATCGAAAAGTCAGTTATATCAACCTGTACTTGAGTAAAATGTCAAACTTATAATTGAAAAACTTTAAAGCTCTATCTTTAAACTCCGGAGAACGGCTCTTCTTCGCAAAAACAGAAGTTTATCCCGATTCAATGGCAATAAGTTTGAATAAAGCCCTGTAATTTTGGATATAATAACCAGATGACAGAACTTTTTGTGTGTGCTTTAAATACCAGTAATATTTAAACGGTCAACGGAGAAAAGTAGAACTTGAATAACAAAGAAGAAAAGGGAAGCTGTTTTAAAAACCTCTACTTAGCATTTTTTTTCAATTTCTCCTAACAAAGGTTGAAGGAATTTGTTAAAGAAAGTTATTTATAGTCTCTCCTTTTTATGTCATATATTCAAATAGAAGGCACCATTTAAAAAAAATCTTAATCTTCTTAATATTCTGTAGCAGTAAGCTTACGGTAAAACTTAAAAAGGAGCATTCCAACGTAACGTGTAAAATATCCAGACCCCATTTTAAGTACATTTGTTCTTTTTTAGGTTTTTAAGAAATCTAATGCAAATTAAACAGCAACTAACACTAGATCCAATAGAGTTATTGAGTTAATCTCAATCTGACTATGTTGTTAAATTATGCGGACTTAAGGTTTTCATTTATCTTGTGTGTGAATAATTATCTTTCTTTCTTTTATTATTTGAGTATTTAGGAGAATTATGAAAATATTCGGGCAATTTAAGTTCTCAGCATAAAGCTATGTACATTAGCTTTAAGAAAACTAGGAGAATGTTTCCCTAGAAAATCTGGCTTACAATTAATCAAAACATCTATGTTACACTTTATATGTAGTTTAATATTAATTAATATAAGTTTTTGTACCACGTGAGAAGTGATATTGAGAATCAATTATTTTATATTTTGCTAAGTAATTTTTAAAAATAGAGGGGTATAGTAACTTGTCGATTACGATAAACAGAAAAGATGCATTTTTAATTGTATTAGTAAAGATTAATTTCAATAGGAATGCTTTAGCTTTTTTTAATGTTTATCACACATACTCCAACTAATTATTGCCGGTTTATTGTAATACTTCCTACTAACATTGTTTAACAATACAAAAAAATAATTGCGAAATTATCTGAAATGTCAGGACTTTTTACTATGGACCTTTAACTATATTTGTTATTTTTTACACAATTCTATTTTCAATTTAATTGTTTGAGACTACAGGTTCCATTACATACTAACGTATACATCAGATGATACTAAAGTGACCAAAACAAGCTTGAGACTAGGAGAAATCTTGTACATGCAATAAAGAAGCGTAAAACTAGATTTGTTTTGAAAACCTTCATATTACATACTTTCTGTGCAATACAAGATCATAATAAAGATATATTACTACGAAGAAGCAAGAATTCTCTGAAACGTTCATTTGAAAGGATTAAAATATTGCAGTGAATTTTGCATTTAAAATTCTGCATGCCAAATGTTTGAATCTATTCGTACTTAAATCTTAAACAGTACATTACTTTATGCAAAAATATCAAGCTAAATAAAATACTTAGGTTTTATTTTACGTTCAACGGATACTCTTAAAGTCCAGCCTTGAAGATTAAGACCTCTTTTCACTTAAATGTTAAGCCTCTTAGCTAATGTATTCATAACTATATGATGTTATTTATTATGAAACAAA
>JAFNEN010000866.1:45000-60000 GCA_019343175.1 Oedothorax gibbosus | reverse complement strand
AATAAAAAGAATGGAAGCGATTTAAATTATTTATTTTTATTACTCTAATATACATTTAAAAATATAATTAAACAATTAAAGACGACTGATACATGTTTATCTAGTTTTGTGAAAAATCACTTAAATAAAAATTAAGTTATTTTTAGGATTAGGTTGGGAGTGTTTTAATAAAAATTAATAAACCCCATCAATCAAAAGTAATTTAGGTACTGACACTCCATTTTACATTCTTTTTCGGAAACATCGCATTTCTTTGAAAATTAACTTTAACTACCATTTATTGCGAAAAAAAAAGGTTTTCCAATTTTAAAACAAAAAATTCCCATTTTAATAAAAAAAAAACTAAATTAAGAAAAAAATGCAGCCTTACCAGGCTCTAAGGCGTTTTGATAAATTAAATAATAGTCTAAAATTGAAGCAAGCATTTTTAACAGCGACTGTCAATTAAATTGATTTCCCACAAGTTTTTTACTACCATCGAATGGGGTAACTTTGGCCCAAGTATAGTACCCTAGTACTGACTTTCTTCTTGGGTATTTTTTAAAACTCATTGGTCAATTAATTGCCACTAATTGAAAAAGGCAAACTCTTTTTTTAAAGAGTGCATTTATTGAGAAGTTATTATGTTTAAAGGTTTGGGTCAAAGTTATCCCTTTCAACAGTACTTAAAAGCAAGATATACAAGATCACTTAATTATAATTACAAAATATTAAATACTTTTTTGTTACTTAAAATAAAACAGCACATTTAAAGCATGGAAAGTAACTTGAATCATTCTATCACAATCTTTCCCCCTCTATTACCCTCGTTTTAAAAAGTTATTTATAAAACACTGTTGCATAAATAACCATTAAAGAAACCAAAACTTTGACAAAACTATTTTGAGTTGTATTGCTTAAAATTAAAGAAGTAACAAAATAATTTGATTCAATAAATTTCAAAAAACAAATTCTTACCTGTAAAGTAAGTGCCAACAAGAGAAACCCAGCAATCATGACTTGAGTTTTCCACAAAATGAATGTAGAAGAAATATTTCTAACGTTTTTTTAGTTCCGTATTTCTCTCAAAGTAAATAAGTCGGGCGACAATTTTGTAAAAGTTGACATCTTGGATCCATTTCAAATTCTATTTTACGGAAGATCAGGTCTATTTTGCAAGCAAATATTTTTCTTCTGTTTCTGACAGCAGGTATAAATCAAGTGTCAGAATAATGGTTGTCTTTTTGGAATTTTTTTCCCGCGGATATACGATGCCGGCTAGATGAACATTTTCTAATTCTTTTTGGAATTTATCGTTTTTTTTATTTAATTTTTCAAACGATAATGCAGCGAATAATTTAATTTGAATTTAAAAAAAAGTAAAACTCAATCTAACTCATTAGAAACAAATGCATAACTTTTAATTAGGATTTTTTTTAAATAAAACATTCTTTAATTAAAAAAATAATGAAATTAAAAATCGCTTGGAGTTTAACTTTTTCGTTCATTTCATCAAACAAATAATATCTTTTGCCCTGGCGTTTGATTTGAATCTGTTAAGTTTTAGCGTTGATGCCGGAATGAAATGTAGTTGTCTATTTCAAAATTTTATTTTCCACGAACAACGCTGTTACCTTATTCCAGTTTTTAAATTTTCGCAATTCCGCAAACGAGCGTGTCGGGTTGCGAAACGATATTCGAAGAATGACAGAATCACACGGTGTTTATTTTCATCACACGGAACCAATTGTCACTGACGTTTTCGAACGATTCTGCCGGGTTAGTGGCGGGAGTTTAGTGCAGGCGATTTTATTCTAGACATCGGAAAAGTTCGGGAAAACACTTGCGCCCTCTGTTCATCGAGAACTCCTCCTACTTGTCGAATTGTATGCGCATGACGTCATTAAATTTGCGTATTATTTGGTTCATATGTTTGTTTAGTTATTCGAAAAAGATTTACTAAGCGTTTATTTAGCTTCAGGTGATTTAATGAGCATTCTGTTTCAACAAAAATAAATACAGACGTTAGTGTTTAGATTTTGTTCTTTTACGCCACATATGCTTAACTGGGCATAACCAATACAATAGTTAAAACGGGGTTATTTGTTTATATGAATTTTTTATATAAATTATTTTTTACTTAATTTCGACACCTTAAACTTTTTATTGTTCTAAAAATAGAATATGCATGTTTCATGTCTTCAATGGCAACATAAATCCAAAATAAAAATAAATTAATCCCCAAGCTTCTATTGGTGAATCAATGTCACGTAACAGAGCACCAACCGGAGCAACGATTGAAGGAGACGCAGGAATGAAAGCAGAATAAATTCCGTCACCTGAAACATGCCAATTGGCCTGCTTAAGATGTTTTTCTAAACTTAAAAATATGTTTAAATGTATAAAAGTTTCGGTACATGTTTTGAAACATTGTAAATATTGATTTTGCCAAATTAATTTTAAATTAGCATTTTAATTTGAAAATTAAAAAAAAATCTGATTAACATTAAATTATTATTAACAAATAAATACGAATGATTCTCTTCTAAAAAACGCTTTATAAAATATCCGGAATAAAATGTAACTAGGAGAGCTATAAAACCTAATTTATTTTTGCATGACAAGTTACATTTTTCAAAGTTTGTGTAACTGTATATAAAATGTACCCAAGTAATAAAAAGATGAAATGGGAACAGCGGGTGTTGCTGTGGACTGCCAAAGAGTATAGCTTAGTTTAAATTACTAATAAAGTAGCTATCATGAGAGTAAGGGAGGCATTAATTTATATTGATTGGGTTTCAATTCTTTTTACAGTGATTTTTATATTTTATTTAACCTATTAGCTTCTTATTAATATCACTCTAAAAGACGATGTTTCAGTTATCAGACAATTGGCTGATTTCAGGTAACGTATGGTTGACACATTTCTGTTCAAGTTGCTATTCCTCTAACCCTTATACAAATTCCCCATATAATGAAAAAAATCAGCGGTAATAATTTATTTTGTTTATTTTTTTACGGTTTCGAAACAGGTCTGTTTTATATTTTAAACTAATTTCACAGTCTGTAGGTGTGTTGACCCTTAACTGTATCTGTTGCTATGCACAAGTTAAAGTAGCAGTTACATCCCATCAAAGAAATGATTTATTGTGATGCAGAGATTTCGTCGAAAAAATAAGTCGAGAAAGAAATTCTTTGTGACATTTCGCTATATAAGGAAAGAGAAACCGATAATCTTTCCTTTGGTAAGGAGAGATGCTTAATCATTCCTTCACCGTAATCGGTTCCTCTCAGTATAACTCGGAAACCAATTCTATTAGACCATACAGATAGCATATTTTCATACTGTAGAATGTTTTATTGGAGGGTTGACGCATGAAAAGAAGTCTGCAATTTGTCTTAAAGTTATGTTGTTGTTTGAAAAAAAATGAGTGTATGGTCAAAATGTAGTTATTTGAGAAACGCGTTAACGTGTATTAAATTTACTTTACATTTCGCAGTTTAAGATGCATAGGAATATTTTTAGTAGATCTGGAAAGACTGATTTCGATCTGCCTTATTCGAACGCGAAATTATGTAAAGCCATTTTTATAAAAGTTTTTGTTATAAATAAATGTACACTTCTATAGAAGGAATTTTCAATTATCCGAAATAAGGTAGCGTAATATGCATTCAATTGTTGTTGTCTTGTCAAAAAGGTTAGTGCAAAGAAGTCTGATAGGTCCAAAAGTGTCTAAAACGGACTCTTCGAGATCGATAGCCTTCGAAGAGTCGAGAAGTTGATTAGGGTTAGCAAGACCGATATAAAAAAGAAGATTGGCCAATTTAGCCGGGCATGTAAAATCCATAAGTGTGATTGGTTATAAATCCACTAGATGCTATAGTAATGAATTACAATATTTCAAACGACCAAATTAAATCCGAAACTTTATTTCTAAAACTCCCTCGACATAAGAAATACTTATTTTTTAATGGTAGTGGTAATAAAAATAAGTTTGTTTCCATTAAATTAATCTCAGAATTAAATTAAATTGAGCAATAAGCTTTTCGGCTCATAAATACTTTTTAAAAGAAATAACGCATATTATATTATTGTTATATTTTTTATGGTCTTTTAAGTTTCTATTTGCATTTGAAAACGTTTCTTTTTACGTTTCTCAAACACTTGTTAAAACTCGAAGGTTTTTGTAATTTTTTTTTAATCTCATATAGTTAAATTGTGCCATAAAAATCTTTGAAAATAAAAACTAAGTCAATATAATTTTGTTTTGTGCCGTAACAATTGAAGAGCTTAGTGAAAGAAAGTACTAAGTGACATTTTTGAAAAAAAAATTAGATTTTTGTGTCAATGAACATATCATTCCATCCTTTAAAGATAAAAAATTTTCCTTTTGCATAAACTAAAAGTTAAGTATATTTCTTAAAGTTTGAAAGTACCATTTTTAACGGATTTAAGTACAAAGGAAAACTTTAAAGCTCAATTTCCCGTTTTCACGTTTTTGTCACTTAGCATGTTCTTCCACTAAGTTCTTCAATTATGATGTAAAGTCATAAATGACACTGTTAATGGTTATCTTTATTAGGTCACTTAAATTATAAAGATAGCTTAAATGATCTTAGTAAATTATCAGAATTGAAGATAGGTCAATGCTTTGTGTCAAGACTTATGATTTATTTTCTTTGGTTAAAAGGTTATTTAATACAAATGGCTTTTCAAGTCATTTTAAGTTTTTTGTTGATGGGACTTGATATAAAATTTGAGAAGCAAAAAAAAACGATTTTTACTGCATTAAATTTCCTGAAGTAATTTATAATTACTATAAATAATTAAAAAGAAATACTTTATAAATGTTGCCGTTTTCAGATGCTAATATATAGATATTTCAGGTTTAGGAATCATTTGTCTCCGAGGAAAAATCTCTCCTAAATATCCTTTCTACTTATACAAATGAAAAAAAAAAACTTAACAGGGCATTTCCACGCGTGAGTTACACTACATCGGACGATTTAACAAATTTCGTTTGCATAGTTCATAATTATTTTCTATTTATTCAAAAAAAATATTGTATGTCAGTTTACCCCTGAACACATAGTATTTTTAGCAATCAGTAAAAACTTTTTTAATTTAATATTTTACTTAAAAAATAATAAAAATGTCCTGATGTGACTTACACTACATGAAAGGAAGTCGATTTTTGGTTATCATTATAAACTCTAATTTCTTCTTCATAGTGCAGTAAATCAAAATTCTACCAGGGCTTATTTTAAGTATAAGGTTTAGAGCTAAATATTTTAATTGCAAAAAAGTATTGAATATTACCATAGGAAATAATGTATTAACATTTTTGTGCGTGACTTACACTACATTCAATTTGTGACTTACACTACATCATGTGAATTGTATCACAGATATGGAAATTTAGGCAATAATAACATAACATATGTAAATAATTTTGAACATGGTAAGTTAAAAATTGCATGCATGGTAAAATCATAGTTAGAAAAAGTTACACAACGTCCCCTAAAGTTGATTTCTAGAAATTTCTTAATTTTCCTCCCTTCTCAGGCCACGCAAAAAGACTTCCCGACCATTGCAGATGTTTCAGTTTTATTGAATAAGCATCTTTACTTAACATTTGCCCCACAAAATATTTAACGATAATTTTCCTACAAAAAGTGTCGGATTTGTGGTTGGTCAATGAACTTAGGCATGAGTAAAAACTTAACAAGAACACTTTATTACAGTTTAGCAAGATATTTATACAAAGGCAACCTATCGGTGAGAAATGGAAAATAAGTGATTTACATAAAGCGCGCTATCTTCTCCAACAATCTCCACCTGCGAATTATGGAAATACAAAAACAATTTTTATAAAACTAAATCAAATTAACTTCTTTAATACAAAATGACAATTTATAAATTGACAAAGCTTTCGTCATAAAATCAGAAACCATCTCATTAGTACTCACATAGTTTAACTTAATAACATTACTTTCTATTAAGTCCTTCACAAAATGAAACTTTAAATTAACATGTCTGGTTTTAGTTGAAGACTTACAACCATTTAACCAATTGATCGCAGATGTACTATCTGAAGACACAATAACAGGTTCTTGGACAAATTCTGAAAAACCCAATTCTTTAATGTAGTTTGTTATCCATGTTAATTGTTTGACAGTCTCTGATATAGAAAATAACTCCACCTCACATGTCGACAAGCCAACACATCGTTGCTTGTTGCTATTCCAACTTACTAGAGATGAACCAATAAGAATAATACCTCCTGAGAATGACTTTCCACCAGTGGCATTACCCCAGCTTGCATCCGAGCTAGCTTGAACGTAACTAATATACTTATCATAAAATAACACTTTCTCTTTAGTACCTTTAAGATATCTCAAAACCTTCTTTAATAACATAAAATGGCGCTTTTCTGGCCTTTGGTTAAATTGAGATAAATAACACATCACGAAAGATAAATCAGGTCGCGTCCGACTTGAAAGATACAATAGTTCACCAACTAATTCTCTATATTCCGTTTGATCTACCAACTGATCTGTCGGATCGAAACACCTATCCTCACCTTTCGCTATTGGAAGTTTCACACTCTTGCATTGATCCAAACCAACTTATTCAATAAATGATCAATATATTCTTTCTGCGAGAGGGAAATTCCAGTAGCGGAAGTGATAATTTCAATTCCCAAAAATTTATTTGAACTAGTAGTTTCTCTCAAATCGAATACACCTTTAAGTTTCATTAAAATATGATCTCTAATCTTAGAATCATTACTAAACACAGCCAAATCGTCTGCGTAAACACAAATTACCACAAAACTGTCATTGTCGTTTAATAAAAACACGCAACTATCAGAAACAAGAGGATTTAATCCAATTTTTAAGAGTTCAGATCTTAGTTTTAGGTACCAATTTCTACTCGACTGTGGTAACCCATAGAGGCTTCGCTTTAATTTACATACTTTATCCTCACCAAACTGTTTTTCACATCCCGGAGGCAATGACATGTAGATAGTCTCATCTAAATTACTATGAAGATATGCAGTTTTTATATCATAAAATTTAATATCTAAATTAATCTTGGCAGCAATAGCTAGTAATATTCTCAAGGAGTCAATATTCACCACAGGTGAATAAGTTTCAAAGTAATCTACATTTTTAACTTTATTAAAAGCAGCAGCACAAAGTCTTGCTTTGTACCGTTTTTGACTACTGTCAATGCCGTCCTTTAAAGAAAAAACCCATTTACTTTTGATAATTTTCGAATTCAATGGTTTATCTACAATTTCAAAAACATCATGTCTTTCTAGAGATCTTAATTCTTCCTGAATTGCGCACTCCCAATTTAATTTATTTTTACTTTGCTTAACTTCGGCTATATTCTGAGGAATGTCTTCGGAAGTTAAGTTAACACTTTCCCCTTTAAACGTTCTGATCTTCGAAGATTTAACTCTACCGCGCGTCTTTCATCTTCTAATCTACGCTGGTCAGATTCTTCCGTCTCTTCTCGTTAGTCGAACCCAACGGTCTACCTGGTTTCTTAGAGTGATTAGGATTAGAATTCCGCGATTGACCATTCGGTTCCAGATTAAATTCAATTACACCTGAATCTTTGTTGTCATAACCACTATTTATATTCTGAAACAAATTACCTATAGCTGTTAGTTCACAAGGATTATTTTTTAGAAAAACACTACCATTAATTTGCTCATTGAAATTGATTACATTAGGAGTCATGACCATTTCCAAACGATTATTCATTAGTTTAGCAGTTAATATAGTATTACCAAAACTATCAATTATAAACACTTTGTCATCTTTAGAAATAATCTTAAAACCTTTTTGCATTAACGTTGTTAAAGATAACAAATTATTTCTCAAATCATTAACAAGTAATACATTTTCCATACTAATTGCAGAACCATCACAAAGTTTAGCTTTTACAACACCTATACCCTCGGATTTCAAGTTGCTATCAATACCAGCCTGAAGAACTAAACCGTGATTACTTTTAAAGTCACTAAACCATTTAATATTGTTTGACATATGCGAACTAGCACCTGAGTCAAGTATCCAAATATCAGACATACCTCCAGCAGATTGATCAGCAGCGGTTAGGGCACATTCTCGGCGATCTTCGTATGCTGGATTAGAGTCTGGCTTGCGTCTAAAGGGATGCTTCTTGCCCTTTTCCTCTTTGTTCTGTACTTCTGGCTTTCTCTTCAGAAAACACCGTCTCGCCAGATGTCCTCTTTTGTGACAGTTCCAGCAGATCACACTATCCTTACGGCGTTGCTGCACAGATCCAGTCATGTAGGCTCCTTCTTGCCTCGGATTCCGATTTAGCTCCAATTCCTCCTCTCGTAAAACCTCCATGACCTCCTCAAGAGTCTTTTCACGTTGAGTCTTCAACATCTCCCGGATCTTGCTGAACTTGCCTCGTAGACCACGCACTGTATAGAACACCAGCTCTCTATCAGTTATCGTTAGTCCGAGTGAAGCACACTTGACACTTAAGCCTTTTGCTCTTGCAACATAGTCTTGAACAGACTCTGAATCAACAAGTTGTAAACTTCTAAGTTCGTTGCCAGCATCAAGCTTTCTATCCTCTAAAGTACCGGTAAAGTTCTTTGCAATGCTACCCAACAGTTGTTTTGCATTCAACTCGTTGGCGTATTGTAATGCTTGCTCACCACTCAAGGACAGTTTGATGTAGGCTACTGCCTCAGAGTTCTGCTTGGACCACTCAGACAGCTTAGTTTCATCGGTAGGCGTATCTCCTTTGATGACGTCGCTTAGTCCACGCAAACATAGCACCGACTCGATTTTTAGCTTCCAGACCAGGTAATTCGTACCTGTCAAAACTGGTATAGCAGGATATCTATCCATGTTCCAATGCCTCACAATTAACTACACGCTAATTAACAATTTAGCATTTACACTTAAATGATCACCAACCAACAAACCCGACGAATCCAAACCACGCTCTGCTACCAAATGTCGGATTTGTGGTTGGTCAATGAACTTAGGCATGAGTAAAAACATAACAAGAACACTTTATTACAGTTTAGCAAGATATTTATACAAAGGCACCCTATCGGTGAGAAATGGAAAATAAGTGATTTACATAAAGCGCGCTATCTTTCCAACAAAAAGAACTAAAAGCTCTTTTTTCAGCATCAAATTCATTTTCAGAATTTTGTTGAGAGGTATTTCCTTTTACAACATTTAAATTTGTTTAATCAGCCGTGTAGTAATTTTGGGGATTTAATGAAACATTGGCAGTTTTAAGTAGGAATTTGTTTAATTTTAAAAAACAGAGCAATTTTTGAGTGTCATGAATCGGAAATATTTATTTTCCTTTGATGAGCAAATATAATTTCATCTACCTATTTCGCCCTTTATACAGTTGTCAGAAATGTATAATAGGGATATGTTTGGCAAATATGGTTTCTTATGCAAAGAGAAAAAAATCTTTAGCTGAATGTGGGTCAATTTTCCTGTAATGTGTGGGTGTTTTTATCTCCTCTTCACTGTATCACCAAGTTCATCAATTGGTCCTTTTTCATAACTAAAGGTAAAGATGGCCAACATTGGTGGCAGAGTGTGTAAAAATGTGTTTTCAAGATAGTTATTATAGTGTATTTTAATATTTTTACCAAAAAATCTGATAAAAAATAATACTAAACTTAAAATTCAAGAATTCAAAATGAGGAAAAACCATAACACATGCTTTAAAAAAAAAGCAGCCACTTTGAAACTTCAGTGTTGCCACAGATAAAAACAATAATAGTTTTTGATGTAAAATTTTTGCAGTTCAAAATTTTCTAAATCACATATAAAAGTTTCAACTGGAATAAATTTTTTTTTAAAAATTCACTTGTGGTATGTATTTACGTGGAATTAACCAACATTAAAAAGTAAAAACCTGTATTTTTTTTAAAAAAAGTTATAATGAATCTTTATTTTTAGTGATTTTACAAAGTATTTCAAATAAAGCAAAACAATTTTTTCCCAACGAAGGTATTTTAAGTAAACTTTCTATTTAAAATAAATATTTCGCATATATCTTCGTTCGTTATATTTCATACTTTTACAACATACACTTAGCCTATTGTAAAGGAGATGTGATACGATAGAGTCCTAACCTGGAAATGAAGGTGGAAGTGACTTTAAAGATACTTTTACAAGCATGCTCTTCGAAAGGCTAAATAATACCCGAGTCGATTTGTAATAAGAATATACAATGCATTTATTTTTGTATTTATGATGCTTTTATATCAGGTGTTACACTGAAAAAAATATTCTTGCAAAAAAACCATAATTGTATGGTAATGGTATTTCTAGTAATAAAACCAGAATACCAGGTACTTAAACCATTCAATTAGTAACCTTACTATTCGTTTTCGTAACGGATTAGTAGAATTTCTGGTATCTAATATTATAGCTGTTTTTACCCGTACGTTTGGTAAGATTACAACTATGAAAAGTAAGTTTACCACCACAAATGGTTTTCCTACCATACGCTTTGTTTTTATACGAGAAGCATGGTTAACAAACCAAATTAATTTCCAGAAAGCATCGGTCTTTTACCATATGCTTGGTGTATGGATCATGTTGAGCGTAATAATACCTACCAAATATCACGGTATTAGCTGAAATTTTTACTACCAATATACGTATGGTAAATATCACTCATCAAACATGGCGGTGCTGTGTTGCAGTGGTTTATGGCAACTAGAAAGAAGTCATATAAGCAAACTAAACTAATTATACTAGTAGTATATTTTGCATTTTATTGAAAGTAGTATGAAAATGGAGCTCCGCTAATTGAATTCTTACGAAATGAAATTTAAAATTTATAATAGAAATACGGTGATTACGCATGTGGTTTACGTAATCTTATTTAGTAATATTAACTTTGTGCACGGCAATAATACTATTGTATACGGTAATAAAACCACTTTATACGGTAATGAAACCACTACATACGGTAATAAAGCCACTATATATGGTAATAAAACCACTACATATGGTAGTAAAATTACTACATAAAGTAATAAAACCAAATGCGCTACCAAACATCATGGTAATGAAACCATATTTTTCTAGTAATATTACCATAAAGTCACTACCAAACAGATACTGGTAGATAAACCACATTTTTCGGTGTTTCATATGAGCCAGAAAATACGGTTAAATATACCAGATTCTGGTAGTTGGACTAGAATTTTTTTTTCAGTGTAGATGGAATCGATGGGAATAACCTGGAGGCCAATTCCCATTTCTCTTTGTAGGTAGAATCTATAAATTTAAGCCATCTATACATTTGTCTGTGTAGACTATGTAGCATTTAAAGCTTCGGGAGGTCCTGAAAATGGGCAAAAATGTACGGTCCCTGTATGAATTTTTATATTATTTTTTTTGAAAATCTATTTTTTTAGAAAATCAGAATTAGGTATATTTTTATCATATCACTCACTTTAGGAAAACGAGATTTTAATCTGGAACATTCTCCACAGCTCTCTGACACGGTGACCACAATGCAACTCGAGACATTGGGCTCGAGAGGGGTCATAAACGGCTTACAGTCCAGTTTCCTTATTTGCTACTCTGTGGTTGTAAATTTTTAGATATCATAACGTGTATCGTATAAACACGGATAGGTTCGTCAAGAAAAGGAGAAAACCTTTTCTTCAACCCACCCAAATACACCCAAAGAAAAAAAATCCTCAAACTCCATGATTTTGACGTCTATTACACATCGGATTTTGATATTCGAGAAAGTGTAAATCTATAAACATACATTAGATGTCAAAAATACCCATGGTGAGTGAATGGGATTTCTATGCATCCATAAAAGATGTTCCAAATGTCGATAAGCAATTTAGGTGACACTTGGTAAAGGGAAAAATTTGTCAGCTTCTGTTGATCCAGAGACCTGGAGCAGCTTGGCTGATGTAAGAACCTAAGAGGCTTGAATCTAGACCGCATAACTCTAACATTATCAGAGATCTCTTACATTGCTAAACAACTTAATTTTAAAACCTGGGTGAACCATGCTGCTCACCCTTGGTACTTTCAAAGGCATCCTGGAGCCGCGGCAATATTTTAAGGCTTAAAGTATCAGACAACACTGTCTCGACTTTCTACTGGCTACATGAAATGTTTGATTTTTGAAGACGGTGAAAGAAAATATCCACCATGTCCCAAATGCCACAATGCTCTGTTTTTTCCTCAGCACATTTTGAAATGCCTGGGGTTTTCACGTAAAGAGGCTGTGAAAAGTCCACATCTGCTTTTGGACTTTTTGGAAATTTGTAACCTCATGGATCTGGTCAAGTTCCACTATACCGGATGGAGATTAGCCCCACCACCAGCACCGCCAATTTAGGTTGAAAAGAACAAAAATATATCTAAAAATGAATTTTATTTTTATGGAAGGATGTCTAAAAGACATTTAAAAGATCTTGTAGATTAAATATTAATATCCAATAGGGGAAAGTGGCTGTGTCGTTTGCTTTTCTGCATGAACAAGGAAACCAAACATCCTAGCCCTTTCAGGAAAATTACTTAATCTTGTAATAACACAAGCAATTACTTACTTGTGTTGCTATACGAAGATATTAATGCAAGATATGCAATTTACGGAAAACTTTACTTTGATCTGGTAAAAAAAGTTTTGATTCTCAAATTTGTAGAAAAATAATAATTAAAACATCAAGCCTTTAAAAATAATAATAATTTCACCCTCTAAAAGCCATAGGACTTTTATTCCCATACTAAAAAAAATCGTCTTATAGATAATTGAATGCGAATAATTTATAAAAAATATTTTCATGGGTTCGAAATATTTATATCACTAGGGGGCTCCGCCCCCTGCTCGCTATCGCTCGCCAACCCCCGGATTCCCATAAGCCGCTTCGCGGCCGACTCGCTGGTGAACGTAACTTTTCCAACCCAACTTTGCACAGGCCTATGCATATTTTGCAATCCAGGTCTGTATCTATGGCAAAATTATGTCGAGCCTTGGTATTATAGTTATATTCAGCCGCAAGCTCGCACCCTTGGATATTGCTGCGCAATCTCACTGGCTCGCAAGCTTGCATTCTTGGATTCTTCTTCTCCGCCCTCTGCTCGCTATCGCTTACAAACCTTTTATAATCTATAATGACGTTCTAGTTTGAGTTGTGAGTGCGTATTTAGGTGTCGGCTCGTCACTTGACTGTGGTTCGAAATGACGACGGCCATATTTTTTTATAATCTATAATGGCGTCCTAGTTTGAGTTGTGAAAATTATTTTATTATAAAAAAATGTTTGTTTATTGAAAATGTTTATTAGAGTAATTGTTATGTTAAATGTTAATTTAAAATAGTTTTGCCATAATTTTTTTTTGTTATAATCTATAATGACGTTTTAAACTAAAAAAATCTATAAACCTTCTATCTTGCTATAATATACTTTAAGGCAAAATCATTTTTATAATAAAAAAAATCTGTAAACCTTTTCTATATAAATACACAAAAACAAAAAAACCTTGTTCATTTTAATGAAAAGATATATTTATATTTGCCCGAATTCTTCTACGTGTAAAGCAACTTTTGTAAAAAGAACAAGTTAAAGAACTGTTCTTTTTAAAAGAACAGGGCAGAGAGCAACTGTTCTTTTTAAAAGAACAGAGCAGAGAGCAACTGTTCTTAAAAAAGAACGTAACAAAATCACGCATTTCTGATCATTTTTAACGTGGTGTTTTGCTGAAAAGGAAAAAGTTTTCGTTTTTGACTGACTTATTTTAATTTTTAATTAAAAAACTAATTGGAAATTTGAAAAACAAATAAGCAGGCATCGAGGCATAAGGGAGACACACCTTTCCAAAAACATTTGGACTTCTAACATCAATATTTCATCATGTTATGGCTGCTGACACTTTAAAATCCTATACTTTAAAATAGCGAGAAAACTAATTTTTTTTAATTAAAAAACTAATTGGAAATTTGAAAAACAAAAAAAGCAGGCATCGAAGCATAAAGGAGACACACCTTACAAAAAAATTTTGGACTTCTAACAACAATATATCATCATGTTATGGATGCTGACACTTTAAAAGAGCTTACTTTTTTTAATATAGAAAGATAGAGAGATACATGTTTTGTGATTGAATTAATATTTATTTAAGTGTGAAATAAAATTTAGAGTAATCTGTTTCTGGAAACTAGTATGATTTTCATCATGTCTTCAAATATATTTTCTAGCTAGGATTTCATTACATAACTTCGCACAAACAATTTCTGATAATTTTTAACTTGTGGCATAAAATTGGATCTAGAATTTTGGTTATCTCATATTAACGATATAAGAACCGTTGTCAAAATGGTTTCAAATTTCCAGGATGGAAAAATGCATCTCCCAAGGTTTTTTCAAAGTCATATTCGCTTAGTTCTGTATCAAATTAGCTTTTCAATTCGTATATAGTCCAAAAAGTAATCAAGCTAATCAAAAATTTGAGTTTTAGTGATTTTATCAATGAAATTATAAATAAATTTTCAAACAATTTGGGATTCACCGTTAACTCTTATTCCATTAAAGCAGTCAATAGCCGCTTATTTGCTAGCTAAAGAAAAAATAGGTTATCACCTTACTTCTCAAATCATCATAACCGACACTGGGAGACCCTGTTTCCAATGTTTATTTATCGAGTCGTCAAGAAGTATTTGGCATCCACTTCGCGTGCTAAACAGCCTAGCTCGCTTATATTACGCCATACATTGCCACCCACTTCCCACTTGTTAAATAGATGAGCTTTATGAATGCATTTCATTAAAAAAAAATTAAGGGCATTCATTCTATTCATACATTCTTTTAAATATCTAAATAATAATTTTCATAAACTCAAGACCTGATCAATGCCCATTCAAGGAAAACCATTGGGCAACATTATGTAAATTTATCAATTTTCCCCAGCTAAAATGTAATGTAAACGCAAAACTTAAGATATCTTTTTT
>JAFNEN010000866.1:0-40000 GCA_019343175.1 Oedothorax gibbosus | reverse complement strand
TACAGTTCGAAAAATATATAATTAGTAAAATTTATGCTTTAAAAATAACAAGTAGGTTTGTTACAAAATTTGTCACTTAAACCGTTTCCACACAGTATTTGTGCTCAACAAAAAACGCACTATTTATACACCTCTGAAAAAAATTCGCCAAACAGGGCCTTCAGCTTATAATTCTAATGCTTATATATTTCTAATACAGCTTTATATATTTCTAATTCAAACTTTTAAAAGCCAAAATTAACTATTTTCATTAATCTTCTTTCGCAAATTAATAATTACTCATTATCGTTTGCTGAATTTGTTTGAAAATTCGAAAAATAATGATGCAACTTTTTGTAATAAAAATCTTTCAGTTGCCACAATTTCCCATATTCATTAACTTTCTTTCGAAAAAGAGAATAATAATAAATTAGTAAAATTGATGCTTTAAAAATAAAAGCGAACTTTCGCTTATTTTTTTATTCAAAGTTAGAATTCTCTATGCATCCTTCCTCATACATATATAATGAACCATCAAAAGTACTCTATTGTGATATTACAACAATCCAAACTAAATTATATCACATAAACAAATATTCTTTAAAAAGTTTTTATTTTTGTTTTAAATAAAGTTTCTCGTACGTTTGACGAAATGGCAACAGTGAAAATATTGAATAAATAAAAAGGCGCCAAACACAGCATTAATTCTATACTAAACATTTACATGCTAAATTTGGCTAGTTTTATTTATTTTATTTCGAAAATCCAATAATTATTACTCATAGTTTGCAAAAATTAATTTATATATCAAAGAATAAATATGTAATATTCCTCGCTTTTAAATAGAATGAAACAAGTAGGTTTGTAACAGAATCTGTCACTTAACTCGCTTCCACATATTTGTGTTTTAACAGGAAAAAACGCGCCAAACACAACATTAATTCTATATTTAACATTTACAAGCTAAATTTGGCTATGTTTCATTTATTTTATTTCGAAAATTCAATAATTATTACTTATCGTTTGCAAAAATTAATTTATATTTTAAAGAATAAATATGTCATATTCCTCGCTTTTAATAGAATGAAAACATTTCATATCACCATACAAGGATTCCGTAGTGAAATATATTTGACGTCATTTCAAACTGATCGATGTTGCAAAAATAAATTTATTTTAATTTATTGTCTAAAAGAATTAAAGTTTCTCGAGCGATTGTTGCGAATGGCAAATGTGATTTAATTCTAATAAAAACAGGGCCTTTAGCTATTTGTAATTCAAACTTTTAAACGCCAAAATTAACTATTTTCATTAATCTTCTTTCTCAGATTTAATAATTAGACTTTATCGTTTGCTAAATTGTTTGAAGTTCGAAGAATAATGACGTAATCTTTTTTAATAAATATTTTTGTCACCACAATTTCCCATTTACATTTCTTTCGAAAATTCACTTATTTATAATTTGTTAAAATAATTTACAGTTCAAAAAATTTATAATTTGTACAATTGATGCTTTAAAAATAAAAGCGAAACTTAGCATATTTTTTTTTATGTTAAGTTAGAATTCTCTATGCATCTTTCTACATATATATAGAACCATTAAAAGAACTCTATTGTGATAATACAACAATCCAAACCGAATTATATCACATAAATAAATATTTTTTCAAAAGTGTATTTTTATTTTAACAAAAGTTTCTCGTACGTTTAACGAAATGGCAACAGTGAAAATATTGAATAAAAATGGAATTTGCATGTTATTTCAATGTAGATTAAATTTTTAGTTATTTCAATTTTAAATAAGCTTCTAGTTTAAATTTTTTAATGAAATTTGGCATGTAGCCTAATCTGATTTTTTGCTTCAAAATGACGTATCCCACTTGTCTGTGGGACTTGTGGATGACAACAGTGAAAATATGAATAAAAATAGAATTTGCATGTTATTTCAATGTAGATAAAAAAAATTTAGTTATTTAAATTTTAAATAAACTTCTAATTTAAATTTTTAATGAAATTTGGAATGTAGCCTAATCTGATTTTTTGCTTTAAAATGACGTATCCCACTTGTCTGTGGGACTTGTGGTTCTTTCTGTGAAAGTGGGTGACAGACAGACGGACAGACAGACGGACGGACGGACAGACAGACGGACTGAACGATTATAAAACCTTCCACTTTTTACGTTATAAACGTAGTGTGGAAGCTAAAAATCTCATATCAACGTACAAAGAATCTCGTAGTGGAATATATTTGACGTCATTTCAAACTGAGAGATGTCGCAAAAATAAATTTAATTTAATTTATTGTCTAAAAGAATTAAAGTTCCTCGAGCGATTGTTGCGATGGCAATGGTGATTTAATTCTAATAAAAAATTGCTTCCTATGCTTTTTAATTGAGCATTAAATTTTGCAGTTTTTTAAATAATTGAAGTACTTCGAATTCTTTTCTGAAATTTTCAATGTATTCTAATTTCGATGGGCTGAATTTTTTGACGTATCTCACTTGACCGTAGCATTTGTAGTTTGGGATATGAAAATGGGTGACGGATAGACGGACTGAACGATTATAATACCTTCCCTTTTAGCTTCCACACTACGTTTATAACGTAAAAAGTGGAAGGTTTTATAATCGTTCAGTCCGTCTGTCACCCACTTTCACAGAAAGAACCACAAGTCCCACAGACAAGTGGGATACGTCATTTTGAATCAAAAAATCAGATTAGGCTACATTCCAAATTTCATTAAAAAATTTAATTTAGAAGTTTATTTAAAATTTAAATAACTAAAAATTTAATCGAAATTGAAATAACATGCAAATTCCATTTTTATTCAATATTTTCATTGTTGCCATCCACAAGTCCCACAGACAAGTGGGATACGTCATTTTGAAGAAAAAAATCAGATTAGGCTACATTACAAATTTCATTAAAAAATTTTAATTAGAAGTTAATTTACAATTTAAATAACTAAAAATTTAATATACAATGAAATAACATGCAAATTCCATTTTTATTCAATATTTTCACTGTTGCCATTTCGTTAAACGTACGAGAAACTTTAAAATAAGAATAAAAACATTTGAAAAAATATTTATTTATGTGATATAATTCAGTTTGGATTGTTGTAATATCACAATAGAGTTCTTTTGATGGTTCATTATATATGTATGAAGACATATGCATAGAGAATTCTATCTTGGCTTAAAAAATATGCAAAGTTTCGCTTTTATTTTTAAAGCATGAATTGTACTAGTTATATATTTTTTGAACTATAAGTGAATTTTCGAAAGAAATGTAAATGGGAAATTGTGGCGACACAAAAATATTTATTAAAAAAGATATCATCATTATTCTTCGAACTTCAAACAAATTTAGCAAACGATAAAGTCTAATTATTAAATCTGGGAAAGCAGATTAATGAAAATAGTTAACTTTGGCGTGTAAAAGTTTGAATTACAAATAGCTAAAGGCCCTGTTTGTTATTAGAATTAAATCACCATTGTCATTCGCAACAATCGCCCGAGAAGTAGGTGTGTAACAGAATATGTCATTTAACCTGCTTCCACACAAAAGTTGTGTTAAACAGGTAAAAAGGCGCCAAACACTGCATTAATTCTATATTAAACATTTACATGCTAAATTTGGATAGTTATATTTATTTTATTTAGAAAATTCAATAATTATTATTTATCGTTTGCAAAAATTAATTTGTATTTCAAAGAATAAATATGTACTATTCCTCGCTTTTAAATAAAATGAAAATATTTCGTTTCAACAAACAAAGAATTTCGTAGTGAAATATATTTGACGTCATTTCAAACTGATCGATGTCGCAAAATAAATTTATTTTAATTTATTGTCTAAAAGAATTAATTTTCTCAGGCGATTGTTGCGAATGGCAATGGTGATTTAATTCTAATAACAAACAGTGCCTTTAGCTATTTGTAATTCAAACTTTTAAACGCCAAAATTAACTATTTTCATTAATATTCTTTCTCAGATTTAATAATTAGATTTAATTAAATTACAGTTCGAAAAATATATAATTAGTACAAATGATGCTTTAAAAATAAAAGCGAAACTTTGCACATTTTTTATGCCAAGTTAGAATTCTCTTTGCATCTTTCTTCATACATATATAATGAACCATCAAAAGAACTATATTGTGATGTTACAACAATCCAAACTGAATTATCTATATACATAAAAGGCAACTTCCGTTTGTTTGCTTGTTTGTTTGTTGGTTTGTTTGTATAAGACACGAGATCTAAAGAACCACGCAACAAATTGTCACGAAATTTGGCACAAAAATTCATCTCATCTCCGGAACAAACATAGGCTAAGAATTTTTTGAATCAGACCATTCCTTCTATCGTTTCGAACGTTTTTCTGAAAAAACTACACCACTTTGGCTTAAATCCGATCATTTTTTTACTTTCCTGATGCCATCGGCTGAAAAAATTAAATAAAACTTTTAACAAAAGTAATTAAAATTGAAAATGTTTATTTTATTCTGTTGCCATTAACTTCAGAAACTAAATTCATTATTTGAAAAATAATTGACATGTTTCTAGTGACGTAATTCCGGCAGTCTCCATTCCCGGATTTTATTGTGGGTTTATTTGATGATTTTTTCATTGATTTTTCTGTTGACTGCATGTATGCATATTTAAGCAATAAATTTATCGTTAAGGTATTACTGAACTATGATCTTTAATAAAGGCCGCCGCACTAGAGCTGCATATTAGGGTTTTATGTCTTTATTTTTTCGCCAAATACGTCGCCAAACTCGCCAAATTATTAACTAAAACTCGCCGAACGGGCATTTTTTTAATAAATAATTTATAAGCTGGTTGGTTGTTCGAAGGTCATTGTGTTAGAGCTGTATAATGGGTGTGTTTGTAGCTATATCTATTTTCTCACCATTTTTTTTCCCAAAACGTGCCAAATGAGCTAAAAGGTTTTATCTATATACATAAAAGGCAAACATAGGCTAAGAATTTTTCGAATCAGACCATTCCTTTTATCGTTTTCGAACGTTTTTATGTTTCCCATTCAATGCATTGAAGACCTTAGACTCTTAGAGGTTTATTGCTCCTTAAACAGCACGTTTTCACGGATTGTTTATTTAGTTTTATTTTACACATTTGTTAAAACGATTTTTAAGTATATTTAGTTTAATTACAGCTAAAAAATTAGAAATAAACATCTAAAACAAAAATCGTTTGCTAGCTTTTTAGCAGTTAGAAAAATATTTAATATTAAAAATAAAAATCGTTTACTTTAGTATCTTTATCACAGTTAAAAAAAAACAAATAAATATAAAAAATGCAAATCGTTTGCTGTTTGCTGGAGTAGCTTTATAACATCTAAACAATTAGATCATGTAATTCACTTTCATTAAGAATATTTTATTTTCTGCACGCAGACCAAGAGTGATCAGTTTAAAGTGAGATTTAAATTTTAACTACTTTGGAAGAACAGATTATACCAATCTTTGTCCTAAACGCATTTTTTCTGCCATTTTGTACTGCTTATATTGTATTTATATCTACAAAGTGTCCAAAAAAAAGTTACTTAATTTATTGGAGAACTCCCTTGAATTGCGTTAAAATAAATGTTTGAGACCCTTTTAAGATTTAGCTTTTTTCCATTTTTAATTCTTACTGATTATTTTTTACTTAAATATGTATTCTTTTTAATTTTCGCTTCTTATCAAAGGTATTTTTGAAATTAATATCAATCATTACTATATCCAAGTTGGGTAATTAAATGGAAAATTACTGGGTAATCTTCATATCTTATGTAACTAAAATGAAAGAAAAAAAATAGTTAAATTGACTGTTAAATTATTTTTCCACCTTTACCCGTGCAACGTCGGGTATAATAGCTAGTGTCACATAAATAAATATTCTTTCAAATGTTGGTATTTTTTTAAATAAAATTTCTCCTACGTTTAACGAAATGGCAACAGTGAAAATATTGAATAAAAATGGAATTTGCATGTTATTTCAATGTAGATTAAATTTTAAGTTATTTAAAATTTAAATAAACTTCTAATTTAAATTTTTTAATGAAATTTGGAATGTAGCCTAATATGATTTTTTGCTTCAAAATGACGTATCCCACTTGTTTGTGGGACTTGTGGATGGCAACATTGAAAATATGAATAAAAATGGAATTTGCATGTTATTTCAATGTAGATAAAAAAATTAGTTATTTAAATTTTAAATAAACTTCTAATTTAAATTTTTTAATGAAATTTGGAATGTAGCCTAATCTGATTTTTTGCTTCAAAATGACGTATTCCACTTGTCTGTGGGACTTGTGGTTCTTTCTGTGAAAGTGGGTGACGGACGGACGGACGGACGGACAGACGGACAGACAGACAGACGGACTGAACCATTATAAACCTTCCACTTTTTACGTTATAAACGTAGTGTGGAAGCTAAAATAGGCAAGGTTTCGCTTTTATTTTTAAAGCATCGATTGTACTAATTATAATTTTTTTGAACTGTAAATTAATTTAACAAACTATAAATAAGTGAATTTTCGAAAGAAATGTAAGTGGGAAATTGTGGCGACACAAAGATATTTATTAAAAAAGATTGCATCATTATTCTTCGAACTTCAAACTAATTTAGCAAACGATAATGAGTAATTATTAATTTGCGAATGAAGATTAATGAAAATAGTTAATTTGGGCGTTTAAAAGTTTGAATTACAAATAGCTAAAGGCCCTGTTTGTTATTAGAATTAAATCACCAGTGCCATTCGCAACAATCGCCCGAGAAACTTAATTCTTTTAGACAGTAAATTAAAATAAATTTATTTTGCGAAATCGATAAATTTGAAGTGCCGTCAAACATATTTCACTACGAGATTCTTTGTGTGTTGATATTAAATATTTTCATTCTATTTAAAAGCGAGGAATATTACATATTTATTCTTTGAAATATAAATTAATTTTTGCAAACGATAAGTAATAATTATTGAATTTTCGAAATAAAATAAATGAATCTAGCCAAATTTAGCATGTAAATGTTTAATATAGAATTAATGCTGTGTTTGGTGCCTTTTTAATTGTTTAACACAACTGTTGTGTGGAAGCGGGTTAAGTGACAGATTATGTTACAAACCTACTTGTTTTACGTTATAAACGTAGTGTGGAAGCTAAAAGCGAAACTTTGGCACTTTTTTTATGCAAAGTTAGAATTCTGTATGCATCTTTCTTCATACATATATAATGAACCATCAAAATAACGCTATTGTGATATTACAACAATCTAAACTGAATTAGATGACATAAATATTATTTCAAATGTTTTATTTTTATTTTAAATAAAGTTTATCGTACGTTTAACGAAATGGCAACAGTGAAGATATTGAATGAAAATGGAATTTGCATGTTATTTCAATGTAGATTAAATTTTTCGTTATTTAAACTTGTAGCATCAATTGAAATTTCTAAGTAGAATGAAATATTGCTTGAAAATTAAACCTATGCCACAGTGGCATTCCCCACTTGACATCTTGACCTTTTCGGTTTGATTTACAGATCAACTCGAGCCACCATGTCTGGGAATCGTAAGTAGGGAGTCAGGAACAAGGGCATCGCTACTGGCTGGTTAACTAATTCTATGTGAAAGGGGGAGCGCTCGGGACTGTGTCTCAACGAATGAGGGAACCCTGGACCTCTTTGATTGACAAGGGGCAGCAAGAACCGCCTAGGCTGACGTAAACAGGCCATCTTTATTGCTCTGTCTCTCGTCCCGAGATCATCCAGGCCAACCGGCTCCCCATCCTCTTTGATCTCCTAGGCTTCGGAAGTCTTCTTCCTGCAACGGCCTGTCCCAACGGCACACCACGGTCAACACCTTCCGGAGAAAGACCCTTGCCACGAGATGCCTTTCCCAACGCCGCACAGTGGTCGGAAAAGGCTGAAAAACGGTCAAAGTTCATTTATTTTTTTGTGGTTTGACAAAAATGTATAAAAATTCGGTTTTGTAGGTTTTTGACCCATCTGAGTCGATATAGGACACAATCAAGTTTGTAAAACCTATGTATTTTAAGTTACAGTCAATGCAAAAAATAGTATGTGAAGATGTAATGTGAAAATTGCGTATAAAGAATAACGTTTTAATCAACATGTATTGGGCAAGTGCATATGCGTAAGCTTAGGTCATGGTAATACGTAATCAGTCACAAAAAGCCAAAATACTAACAAAATCTTTTAAAAAATGAAACGTCAAGCTAAAATTATGTACACTATTTTCAATATTTTCTGCTCTCAATTTAGCTTATAAAATTAATTGAAACCAAAGTTTTTTTTATGTGAATATTTTTTTTACTAATTTTTGAACGCATGAATTATATAATATTAAACATTGAAGTTTGTGGAATAATTATAAAATATTTAACATTGAAGTTTGTGGAATAATTATTTAATATGAAACTTTTAAAGGTTGTGTAATAATATCAAATTTAATATCAAAATATCGTACAAAAATATGAATACACAGAACATATACTTTCAAATTAACCGTCAACAGTTTTTTAAGACCATATTAATTAACAGCATTTTATTATTGAAGATGTTAAGGCCAAATATGGTATTAATATTCATCTAAAGACTTTTTAATGAAATTTCGTTTAATTTTAATACGGCTTAGGAAATAAATAATTTATTAATAATATCGTATTTGATTTAAAAGTACTATATAATGATATGAGAGTTAAAAGTATATTAACAAATCTGAAATACAAAAACTACACGTATTTTAGGAACTAAATAAAAGTCACTTTGATAGAACAGATTCATAAAAAGGATTTTAATCTTAAAATTGTTTTGATGCACTAAAAAATTTTGCTTTGAAAACATATAATAAATTTGTTTAACATCCTTTAAGATTACAATATTAATATAATAGTTTTTTTTAGTATTCGTGTAGCTCTAATTTTTTGTTGGTTTTAGGCTTTGCGCAAAAGTTGTAAGGGTCCGATGAAATAGTAAGAAAGTTAAACACATCTTCATTTGTACTTTTTCTTGAGTGTTCTCGTCTGTACCACCGAAAGTCTTTGTTTTGGGCCTCTTGGGCTTCTTTGGTCAAACTTCCTATGGGTAACATATATGATGAAATCACTTTCCCCCCATGAAACAATACCTTGTGAACAGAGTTTGGCATGTAACTCAACCCCCTCTTCCCAAGAGCCAATGGGCATCTTTTGAAAACATTCTTATTGTAAACAAGTCAAACCTTTTCTCTCCTACAAAGATAATACAAGTATTTAAGTTATATATTTATAATCAAACACTTTGTAAGTAAAGTGGTCGAAACACCTGTAGGTTTTGTTACCTCGTTTCTAGATTAACAGCTGCCGTGGAGCAACGCGCGGCAGCGTTGTGCTTTTCGACGATTTTTGAACAGCTAGATTTTGACACTTCTGTTTGTAATTATGGTTTCCGTACGTTTCCGCAGCTGAAATTTAGATTTATCTTTTATATAAGATTTGGAAAACTAGTTAATTTTAATGAGACTTTGGAGCACAGTGGAGCAAGAAAGTTGCACTCTTTCAAATATTTAAAAACATAGTATTTTTGAAACTAAAATCAAAAACTAATTTAAAAATTATTTTGTATTTTTTAATCATCTAAAATAAAATAAAACCTTTTATAAAACTCAAAAACATGCAAAAAAATTGTGTAATAAAATTATAAATCGTGTATTTTGAATTCAATTGTATCGCCTCAAAACGGGCTATTTTTCATTTGTTGACTTTTCGTAACTATAAATACATCAAAAATTTTTTTGTAATGATTTATATTTGGTAATCTTACTATTCAATTATCTATTAATTTAAATATCTATTCATTTTGCATTTTGCGAACACTTCGAAATTTGACATTTTGGCCGCTCCCAGACCACTGTGCGCCGCCAATGCCCGCAACTGCCATCTTCGACTTAGCACTGTTCTGACTCCCGAATACCTCCAGGTACCTTTACTTATCCCTGTTGTCACTGTGCAGCGTTCTCTGCCTTCTTGGGTCCCCTTCGCAGATGTATTGTTTGGCATATCATTTAATTCCATGAATAAATCATTAATCTAAGTTTAAACCCTGGAATTTGTTTATTTACAAACACAAACTTTTACACTAATCACTAGACGATCTAACCTTAAAACCTTTGGCTATAACAGTAAGACTTGGCAACCTATTACTTTATAGGTCTAAATATAGGTCTGTGCAACATATGGCACACGGTGAAGGGTTAAAAGGTACCATTTCCATTGTAGTATTAAAGTTTGTACAAAGGTAATTGCTTTTACGTAGGGACTTATATTTCTTAAAAAGCACTTTTTTAGGAATCCAATTTCCTTTTGAAAAGTAACCTTCTAGAATGTTCACTGTTTCTTAAAAAAGAAATTTCTTTGAAATTACTTTCTTGATCTGGAACCGGATCCAAAGAAATGTATTATTCCCTTAATTTAAAAACTTATTCTATGTGAAAAGAAGATGTACTAAAAAGATAGAGGGTGATTTGAAAATAGCCTTGAAGAATTACGCATTATTTAAGTCAGAAGTAATCCAACTAACTGTAATGGAGTTTTCATTTGTTGGAGCTTTTAAATAATTTAATAAAAAAATGATCCCGATGTCACTCGTATTTTTTAAAATACCCACTATATTCATAACAAAAAAAAATTACTTTATATTCTAGGAATTAATATTCGATTGAGAATTCTAGAAATTGGTTTTACAGAAACTAATAATCCCAGATACTCTCGAATAAACCTCGAAAGTACTGTTCAATACTTCAAATAAGTAAATAATTGTCTAAAAACTTAAACAACTTATTTTTGTACCCAAACACTTTTCTTACGTCCGCCTATTTGATGTATCTCCTCTTAAAACGCTGTCCTAAAGTAAAAATTTCACAAACTTTGTATCTTCAGCCAAAGTTTCGAAGTATACCCTCAAACGATTTTTTAAGTAATAAACATCGAAACGGGTACTTTTCAACTTGAATTTCTTAGAGAACATCAATGATTGCCCTAAATGTACTTTGACACGAACGAAAAAAAAATGTTCTTCGTCGATAAATGAAAGCATTCGAAACTCCGTTTTCTTTCTTTTTTTATATTTTCGTGTTTTTTACTTTTTGTTTAAGTTTTTGTAGCTCTAAGGTTATAACTATAAAAAGAGAAAAAAGATACATGACAATATATGAGCCAATTATTTTACAAACTCAATGCTGTAACAATGTTCAAAAACATGCTTTAAAAAATAGAAGAAAACTACATCACTTAGGATATAAATTAGAAAAGAGATTTATTTTAAAATTAAAATGCAATACTGACGTATAGACTTGTGACAACTTCTAAAAAGTTATTTAGACACTTCAAAAATATATTGGTAAAACAAACTATATTAGAGAAACTCAAGTAATATATTGGTGAAATGTACAAAATGAAAGATGTGATAATGAAATACGCTCATATAGAAAATACTTATCATTGGTCATAATAGTATTTTTTAAGTTATGAAAACGATAAGATGACAATTTTCAAGTAAAAACTTGAGTAATTTCTTAATTTTAAACTAGTTTTTACTTGAAATACAACTTTTTCTTCATAGTCTTTATCTTACGATTGTCACAAAAGGAAACTATTTGTGGAAGCAACAAGTGTTTTACACATATATTAAGTGTTTTTAAAATTGAATTTAAACTAATTCAGATTATGTTCTTTATATATTAATCACTATTACTTTAAAACAGCTTAAAATGTCCTTTGCCTTTGAATATGTATGTCACATTGCATAATTTAAGTGATTAGATATTATTATTATTTACAAAATATCATGTATAAACCTCCGGCCTTACAAATACCGTGAACTACAGTTGCTCAGGATAGTTTTTACTATTGGTGGTATCCCTTCTCTTCTCCTTATAGTATAATAAATAATGCATGAATTCTTTCAAAAAGTAGGTGAAAAACTGTTGTGTAAATCTTCATTTTGGTTTTAAAAAAACCTTAAAAAATAAAAATTATATATTTTCAAAAAAATACCAAACTAAATTTTTTTTATTCAAATGTAAAAAAATAACAGCTGTTTTGAATTTAGTTCCCAGTTTTTTGAAAACTTATAAGGAAATAATACTTCAGGCTCATTAAATAAAAAAATTAAAGTTTTTTATCCACATTTTTTAATGATATTAAAATCCGAAACATCTAAATATTTATTAGTATTATAGTTCACTGTCTTTCAGACTGGTATATAGAAAAATATTTAGATTTCAAACGAAAAAGATGAGAAAGTGTGTCATCGCCCCACTATATATGCAAATTTAATTGGAAGTAAGAATTTTCTTCGTTTTAATTGCTTGGCACTTTTTGTCTGGAAGTAATCCTCCGTTTTACAAGTGAAGAAACGACCGAATATTTTTTTTTATTTAACAGGATTATTTAAACTTTTTCTGATGAGAATTCTAATGTGCTATAATTATCTTTTAATCCCGACCAATTGCAAACATTTTATTTTTGAACTACGATGGTCGTTGTTCTTTGACCCTTCCAGTCATCAAATAACGTTACTGTAACCGAAAAAGCAAGAAATTAAAAAAAATCCGTATTAATTACAAGCTGAAATTTTGCATATTGGTTTTTTTAGAAAGAAGAACAAAAATAAAAATAAATTTTAATACCTGACATGTTCAGTAAACATGTCAAGTATTAAATTTTCTTTTTGTGTTAGTTTAATTAGAGAAGGAAAAGAATCTGGCGGATATTCTAAGCTCATGTTCTTTTTGTTGTTTCAATCAAAGAAGCTGATTTTAAAGTTTTATACATATATTTTTATTTTTTCTATTATTTGATACTCATTGGGAGGTTCAAAAAGCGCATGCTCAGAACCAGATTTTTTTGCTATCTTGTTGTAAAGTGTATTTCTCTGATCATGTTGAGGGATGTGAGTTTTCCATTGGAATAATATGGCTTGAAACTCAAAAAGAAGGCAGTTGTTTTCGATAAAAAATACTGCTCGAGCCTGTATAGACTTAATCCAATAACATAGGTTATTTTTTGAAACCCCCCCTAGTGTTGGAGCATAAAGACTTCGTGTATTTGAAACAACTTTATACATGTTTCATCTGGTGTGCATCTACTCGTTTTAACATGTGTTATTATAGCGTGCAACACCACTTTTGACACAACTTGACCAACAATTTGTCAATTGACATCAAAACAAATGTTGCAGTCAGTATGCAACAAGCCTTAGTGAATATCTTTCGTATCCTCGAACATAAGTTTGTTGTCTTTAGACGTTTAACGAACTGATCAGTACCAGTAATCTTAGATACATCGGAAGAGACACTCTAGGGACGAAACAAATTAATAATTATAGTTATGTGTTCTCTTAAAATAACTGTTAGGTAAAGTTTATTTAAAATAGTATTTTTAATTAATTAGTATTTGGGTCAAATTGGTGTGACTTTTCGGGGGGAAATTTCAATACATATTAAAATTAACCAGATAAACCTTAACGCATGATTTTAGTGTTGATAAATCAACTGAAACTATTCCAAAGTTAGTTCCGACATAGAAAATATTGTTGTAAGCTTTTACATTCTATTGAATAATTGAGTTTTAAACTTCAAACTAATAAACATAACATTTTGTAAACATCTATGCGTATGCAGACGTGTTTAATAATTATCCTCTTTGACTCATCTTTTATTGGAAACATTATACTTTAAATTTCATGTCCTTGCTCTAACTTCTAAATGAGACGTACATCATTTTGTGACCTTTTCAAGGTCAATTCATACTTTTATTTTCTGTCACATTTTATATCATTCTGAAAAGTTGTTGCACTTTAAGTCAGTTCTAGTGCAACTTTATTCAACCAAATTAATTTTTTCCTGAGTTATATTTGTTTGGAGAAATTCTAACTATAATATGGATAATTCATCATCATAAATATAGAAATTTTTGTTAATATCTCAAAGATGAAAAATAGTTTTATAGCAGTATCAGATCAGATTCTCTTTTCGAAGCACGTGTCAAGAATAGATGACAGTCAAATCCAATACGGCAATGGGAAAATATTTATATTTTCCTGAAAACAATTCTGGTTTTGATGTTTATAATAAGATTTTCTCACTCAAGGGAGGACAAGATAGGAATAAAAGCTTTTTTCTTTCATTTGTATTTTATCAGAAATTTTTATTTGAATCATTGAATCGTATTCATAAAAATTTTAAATGATATTTTTATAGTAAATTTGTCAATGAATAGCTTATTTTGTTACTTCATTGCTTGTTTTTTAATTTTACTAAAAATCTGTATAAAACCTTCGAAAACTTAAACAATCATTTTGAAAAGTAAAAAATATCCAGTGGCTAAATGGTATCGCCTAGAGCAACCGTACTATTGGTCTGGGGTTCGAGTTAAGGTTCACTCAGCCCTTCATTATTTTAGGTCGATGAAATGAAGATAAAACTAGCTTGGGAAGTAAAGAACGGAAGTTTCGTTATTGTCTGACCATCTAAACGGAACGTCTGCTGCATGGCACTCCTGTGTCTTCTATGCATGTTAATTTAAATGGTCCTAGTTGGCCTTTGTCCTCTATGACTTGTCTCGCCACTGAGTTTAATTTTGTATAGATTGAAAAGAAAGTGTAATAAAATTTTTAAACAACAAAGAAATTTAGTTTTCTCATTGATATTAAAATAACTACATAATTTAATAGTATGTTACTTTTTTACATTGTTTTACTAAAATGAGACATTACATTTTCTATAATTAAGAAGTACATTTGGTCGGTAAAAAAAAGAATGAATATATTTTAATGAATATATTTTGCATTAATTAGTATTACCAATTAGAATATTACACTCCATAAATAACGCATCATCATAAAAATACACACTCAGTTATTAGCTCTTTCAAAAGAAAAATTTCCAAAGAAAAATAATTTTCCATGTAATGTTTACAAAAATATGCTTTGTCTGAAGCTTTAAACAATAGATTAAGAAACAATTTTTCCAAAACATTTAATCCCACTTCATTTATGGTAATTCCCTAAAAGATGGAAATTTGCACAGAACTAAAAATCTTTAAAAAAATTTCACCATTTTCACATCCCTAAATCTTTTAATCCCACGTTTGTAATCCCCCCCCCCCCCAAAAAAAAAAAATTCCCTTTCATTTCGTAACTGTCTATTTAAGTGCTATTTCATCCTTTAAAATGGAAATTTTCGAAACAATCTTAAACGAAGCCAAATGGCTGCTTATGCTTTAAAAACTATGTATTTGTTTTAAATATGTAGCATTAAAAGTCTAAAGTGTTTGTAGAGGGAAAAAACCTTACACCTTTACGAGAATTTTTTTAAAAGTATGATTCATAAATAATAATATTTATTCGATATAGATGAGGCCCAGTGGCTTAGTGGTAGGGCTTCGCATTGCCGCGCCACAGGTCCGGGGATCGGATCCCGGATTGGGCGAGGTTGACCCATCCTTTCATCCCTTGAGTGGGTCGATGAAATGGGTACCAAGTATGCTTGGGAACTAAACACTGTGGGTTCCGCGAGAGGCTTATCACCTTACCGGGACATATGCCTAGAACCCCAGAGACCTGGGTCACGAAAGCTGAAACGGGCACGGCAGGCCTTGGCCCAGTAATGGGCTGTTGCGCCAATGAGTTAAAAGTAGTAATTCGATATAAATATGAACAAAAAAATCTTGATTTCTTTTTACTTACATTTTTCCAGACTTTTGACACTATCAAATGTATATTAATTAGTTTTAATACTTATAAGCTATTTTTATAATATGCTGTGTGTCCTTTTTAGACGAAGATATAGACTTACAGAATTTTTAGAGCAAACTTTTAATTTTTTAAACATGGATAAAACCAAAAAGTAAAAACATAAAGTTCCGTTTTCTAACGTTAATTTAACATCGTGCTGGTCTCGACAATTCTGTGTTTATAAAATGTATTGATTCAATTACATTAGTTTTTAATTCATTCAAAATAGCAGGAAAGCAAAAAGGCGTCAAACTTCAACACAGCCGCTATTTACAAATCGAGACACTATGTCACTCAGAAGATTATCACGTGTCTTGCTTTTACAAATTGATATCGAAAATACCGATTTTAACATTAAAATTTAAAAAGGTATCAGAAAAATTAAAAAAAAGAGGTTTTCTGTTACAATTTAAGACTATATGCAGTCGATTTAAAGTTTAAAAAAAATGTTGCGATCCCCTTTAGTTAAAAAAATCCGAATGGACACTTCTAATATTTTTGTTTCGTCAGATAATTTTTCAAATCTTAAATATTTGTTCTATGCCGATTTAATTTAAAATTCCAACAACATCAAACTGAATAAGTATACAAAAAGAAACAAATCTTTTTCGATTTAAAAAGCCAAAGTTTTGAAGACTTAAGGTAATGTCTTGTTTTTTCACTCATATGGTTTTATTTCTGATGACGGAACTTCTTTTAAGTTCCAAAAACGGCTGTATCCTTTTGAATCTTTTTAACCTACCATTTTTTGCTTTTTTGAAAACGTTGGTATTTTATTCCATAAGTCCATTTATATGTATCAGAGGAATAAAAATATACCATTCTTTCTTATCACCAGTTCTATCCTAATTAAATTTCTAAAAAGTAAAACTGCTTGAAAAACACTGTTGTAGGATAACAAGTTTACATTTTCCTGAAAGTGTGGCTCTTGGTAGATAGTTAAGCTAGTTTTCTATAAATACTATAGCAAGTCTCGTGGGTTTAGAAGAGTATGGGAATAGGTACTTCTAGTACATATAAATACGTGATATAAAGCGTATTCAGTAAAGCGTAACGGTAGAGGGACATCCAATTTGCATTGTTCGAAGCAACTCATTGTTATAGTAACGATTCTTCTAAAGATGTTTCTCGAGCTGCATTTCCTACGGTTAAACAAAAGAACGTGTTTACAAGGGAATCATGTAAATAAGAGCCTTTTTCGAAGTCAAGATTTTTGCATAAATATTCTAAATGGGCGACATCAGGTTCAACAAATATTCTAAGTGAGCAACAAAGGAAATTATCCATTTGGAATGTATTCCAAATGGATACATTCAAAAGTTTCTTTTTCCAAATAACATCACGTTTGTTGAGTGTTTTGTAGAATTTGTACAGTGCAAAAATAATCAAATGTAAATATAATAAATAGTCAAATATAATATTGTATATGAAATAAAAAGTTGTGTATGTTCATATTTTGAAATACATTATTTAATTTTGACTCAAGATTGTGGATACTAAGGTTTTTGAATCGAGGTTTTTCCAATTTTTCTCATCAAGAAAGACCAATCCTTAATATCTATTTATAAATTATAATTATATGGACATTAAAATAAATAATGAGTCTTACAAATTTCAAGAAATTCAAAACTGCCACACAGCATATATCTAAACAAACTAAAAATATATAAATCCATCATGTTCAAGCTTAAACATGTTATTTCTTTACCCTTTACAACCCTTTTATTTACAACCATTTTCTTTTTTTCTTTTTTATTTACCTTCTCTCTACTTACGATTTATAAAGCAAAAGTGAATAAACATTTATTTTGTAGTTCTTTTTTTAACTTTCAAGTTCGGATAATAAATTAATGTTTTTTAACAATAAATTACAGCGTCTTTAGTGAGTGGCTTATAAGTGGGAAACTTTCTAAAAGTTATTTTTTATCGATATCAAATTGCTTCTTATCATCGAATTACAAAAGTTAGAAGGCAATAACTAATCGCTTGAAAAACTTCCGAAAATCTTTTAACGGTTTGTTACGACTTTGTTACGAAAAGAAAAAAGTTCTGATAATTGGACCAAATCCAAATAAGAGAATAATAGTATCTTTGTTATCATAGATAGGTCGCAATACATAAAAATTTATGTAGTGTCAACAAATATTTGTTGAAAATTAGCTACTGGTATTTGGTGCTATAATATAATCTACAGTGTAATTCAAAAGACATCATATCCGTTAATATTAATTAGTATTAAGTGGGTATCATTCTCTAGGATCACTCTGATAATCGATACTTAATATTTTGATATATTGTGTATTTGTTCTGCGAAAATGTTCTTAGTAAATTATCGATAAATGACATACTATATCATTATATTTTTCATTTATTTCTCTTTTTAATCGAGTAACAATAATGATACGTATAGGTTGGTTCAACAACAAGAGGTATTTCGAAATGCATTTAGTTCCCTTTAAGAGACTTTAGTTTAGATCCAATTACTTAAGATTTCTACTTTATAGGAATTGTTACCATATTCCTAAACTATTAATCTGGCAAAAAAATATGAACATGTAGCATGAAATCAGGTTAGCTGGAGTAATGTCGTAACAAAACCTAAACGTTATCTACATCTAACTATTGAATTATTGAAATGGGAACACCTTTTTGGCAGAAAATTTCACTGTGTTCTAGAATCAACTATTATTTGTCTTAAATTAATTACAGCATGATCTGTAAAACGAAATCGTATTTAATCATTTTATACAGAAGTGGGGTAATTATGGGACACCATTTCTAACTTGAATTTATCGTTAGGCAAAATATCTTAGACCATACCAATAGATAGATTTTAAAGTATGTTTCCTAAACTTGCAAATTCTAGCCTACCCACTACCAAGGCACAGTAACATCCTTCACCTGTACATGCATTCAAACATGATTTTTTATAAAAGTTTTAGTTTTCGACTTTCTTTTTTAATCGTTATATTCGAAATCTTTATATTAAAATTTGTTCTATCCAAAATCATACCAAATCTTACATTTACTCAAAACTAAATGCATATACTTATCAAATATACCTCTAAAAATAAAATATCTGAAAATAAAACTCCTTACTGTCAAAAAATAAGAAGTTTTTTTTTAGAAATATCTTAAACCACACCATTTATAATGCTGCTCTGCATTCCTTTCTCTATCACTTTCCACCCTTAAGAATTACTAAGTAGAGAGACAAAGGACACCAGGCGCCATTTTCACGCTCAACATTTCTCTAAGAACAACACAAAAGTTTATAATTTTACTTGGTTAAAAGAGATTTTTTTTCTGAGATAGTTTGCTTTTGAAAAGGGAAAAAATGATGGATTATTTCTTGACAAACGCAGAAGAGTTAAAAAGCAAATGGGTGTACAGATTGAATAGGTTAAAAAAATAAAAGGAACAGTTCTTTGTGTGAAAGTTTTCTATGCGATGCAGGAAGTATGGCAAAGGATCCATCTTTTGAAAACAGAATATAGTCTCCACATACATACGTAGTGACTGAGTCTGAATGTCTGAAAAGAAAATGTGTACGTAAATGAAAAAGGCTGAAAATTGTTTTGTTGAATGCATTTACTAGCTGACATTATTGATGGATAACCAAATCGTTTGCAAAGATAATGTCTTTTTTTCATGTGTATATCATAAGTGCTGAGGTGAATTTGTAATTTTTTTTGTAGTATTCATTTATCTTATTAAAACTGTTACCGAAAAATCACTATTCGTTACATTTAGTTTGGATTTTCTTTTATTGAACTGATTAATTCATGATAACAATATAATAATACAAATTATTTTAAAAAAATAGATATTGAAATTCTTATTTTTAAAACTATAGTAAGAAAGGAATACTTTTTTTAGAATTCTCAAAAACTATCGACATAAATATCAATCCAAACTAATAACTAAACAGCTAAACTAACAGTTGAAAAGTAATGGATTTTAAACTTCATCAATATTTACCAACACGATATGAAACCTACTAAAATAGTTTTGAATTTATAAAGTAATAGTTTCTACCTAGATTATTTACATTTTATATTAATATTTATTATTTAAAGCGTAGAACCTCGTATATTCGTTTGATTGTTCATATAAAGTTATTCTATTTTTAAAACATTGCATTCAAACATCCTATTAATTGCATTACAACAGATTTCTTGACAACTAATAACCAATCAAAATTTTATTTAGCTTAAGCTAAAAACCAAACTTCGTGAATATCAACTTAGCTTCGCCTGTCACCATTATTGACAAGTTCGACTAAGTATCTTCCAATTATACTGAAAATGGATCCGACAAAGAAGAAAAGAATTGAATTCCGATAGATCTGATTCGATATAATACAAAGACATCCGATAAAGAAAGAATGGTCGGGCGTTGAATTAAAAGCTTTATTTAGCTAAAGAGGGTATCAAGATTTTCTTTGGAAAAGTGGCTGTAAGAGATATTGGAAAACCACTTATGTTGTATTGGGGATTTCTTGGGAAGACAACATTCATGTGATTGTATACAGGAGAACTCCAATTATCCGAACTCCGACTGTCAGATATTTAATAGTATCAATCTGTTCCATCCGCATGCTTAACTTGTAAAAGTGTTGTCTTAAAATAAATTCAAAAATATGTTATTTAAAAACAGGTTTTGGCTCCCATTTTCAAAATACACGCATTAATTCATTAAAACATACTTTATTATGTATAGAAGTGTTGATTGTATGGTGACAAATTTCGTTTAAAACTGTTATCAGGGTACGTTCTTTGTCCAAAAACAATTAAACAATAATTTTTTAAAACCAATTAATATAATCTATTTGCAGTAATGCAATTGTAGTCCTATCTGGATCGGTTATCGTTTAAAAATTTTATTACACTTTAAACATGGATAATTTTCTTATTTGAAGCAAATGAATGTTCTAAAAATTCAAACTTTATAAAGTTGCCTACTATAATTTAACATAATTTAACTCCGATTCATAAAACATATTCATCCCACTTATTTTAAAATTAATGAAACACATTTTTTTATTATCAGTGAACTAAAATTTAAAATTGTAGATGGGGAATTTTTAAATTTTTTTTAACATTTTAACGCAAAATAACTCGTTCACGGTTATTCAGGAAACTTGGTCCCACCCTAATCATATACCAAGTTGTATGATAAGCTACTATCTTGAAGCACGATACAGTAATTCATAATCGAAAATTAATATTCAATTAGGACAGTTTATATTAAACGCCATCCACCTACTCTAAAATCAAACGCTTCAGGTTACATATTATCAAATTTCCTTCAATTTACCAATTTCTCGGACTAGGTCTAGAATACCTCCAGAGGATGGATAAATATTAGAGTTTGACAGAGTTTTAGATAACACTCTACTGGTTTTTAGTAGGGTAGACTGGGGTCAGAAGTAACGCGGGTCAAAAAGTTGTACTGAGAAGTTTTCGGCTAATATTAGGCCAGCTGTCAAGATTCAGTAGCATAACTAGTTTAAGCACATGCTCAAATATGCAAGAACTGTTGTATAAAAGTCAACCCTCGTCCTTTTTTTAAAGATTATTTTGTTTATGTGAACATAACCCATTTATGCTCAGTTACTAAAATACAGAACGCTTGTTGGTTCCTTCCTGCTTAAAGTTTATCTTAAAAATATATATAATGAATACCATAGTGCGGAACAATTTATGTGGGACAAATTAAGCTAAGCGAATTATAAAGAATTAAAGTTAACATTTTTATTCAGTTGAGGAAGGTATTAATGGTATGTAAGAATGAATATTGATGGGTTAATGTGTGGCGGAACTTATGCCCTTTCTCCCTGAACTGCCGAACCGTGCACTTACGCCCCCTCCCCCAAAGCGTATCCCAAAATAAAATAATATTTAAAAAATTTAAGTTTCAATTTTTTTTACTTTTGACAAGGTTTCCAATAAAATTAAATGAAAATAAAAACTATAATAGTAGAAGGGTGTATAGAAAGGTTATGATAAGACAGAAAACTATAATTTTTCTACTTCACGTATTCATACAACAGAGTATAACTAACATATTTCATTAAATTTAAATAAGATATCGAATAATATAAATATTATTCATAATTTTGCATAAAACTTTTATATATATATTTTTTTAAATTTATTAATATATGCATACGTATTTTTTCAAGATATTAAATTCGTTTTAGGTAAAAGGTTTTATCAATCTCCATCAGACTAACAGAGCACCTACATTAGTTATTCCATCTTCCGGTAGTCTCGGATAATTGTCATATCCGGCACTTGAGACGTCCGGCTGTTAAAGAGTCCGGTAAACAGCCCCATGCATCATTGAAATGGGCTATCGGTGACTAAGTGGTTAGGGGGATATCAATTTCTAATTTAATATGGGCGTTCAATTCTATAGAAACTCCGATATTCATGCTGTCTACTATTTAACTGACTGTAACCGATAGTTTAGATAACTGGCAATGTTAAAGAAATTAAAATTTGAACACATACTGTAAATTAGTGATTCAGTTTATTTAAATTAGATTATTATAACTGGATATTTAAAATTTATCGTTTTTACGATCACATAATTTTAACATATCTACAGAATATTTTAATTGTGACAATACTATTCATATTGCTAGCCGACCCGGCGGCGCAACGGTTAGGGAGCTAGCCTTTGGAGCTTCTGGATTCGGGTTCGAATCCCAGTAAGGCATGGATGTTTGTGTTTGTCAATAAATGTTGTTATTTGTCTATGTGTTTGAGTCGTCTCTTTCTTTGTGTGTCTCTTGTGCCTCTGTCATTTCTGGGGTTGAGTACAATAGACCTGAGGTCGCAGTGCTTGGCGAACTTGCCCCCCACCAAGAAAGTCATAAGTCATTCATATTGCTATCTGAAACCGAGTAGAGGATCTCTTTTTGCTTCCGTTTCTTGAGGCTTATTTTTTTCTAATTATGAACTTATTGTTCAACGACGTGAGTGCCGGATGCAAAATGAAAGTCTAAAACTTAAGTTTCAAACTTAATAGTTAAAAATAGAATGGAATTTCTGGACAAGTTTAATCAAAAAATAAAGCTGAAATTTCAAATTTCAATTATGCAAGAACTATTTTTAGCTTGTGGTTTTTTTTTTAAGAAACTAGATTTATTTTTAGTTAAGTACCTACTATAAATAAAGCACATTGAAATGTTTACGGTTTGATGGTGAGATTTAAGTAAATTCGTTGTGGTGGAAGTAATATGTTGGGATGATCACGAATAGTCCATCATGGTTTAAAGAAAGCTAATTATTACACTAAAAAAATTAGAAATTACCAGAGAGTTTATGGACAAACAAATGAATATAATTCAAAAATTTCCATTTTTAAACTACGATTTATGCTATTCTTTCTATTTAAAAAAAACAATTTTATTAAAATATTTTTATTTTGAAATTTAAGTGTGGTAAATCTGTCATCATCGTTAATGAAACCCTATTTGAAATAAAAATTTGACTGGAATTTATTAATATCTAGGATGTTAAATAAATCTAAAACGTATACAATATGACAATAATAATGAAATCGCGAAAATAAAAATAATAACCTAACGTGCATGCGCAAAAGGTAGCTGCCTTAGAAACTATTAGGTTTTAAGGGTGTTCCTGAAAACCGAAAAGAGCTATAGACTTCAAATTCGGTACACGAGTTCCGAGTACCTGTCAGACGTCAAAATAGAGTTTTTGAGAAAATTGCACATGCGCAAAGGGTAGATGCTATAAAGGTATTGAAATTACCTTATCGGGTACATAATTTCTTTTCAATGTATCGATTTATTGAGTGGTAAATTGAAAGTCGTGTGGTACACCCCTCATTTTTTGGAGAAATGGGCCAATGATACTTTTTCATTATTTTTATTGTATCGAGAACAGTTTTTGACAAAGGATTTAGCTCTTTTCATTCAAACCTTTCATTTTTATTATCTCTTTTTAGAAGAATTCTTTTTTTTTACTAGTGCATTTTCCAATTTTTTTTTACTTCCTATTAGTTCTGAATGGTAAAGGTAACTTTTTTTGTTTATAAAACAATATTTTCTTTTTCTAAATATAAATCAGGAGTGTTATAACAAAGCCTTCGTTATCCATCGGGAAACAGTTATTTTACTTTAAGAGAAACGGGACAAAAAATAATATGTTTTAAACTTTAGCTAAGTCATTGCCAAAAAAAATTGTCTTAGTTCACAAGGGATTGTCTCATGTTTTCTACGGGGGCTCACTGAAACTTGTTTTCGCTGAATTAGATTTGAATTTTCAACAATAACTCCAAAATATATTTTAAAATAACATTTATGTTGTTAATTCTTTTAAATACTCTAAATTTTAAAATTAAAAAAGTTTTGCATTGGGGTTGTTTTACGTCGTGGATGGCAACAGCTCCAAACGTTTGTTTTTATTTGTTGTCTGGAATTAATTTTGTTTTGTTATTCGAAAATTAGTTTTCTAAAAATATTTTACTTATTAAAATTTTTAAATGCCAACATCTTGCTTGGCTGTTGGTTGTTCCCAACATTTGTTAAAGAAAGTTTGCATTGAAAGAAAAGTATCTTTTCTTTTATATCGGTCATTTTGAGAGTGAAACCGAAACAACCAATGAAATCGCAGTACGCAGAAAAATGAAAACATGAGCGTTGCATCATCTGAAACATTCCCATTGAAAATATAAATATTATGTTTTTTTTAAAAAAAAATAATGTTTCTATTCTAATATACGTCTGTATCCCTAAAATACATAGAAAAACCCAACGTCACTTCCTTCGAAATCGAAAGAATTTCCAAGTAATGACTATTTACTCCCTATCGATTTCCTTTCCCATCAATCAACAAGGAAGGGTTGAAGCATCCCTTTCACCGCAGACGGTATTGCAAGGAAGTCGCCTGTCATTTCAGTCACCCACAAATGATCACTTTGGGCTTCTTGAGACGCCACCGGAGCATACTAGTGATGAATTGTCGTGCTGTGTGGTAATTCGATTTTAACGGTTCTTTAGGGAATGAAAGACAGTAATGTGCTACTTAATGTTTGGAAATGTATCTGTTTTGTTAGAGGGTGTTCAGTACTTTTTTTTTAAAGAATCGCTGATTAAGGTAAAAATATTTTAAAAGAAAAGTTCAAAGAATAATTAGTCACTTTCGAATTTTTTTTATTATTCACTTCGTTTCCAATTATTTAAAAAAAGTGTTGTTAAACAGCCACGTTTCAATTTATTGTGAATTATTTATATAAAATAAAACCATAGTTTTGAGATTTGCAAGAAACACCGCATAATACACAATATAATGGGCATGTTTCAGGTCTTGAGTAGCAACAGAAATGCTGAATAAAATAATTTTTTTATTGAGCTTCGATTGGTGAATCAATGTAACTTAAAAATATAGCACCAATCGAAAGAAATGCAGGAATAAAAGCTATGAATAAATACGTATTCTGTCGAAGACGGTAATGGGTGAAGCAGGAGAGAGAGGGGGGGGGGGGGGGGCTTCAGTGAAAATGAGCCTCATTGAAAGGAAGTCCGACTTTTGCTCAATCAACGCCTCGTAATTTTTAGAACCATGCTCAAGTGACGAGTTCGACTCCGGTTCTTTCATCCAACGAAAATGTGGAGATCATCATTCGATAACGCCGTCGGGTCTTTGGACTCCACTCCGTGTTTAGAGCTCCGAACATTTTTCTAGACGAAAGGCTACAAAGAGCCAAAAAACTGATGATTGAACAAAAAGATGCATTTTTTTTGTCTATCTTTGTATATGTACCCATCTTCCTTTATATGCATGAATAAATCCTGTTTTTAAAATCTGAAGAACTGAACCAACTTAAATTATTAAAGAGTAAGGTGTAGACCCATGAATAATCAACAATAATTACTTTCCTACAATCAATTAAAACATATTTCAAATTTCCTATAATTAAAAAAATAAACACAATAATTTGAAACCTTTTGCTACAGAAAATTCTTCTTGAAAATTATAGCATTCAAGTGAGGTTCAAATATCGGATTGATGTTTTCAGCTGGCAATAGTAATTTTCCTCAACAATTACCACTATCCATAAACGTTTTGGTTATTATCTAAAAAAACCTTTAAAACTTTACCATACATCTTTTTTGCAATTCTGCACAATAATTTTAGAAGAATGTTTACAAAATTTATTTATTTGTTAATTATTATTATTTGAAGCACAAAAACTTTTTTCTTTAATTCTTCAACGAAATAATTGTTTACTGTCGATATACTTTATTTTAGAAACCTTCGCTTATTTTATTAATTTAGAAACTATTGAAATGTTCTACTAAATAAATTGTAGCAAAATATTTTACATGCCAAAAGTAGTACTTTTATTCTATATTTTAAACGACGAAAAAACAGAAAATCGAATGTTCAGAAATACATTCCTCCGGCACTGAAATAAGGAATTTAAAATATTAAGAATTTACATTCAAAGGGTACTTCTCTAAACTAACTGATAAACTACCTATACACAATAGTTTTCATAAAATACGTGAATCTGAAAACTTTTATCATGGTAATTCCTGACGTCCTATCAAAATGTCAAAAAGATTCTTAGCCATGTGTTTATTCGAACTCAATTGGTGTGAATACTGTCATTGACAAGCAGTTACCCTTGAGCGGATACGAATAATGTTTATTTCAAATGGCAAAGTTATCAAGAAAATATCTCAACAAAATCTTATCAACCGATGAGTTTTGAAAATGTTGCTTGTTAGTTAAAAGTGATTTCATAATTATATTTATCAGAACATTTGCTGTGATATTGAGGATTTTGAGGTGTAATTTATTAAAAGGAAATTTTCTTAATGGTTTTGTAATGGCTTAGTATACGGAATCAAGTAATTTACAAATGCAAATAACCATATAGTAGAATTGAAACAAACTGATGTAAAGTACTTTTACCGGCTTCGTTGAAATTAAATTTAAATAAACTGATGTGTTTATTTTTAATTGTAAAGAAAAAAGTAAATGAAAATTATAGGTCTTAGAAATATAAATTTTTAAATATACAAGTTTAGACACAATAAACTTAGAATACTATGAAATAGAACTATATTTTAGATTAAAATTCTAAAATTCTAAATTTAGCTGAGATCTACAATCAAAATGCCGAAATTCATTATCATTTTATTTGTTTGTAAAATTAATTGAATATTAAAGCGTAAAAATAGTTTATTAAGAGCAGAAAACAAATAACTTTACGGTTTAATAATCCGATAAAGTAATTTTTTTTATAAAACTCTGATTAAAGTTCTATTTGTGCTAGTTATAATGGTTATCACTTTGCCTCTGAAACATACTCTTTTTTCAGTTAGCGATGGTACATGAAAAAAAAATCTTATTTAAACAGTATGATAATAAAAAAAATTTGCTTTGTGTTATGTAGCGTAAGTGTAGACTTAAAACATTTATTGTGTAATCACGTACTTTCTTACTCTTAGTGTAGCACTATAAAAGAAACTTTTCTGGATTCTGTTTCCAGTTTATTGCTTTAAAAAAGAATTCCCTTCTAAATGCATTGCTCCGATATGTTATTATTTTCAAATTAAAAAAAAAGTATCTGTAAAACAAAACCTTTCAATTACCTGGATAATGGCTAGAAAATAGGAACTTCAATTATCTTCACCACATCATTTTTTTTAGTCCAAGAATGCATTGTTTATTTCTATCGATGCAAAATAATATAATTGCCATGTTTTATTTTCAATTAAAAGCAAAAATTAGCTTTGTTTTTCATTATAATTTATTTTTTAATTAAGTAATAGGGTGAGTTGAAAGTAAAAAGGAAAAAAACGATTTTGAGTAAAACAAAAACGGCTATGCAGTAAACTAATTGGCTCTACAAAAAGGAGAAGACACAATTTGTTTAAGTTCATAGTGATCCAGATGATAATGATCTTCATTGAAATTTGTCAAGTCAAAGTTTTGGTTGTTATCGCAAAGTTTGGGCTTTTTGCAATATCTATCTATTTTCTGGGTAAAAACTTCTAGATTTAAGTGTACAATTAAATGCACATAAAAATAACTTTAACATAAAAAAGTTTCTTGCTTGTGTTTTCTGACTTGTGTCATCTTTAAAAAGAGTTGAAATATTTGCCCCTTGTATTTTTTCCAGGCTGAAAAAATGTACCCCGTGTACGGGGCACATTTTAAATAAACAATAAAACAAATAAACAATAATAAAAATATGGAAAACCACTCCCGGTTTCTCTTATTTTCACGTCTTTGCCAAATTAAATGACTTGTTTGACATCAATTATGTACTTCAGAATACAGAAGACATTCATATACGTTAGGTCCGCCTTTAAGGGATAGTTTTGTAAAAACTTCATATTTTCCATTGTAATTGAAGGTTAAGGATTTTCATTCACATTTTTTAAATTGATGGTTATTTGTGGTAGTCATCAGCGTCAAACTTGGAAGTGTAAATTAGAGGGTTTCATGTTACTGCGTTCTGGCTCAGTTGAAATTCGGTGCGTGACCATCTGTGATCATATCTAAAATGCTTCATTTTCTAAACTTCCATATAAAGCACAGCATCACTAAAAAAAGTTTAAAGCTCTGCAAACAATTAACTTGAACTCTTTATCGTTTTAAATTTGTTTTTCCAACCATTCTTGAAAGATTGGTGTAATTTATGCTTGAAAAAAATAAAGTAACTTTTAGCTCTGTATGTTTGCATAGAATCTATACATTTGAATTTAAATTAAATACATATTTCACTTAATTTATACGTGACTTTATATGCTTAAGATGTTTGTAAATAAATATTACTAAAAGTTAGCATTGGTTTGATCTTCTGGTTCTAACGTTACACTGGTTTCTATTTTAGCCATAATTTTCAGTCTTTTAGAGCTGTAATTCAAAACCTTTTACCTCTAGAAAAAGTGCAATAATGTTGTATATTGTGACCTCTATAATATATTTTTGAGGATAATTTTAGATTGATGAACTTAGTTTATTGGGGAAAAACTAAAAAAAATAAATTTTAAAAAAGTTATTGAAACTTTAAGGCCAGAGCGGAACCTTAAGACATTAAGTTAGAAGTTGCTTTTTGACACATGTCCTTATGACACCAAAATGCAACTTTTTATCACCAACCTTTTTCAGGTGTCTCAAAAACGTTTTTCGATCCACCTTATATATAATCTAATTCACAAGTACCTCATTGTATTTTTTACTATCATGTCAAAAACATACTAGTGTTAAAACTACAATAACATAAACGTTTTATTTATTAATTTTTTTTAGAGTTATCATTCATAAATATTTAAGTCTTGTTACCAATCCCCTTCTATTTATTAAATAATATAGTATATGGTTATATACTACATTATACTATAATATAGTATATAGTAATGTATCCATATACATACTATTGTGAATAATATATTATTCATTTTCATCATACTTATATTTTAATAGTGTTTAAATATGACTACAGAGCGTAATTGCAAAACATGTTTAAAAGTACTAACTATTGCATAGCATCCTATGCTAACTAAATTCAACTATCTTCTAAGAATTTAATGACTGAGGGCAGGGTTTGTTTTTTAAAAAAATGTGCTACTTTGACGGAACAACACAGTTCTCAAAGGGTACGTTTAGTAAAGAATTATACTATTTTAACTACTAAAGGCATTTATCATTTCCCAAAAAGAAAAGTTTAACTATTTCTCACTTCCTTGATTCCTTATTAATTGAAGTTTCTAGAATTCAATCGATAACTACAGATGACACATAATGATTTCTTCCGAAAGTTATTTTTAATGAAAGGAATTCTTTACATTTTTAGAAGTCGGTTACATGAAATATTTGATTTTAAACTGTAAGGTATTTTAAGAAACCTCAAAAGCACACAATAAAATTTAACGAAATAAGTTGAATAGATGTATTTAAGGCATCTTATATATTTCCTTTCCATTCAAAATTTTATGAGTTTATTTTGCAATTGGATCTGCAAATTTAGCATAGAAAACGCCTTATTCAGATAATTCTATTTCTGACAACAGAATAAACTATTGTGACCAACTACCTGTATGAAAAAGGCTTAGTACTTAATAGTTAAAAACAAAACGGTTGGATAGGTCCAACATGAATATCTTAATAAGTGAGAAAGCTCTTGTTTTTGGTAACTTATCTCTACCTTTGCTATAAACAAGTTAAACAGCATTTAAAATATATAAACATAGTTATTAGTAGTAACATATAATGACTTTTGAACACCAATACAATTACATTTTAAATATATTAATACTAAACCGAAACAAGCAAACAAATATTATTCGTATCTAATCTTAAAATTACACCAAGTCGTTATAAAAAATTCACGTGAATTGGGTATATTGTTGTAGATATTTTTGCCTCCATTTAAGTTTCCCAATTTTATCTCCTTCCACACTATGACCACAATCATATGTTGAAGCGTTCCATGCATGGGCATAAATATTGAAATCAGTTGATCCCTTCCATTTCATTTCCATATAAATTCCTGTTTTTCTTTCTACACTTAATTTCATTTTTCATAGGGTAACTAAAGCATAACTTCGCTCGATACTACGGCAAATTAGATGGGGCTTTTTTTTACCATGGAAATGTTTTGTGCGAAAAATACAAATACGTCTAAACTTTCAAAATCAATGCCATGCGCTCAAAAAAAGGTTATGCCACCTGGCTAAAGGGCACATCGGCTAAAGTTTATTTGCCACCCCGTTTTAGGTTAACTTCAACTATTTTTACGTTTGTTTTCAACAATAAGAGATAGAGTTCACAACGGTTTTACTTTAACATTTATCTTATATAAAACTACAATTTCAATAGTTTGCATAACAAATCGAATTTTAAATTTCGAATGCATTGCCAAGTTGGCGCCCCTTCAAAATTTCTAGGCTACAGTCTACTTAGAAATTCAACTGAGGCAATTAATTCAACAAACCCAAAATTATTTAATTAAATAAGAATTTGAATATAAATCTTTTAAAAATGACAGATTGTAGTGACCAATTCAGATTGTAGTATAAGATCTGAATGTATCCAGTGGTCCAATCTTTACTTTAAACGATAGCCTTAGGTTTGTATTTATTAATTTTATACTAAGTGACGTAGATTTAAACAAATAAAGAAATGAGTGAATTTTGTTTTGGCTCATTACTAAATTGATCAACGGCTTCACTACATACGAATTACTACTTAGCATCTAAATCGTATTCCTGTTTTTTACCGTCTTTGTAAGATCAGAATTTATGTCTCACAGTTCAAATGGATTTTTGGCGGTAACTTTGGCAAAAGCACTTAAACGAGGCCGGAATATTAATGCGGATTTTGTATTCTGTTTGGTGGAAAATAAAATCCCTCTACGGTAGTTGATTCATTGCAGTTATCCGAAAAGATTTGATCTTGTAAAGCCTCAAAAAGTCATGAAAACAATTTTTTAGAGAAGTTTAGGGTCGAATGGTATTTTTTGTGCCTTGCTCTAAGGGAAATGTATATAAAAAGAATTTCTGAAATAAGCAAATATGCATTGATATGCATTAAATTTGGATAGAAGTTTTACGTTCTCAAAAAATACATGTATACAAGGAAATGCCAAGGGAATAGAAATAGTAAAGATGTTTCTCAAAAATTTCAAATGCATACAATATAATGGTGCCTTCAGTTCAAATAGCAAAGTATTCGTTTTTCTTTTTTATACTTTGCAAAGCACAATTTTTGGAACTGATATCAAAATTAAGTATCTAAGTGCATATAGACCAAAACATTTAAAAAATTGGATGCTCATAATGTATAAGAAATAAATTTTATGTATAAAAAACGTTTAAAATTTTTATAATTATATAAATATTTTTAAAAAATAAAGAGATGAAATCTACTAAGTTACCTACAAAATATAGTTTTTAATCACGATATATCAACTCAGTAATCGTAATTACTCACTTAAATGTACTATTTTAATCCATTTATGCAACTAGCAGATTGTGAATTCACCACATGATAAATATATCCTACACTCATTACTGTTGCATATATTGAGAATGAAAAAGGACGTTTTCTCTTACTGTATTCTGACCTAAAGGTCATAAACATTTTTTTTCTTTGGAAGAATAAAATTTCTTTTGGAAGTAATACATATAGATAGTTGTTAGCTTTTATTGGAAACACGGTAGGTTCTTTGGTTTCAATGTAGGGATCCCCAAATGAGTATTATGATCCATATAAAGACCACAAAAAAATATCGTTCTCTTTCAACTGCAGTTGTATGAGCAGCCATAGTTTTTTGATGATCCTAATTTTCCGTTGGGTTATAACAAAAACATGAGACACAAAGAAATTGCCCGTGTTTTGATATATTATCTGAGATATCGAAATATATATTCTAAAGGGGAAATGAAAATAATGCAACTGATTATTAATATTAAGATTGATAATCCTATTGATATTTAATTTTTTGCGAGAAAAAAGTAAAATATTAATTAATTAATAGTGAAATTAATTAAAATCGTGTAATTAATCATTAATTAATAATCATGAAATTAAAATAATAATTTAATTTCACGATTTTCCCACGGGATTAAAAGCATATCTGGTGATAAGGAGTTAACCGACCTTCTCAAAAGAAATTTGATATAAAATATCGATAGTATTTATGTAATAAATAAAAGAATTCCTTTGAAAAACAATAGCTTGTCTTGAAACACCATACTAAGCTGCATGTTTGGTTCTTGCTTTGAAAAGAAAGGATTTTTCTGAAATTTTTTCTTGGTTCATCATCATTCAAAGACAACTCTGTTCACGTACTTTATGATGAAAGAAATACGCTTTTACTCTTCAAAATAAATTATAAAAGCAATTAAACTTATATATTCAGTACATAAATAACTATGATAAAATGTCTGGAAATAAAAGAGTGACGCGTTAATTTAATTTCAGTTAAATAAAAAAAACTAAATTCTACAATCACCGTTAACCTTTACATTTTTAGAAAACTCTCTAGTTAATCCTAAATTATTAAGACAGTGTTAAACATATACATCTTTCGTTTAGAGCGAACAAATCTTAAGCTACTTAACCTGAATAGTAGAATATAAATATTTAATATATAAATTTACGATCCCCTTTAGCAATTCATATGGAAAATCTGCAACATTTGAAAGATTTAAGGAAACAAATCTGTTTTTAAATTTTTTTTAAAGAAATGATACAAAACATACCAACTTGAAATCGCATAACGTTTCCCACCGCAAATTTATTTATGAAACTTTACATAATCTAAATTGGATTTTTGCTGAAAAACATTTAATATTTTCTTACATCTGGATTATTTTTATTCATTTCCTAGAAATATATTTTATTGCATTCATGTTGGCTTTATTTTTGTTACATTCGAAACATCCAGTCATCGAAAATGTATACGACATTATAATCTTGAGATGACACATCAAAAAATATTTTGTACAGATAAAACTTTAGTTTTAAACAGTGAAATGTAAAAATAAAAATAAAATAATTTTAGATTTGTATTAAAAGAAAACTTTCATGTTTCTATAAAGAATAATTCTAGCAGGACGTGGTTCATTCTCTGTAAATGGGACAAATTGCACTTTTAAAAATTAAAAAGAATATCTTTCTTAAATGAAATAATTATTTTTCAAGTTGTCGTATTCAGATACGTTTTACAATTTTTAAGAGACTAAGATTTTTTAAATATGTATTTGAACCACACTGAACAACTGGCATAAACTCCTTTAGATACTGAGCATTAGCGAAGGACAATATACGACGCAGGCGGCACCGAAACCATTGCATGCCTTTTTGACTGGTATCAAGTGTGACGTACGGTGTTTTAGTTCTTTAACGCATTACGTTCAAGGCTAATTACTAGAAAAATAATCGTGATCCAAAAAGAGCGTGGTGAAAAATTGCCAAGCTATTTTATTTCACAGTTATTTAACATCAATTGTTTAATTGATATTTCTAATTAAATTGAATGTAACAAATGGTAAGAAATGAAGATATGGAGGAATATTTGCAGCGTAAATAAGGAATTTGTACTTTGCAAAACTCCAACAACTGTTGGAGTTAGAGGAAAACAACTGTTTTCCAACCAAACAAGGTAATGCATGTCTGTTTAGTTTTTTTTCTTTTGTCATGCACTGTACAGACTTAATATCTGAAGCTTTCCGAAAATTAATATTGAGACCATAGACATAGTAAAACCGTGCGCTATAGAACGCTCTCTAGAGGGGAAACAGGGGATCAAAATCTGTTTCCCTTAATTACCTCAACATGGTGGAGAGTTAAGTGGCATATATATATATTCTACTCAACTCCACGCCATATTGAGGTTTGCTTCGACACACCACGACGAATTTTAGAAAATTTATGAGTTTCTCCAAATCATTTTATGTTGTGTGCATTTAAATATTTTTAGAACATGTGCATTGAGTAATCGATCGATTTTTTTAAATGATTAAACTTTTTGTAAAACGCTTTGAAATAGGTTAATTGTGTGTTTGAAACGCTAAAAAAATTTCGTGTTTGTTAACCAAGCCCGCAACCATAATCCGAAATCATACAGTTTAGAATCTGTTAGTGTGTTGGTTTTATTTAAATTTTGTAACTTTTTGTAAAATGCTTTTAAATATGTTAATTTTGTGTTTGAAATAAAAAAAATATTTTCGTTTAAGTTAACTAAGCCCAATTGGAATATTTCAATATTCCCACATCACAGTAGTCGGGGCCACGAACCCACGCACAAGGCGCTGAGTGCAAATGGTTGCTCCATCGCCATGTCTATGAATAGAGAAATGTAATCAAAAATACTTAAGGAATATTATGGAGCATAAATATTTAAATTTTTTAAATTCAATGTTTACAAACATGAGAGTTGGTGCCATGTTCAAACGTACAAGACGCTGAGTCAAAATGGTACTCTGTCCCCATGTCCATAAATAGAGCACATACCTAAGCAAAGAAGGACGCAAATGAAAGAAACTATCAAAACAATTTATTGCTTTGTTTTTGGAAAATGTTATGTTTCCTTTAATTATTTAATGTTGTGTGCTAGTAAACGTTTTTAGGACATGGATATTAAGTAAATGATCGATTTTTCTATATTATAAAATTGTAGAACGCTGTGAAATACGATAATTGTATGTTCAAAACACTAAAATAATTTTCGTGATTTTTTACTAAGCCCACAACCATCCTTCATAACAGTATAGATTAAATGTGTTCTTGTGTTAGTTTTTTTTAATTGTCTTACTTTTGTGACTTGCTTTTAAATATGTTATTTTGGGTTGGGAATGCTAAAATTATTTTCATGATTTTTAACTAGGCCCACAACCATCCTCCAAAAATGAAAAGATTAAATGTGTTCGTGTGTCAGCTTTTTCTTAAATTTTGAATCTTTGATTGAATGCTTTTAAATATGTTATTTTTGTGATTGAAATATTAATATTATTTTCGAGTAATTTAATTAAGCCCTCAAAGCATTGATGAGTTTAAATATTGATTGTGTTCATGAGTTAATTTTCAAATTGTGTATTTGTGAATCTTAACTGGATTGTCGGAATAATCACTGAGCTGGATTTTAGATGCGAGATAAAGCATTGCATGCCAAAGTTAGTTTGTTGTGTCAAAGGACCTAATCGTTGTTTTGTCTTCTCTGGCTTAAATCTAAACTTTAAGTTATTTTTCCTGAACAATTAAAATAGGAATATTTCAATATTCACACATCACAGTAGTCGGCGCCACGAACCCACGCACAAGGCGCTGAGTGCAAATGGTTGCTCCATCACCGTGTCTATTAATAGAGAAATGTAATAAAAAAAAAAACTTAGGGAATATTATGGAGAATAAATATTTAAATTTTTTAAATTCAATGTTTACAAACATGAGAGTTGGTGCCATGTTCAAACGTACAAGACGCTGAGTCAAAATGGTACTCTGTCCCCATGTCCATAAATAGAGCACATACCTAAGCAAAGAAGGACGCAAATGAAAGAAACTATCAAAACAATTTATTGCTTTGTTTTTGGAAAATTTTATGTTTCTTTTAATTATTTATTGTTGTGTGCCATTAAACGTTTTTACGACATGTGTACTAAGTAAATGATCGATTTTCCTATATTATAAAACTGTGGAACGCTGTGAAATACGATAATTGTCTGTTCGAAACCCTAAAATAATTTTCGTGATTTTTTACTAAGCCCACAACTATCCTCCATAACTGTATAGATTAAATGTGTTCTTGTGTTAGTTTTTTTAATTGTCTTACTTTTGTGACTTGCTTTTAAATATGTTATTTTGGGTTGGAAATGCTAAAATTATTTTCATGATTTTTAACTAGGCCCACAACCATCCTCCATAAATGAAAAGATTAAATGTGTTCGTGTGTCAGCTTTTTTTTAATTTTGTATCTTTGATTGAATGCTTTTAAATATGTTATTTTTGTGATTGAAATATTAATATTATTTTAATTTAATTTAATTAAGCCCTCAAAGCATCGATGAGTTTAAATAATGATTGTGTTCGTGAGTTAATTTTCAAATTGTGTATTTGTAAATCTTAACTGGATTGTCGGAATAATCACTAAGCTGGATTTTTGATGCGAGATAAAGCATTGCATGCCAAAGTGAGTTTTTTGTGTCAAAGGACCTAATCGTTGTTTTGTCTTCTCTGGCTTAAATCTAAACTTTAAATTATTTTTCCTGAACAATTAAAATAGGAATATTTCAATATTCACACATCACAGTAGTCGGCGCCACGAACCCACGCACAAGGCGCTGAGTGCAAATGGTTGCTCCATCACCATGTCTATGAATAGAGAAATGTAATGAAAAATCTTGGGGAATATTATGGAACATAAAGATTTTAATTTTTTAAATTCAATGTTTACAAACATGAGATTTGGTGCCATGTTCCCACGTACAAGACGCTGAGTCCAAATGGTACTCCGTCCCCATGTCCATAAATAGAGATCATACCTAAGCAATGAAGGCCGCAAATGAAAGAAACTATCAAAATAATTTATTGCTTTGTTTTTGGAAAATTTTATGTTTCTTTTAATTATTTAATGTTGTGTGCCATTAAACGTTTTTACGACATGTGTACTAAGTAAATGATCGATTTTTCTACATTATAAAACTGTGGAACGCTGTGAAATACGATAATTGTATGTTCGAAGCACTAAAATAATTTTCGTGATTTTTTACTAAGCCCACAACCATCCTCCATAAATGTATAGATTAAATGTGTTCGTGTGTTAGTTTTTTTTTAATTGTCTTACTTTTGTGAATTGCTTTTAAATATGTTAACTTGGGTTGGAAATGCTAAAATTATTTTCGTGATTTTTAACTAGGCCCACAACTATCCTCCGTAAATGAAAAGATTAAATGTGTTCGTGTGTCAGCTTTTTTTTAAATTTTGTATCTTTGATTGAATGCTTTTAAATATGTTATTTTTGTGATAGAAATATTATTATTTTCGAGTAATTTAATTAAGCTCTCAAAGCATTTATGAGTTTAAATATTGATTGTGTTCGTGAGTTAATTTTCAAATTGTGTATTTGTGAATCTTAACTGGATTGTCGGAATAATCACTGAGCTGGATTTTTGATGCGAGATAAAGCATTGCATGCCAAAAAGAGTTTTTTATGTCAAAGGACCTAATCGTTGTTTTGTCTTTTCTGGCTTAAATCTAAACATTAAATTATTTTTCCTATACAATTAAAATAGAAATATTTCAATAGTAACACATCACAGTATTCGGCGCCACGAACCCACGCACAAGGCGCTGAGTGCAAATGGTTGCTCCATCACCATGTCTATGAATAGAGAAATGTAATGAAAATCTTGGGGAATATTATGGAACATAAAGATTTTAATTTTTTTAATTCAATGTTTACAAACATGAGAGTTGGTGCCATGTTCCCACGTACAAGACGCTGAGTCCAAATGGTACTCCGTCCCCATGTCCATAAATAGAGATCATACCTAAGCAATGAAGGCCGCAAATGAAAGAAACTATCAAAATAATTTATTGCTTTGTTTTTGGAAAATTTTATGTTTCTTTTAATTATTTAATGTTGTGTGCCATTAAACGTTTTTACGACATGTGTACTAAGTAAATGATCGATTTTTCTATATTATAAAACTGTGGAACGCTGTGAAATACGATAATTGTATGTTCGAAGCACTAAAATAATTTTCGTGATTTTTTACTAAGCCCACAACCATCCTCCATAAATGTGTAGATTAAATGTGTTCGTGTGTTAGTTTTTTTTAATTGTGTTACTTTTGTGAATTGCTTTTAAATATGTTATTTTGGGTTGGAAATGCTAAAACTATTTTCGTGATTTTTAACTAGGCCCACAACCATCCTCCATAAATGTAAAGTATAAATGTGTTCGTGTGTTAGTTTTTTTAATGGTGTTACTTTTGTGAATTGCTTTTAAATATGTTAACTTGGGTTGGAAATGCTAAAATTATTATCGTGATTTTTAACTAAGCTCACAACCATCCTCCATAAATGTGTAGATTAAATGTGTTCGTGTGTTAGTTTTTTTTAATTGTGTTACTTTTGTGAATTGCTTTTAAATATGTTAACTTGGGTTGGAAATGCTAAAATAATTATCGTGATTTTTAACTAAGCTCACAACCATCCTCCATAAATGTGTAGATTAAATGTGTTCGTGTGTTAGTTTTTTTTAATTGTGTTACTTTTGTGAATTGCTTCTAAATATGTTAACTTCGGTTGGAAATGCTAAAATTATTTTCGTGATTTTTAACTAGACCCACAACCATCCTCCATAAATTAAAAGATTAAATGTGTTCTTGTGTTAGTTTTTTTATTTGTGTTACTTTTGTGAATTGCTTTTAAATATGTTAACTTGGGTTGGAAATGCTAAAATTATTTTCGTGATTTTTAACTAGGCCCACAACCATCCTCCATAAATGAAAAGATTAAATGTGTACGTGTGTCAGCTTTTTTTTAATTTTGTATCTTTGATTGAATGCTTTTAAATGCTATTTTTGTGATTGAAATATTAATATTATTTTCAAATAATTTAATAATTCCCTCAAAGGATCGATGAGTTTAAATATTGATTGCGTTCGTGAGTTAATTTTTAAATCGTGTGTTTGTGAATCTGAACTGAATTGTCGGAATGAGCTGGATTTTGATGCGAGATAAAGCATTGCATGCCCAAGTGAGTTTTTTGTGTCAAAGGACCTAATCGTTGTTTTGTCTTCTCTGGCTTAAATCTAAACTTTAAATTATTTTTCCTAAACAATTAAAATAGGAATATTTCAATATTCACACATCACAGTAGTCGGCGCCACGAACCCACGCACAAGGCGCTGAGTGCAAATGGTTGCTCCATCACCATGTCTATGAATAGAGAAATGTAATGAAAAATCTTGGGGAATATTATGGAACATAAAGATTTTAATTTTTTAAATTCAATGTTTACAAACATGAGAGTTGGTGCCATGTTCCCACGTACAAGACGCTGAGTCCAAATGGTACTCCGTCCCCATGTCCATAAATAGAGATCATACCTAAGCAATGAAGGCCGCAAATGAAAGAAACTATCAAAATAATTTATTGCTTTGTTTTTGGAAAATTTTATGTTTCTTTTAATTATTTATTGTTGTGTGCCATTAAACAATTTTAGGACATGTGTACTAAGTAAATGACCGATTGCCACAGTGGCATTCCCCACTTAACATCTTGACCTCTTCGTTTGATTGACAGATCAACTCGAGCCACCATGTCTGGGAATAGTAAGTAGGGAGTCAGGAACAAGGGCATCGCTACTGGCTGGTTATCTAATTCTATGTGGAAGGGGGAGCGCTCGGGACTGTGTCTCAGCGAATGAGGGAACCCTGGACCCCTTTGATTGACAAGGGGCAGCAAGAACCGCATAGGCTTACGTAAACCATCATCATTATTGCTCTGTCTTTCGTCCCGAGATCATCGCAGCCAACCGGCTCCTCATCCTCCTTGATCCGCTAACCTGCGGAAAGTCCTTCTCCTGCAACGGCCTGTCCCAACGGCACACCTTCCGGAGAAAGACCCTCGCCATGAGATGCCTCCCCCGCGCCGACAATGCCCGTAACTGCCAGCTTCGACTTAGCACTGTTCTGACTCCCGAATCTCT
>JAFNEN010000865.1:0-126615 GCA_019343175.1 Oedothorax gibbosus | reverse complement strand
ATCGATGAAAAAATAAATCAAATACAAGCAACTAATATTACCTTCAGTGTTAGAAAAAATCGTTATACCTATAAATTTTCCCTAATTCTTTAGAAAACATTCCGTGTCAACTATAATTATTATTTTTTCTTTCATTATAAAAACAGATTGTATGCACTGAAAAACAAAACTGAATCAATACGAGCATACATATTTTTTTGTATATCCCAGCGACTGGTGCCGTTCTATAAGTGGGACGTTTGAATAACTAATGTAATCGTTTATATTATTATAATCACTACTTTTTTAATGTATCGATATGGATTTTTATAATATATATAATTTTCTAAAATATAGATTAGTTCTTTGTAATTACGTTTACTGTAATCAAAAACTATCATTTTTTTTAAAATCCTGTGCTTAGTATTTATCTATGTAAAGTGTATGCACACATTTCTGTTTCCGATAATTTGTTTATTTCGTCTTTTTAAAGACTGCATATTTCTTTTTCCTTTAAAGGTACTTTTACTCCGATTTGAAGTCTAATGTGTGTGTGTATATGGGCAATTCTACCATAATTTTTAATTTTATGTCCCTTGGGCATAACTTAAAAAAAATTAATATTTCTTTTCAATTTTTTCTTATTATACTAATAGACCGGTCCTTATATAATTGCAAAACGGAATTTTAAAGCAAAGAAACTCTAAAAAAAATTTAGGGCACAAAACAATGCAGAAAATTGTCCCGAATGTTAAATTTTTAGTTTAGGGCTCAAAGTAGCACATTTTTAAGCAAGAAATTACATTTATTTGAATTTTAAATTGAACTAATACTATATCTTAACAAATTCCTTCCATAAAATTTTGTCTTTTAATATTTATAATGTGTATTTCTTATCCTAACTTTGTCCCTGGGTTTTGGTACATTCACTGACCCAGTGGCGGATCCAGCGGGGGTTGAATAGGGTAAGTATCCCCCCCAAGATTTTTTTTTAATTAACCGAAAAAGAGTACTTCTCCAGCGATGCTTTTAGAAAACAAGTTTTCTTTTTAAAAAAAAATTTAAGCCATTTAAACCAAAGATAAGATTTTCCTTTTGTTTTTAAAGGTGGCGATACATGTAACCACCTGAATGTTGACCGTGTTTCAGAGGATTATTCAAAGATACAGAGGATTATACAAGAATAAGATTTTTTTTGTATTGATTTTTTTAAATGGCAGCCGTAGTAACTAATCTTCTGAGACCCTCGCGGCAAAAGCACCAATCGGCGGGATTTTTAGCTTCTCCTACAGTGATTGGAAATCACAATTTTTGATTTCCATGTGTTTATAAACATATTAAACCAAAAAAATAATAATAATTAAAAATCCACCTTGGACGCCCTTGCCCAATGCGATGAAGATATTTTCCCTCTCGAACCGTCTAACTGGATTGGCACTTTTAAATATACACAGAGATATCTCCCTTTGGATGTCCAGAAAATTATTAATAGACTAGCTGTTATACCCGACGTTGCACGGGTAGAGATGGAAAAATAATTTAACAGTCAATTTAACTATTTTTTTCTTTCATTTTAGTTACATAAGATATGAAGATTATCCAGTAATTTTCCATTTAATTATCCAACTTGGATATAGTAATGATTAATATTAATTTCAAAAATACCTTTGATAAGAAGCTCAAATTAAAAAGAATACATATTTAAGTAAAAAATAATCAGTAAGAATCCGCAGTCGAAGCTGTCGTGCCTCATCCGACTCGGCAGCTCGGGATGATGTTGAGTTTTCTCGAAGCTGTAGCAGTCGCCGCTCTAGCTCTGTAGCCGTCTCATTTAACCGTAAAGCCTTTGCTTTTTTCTTCTTAGATTGGACTTGACCAATATGTTTGGGTTTTCTTTTCGGCATTATCAATAATAGATTAAAATGGCAGAAAAAAATGCGTTCAGGACAAAGTTTGGTATAATCTGTTCTTCCAAAGTAGTTAAAATTTAAATCTCACTTTAAACTGATGACTCTTGGTCTGTGTGCAGAAAATAAAATATTCTTAATGAAAGCGAATTACATGATCTAATTGTTTAGATGTTATAAAACTACTCCAGCAAACGATTTGCATTTTTTTAAATATTTATTTGTATTTTTTTTTAACTCTGATAAAGATATTAAAGCAAACGATTTTTATTTTTAATATTAAATATTTTTCTAACTGCTAAAAAGCTAGCAAACGATTTTTGTTTTAGATGTTTAGAATTTTCTAGCTGTAATTAAACTAAATATACTTATAAATCGTTTTAAAAAATGTGTAAAAAAAACTAAATAAACAATTCGCGAAAACGTGCAGTTGAAGGAGCAATAAACCTCTAAGGTCCTCAATGCATTGAATGGGAAACATAAAAACGGTCGAAAACGATAGAAGGAATGGTCTGATTCGAAAAATTCTTAGCCTATGTTTGTTCCGGAGATGAAATGAATTTTTGTGCCAAATTTCGTAACGATCTGTTGCGTGGTTCTTTAGATCTCGTGTCTTATACAAACAAACAAACGGAAGTTACTTTTTATGTATATAGATTCAGCAAAATTAAACAAAGAAAATTAGATTTTTTACTTTAATTGCTGCATAAAATTTGTATATGTATACTTATACAATATTTAAAATATCATGTTAGATATAAAATATCATGCATACTTATACAATATTTAAATTATCATGTTACACTTCGGCAAAATAAATGTAAATTTTCTAGTTCAACATTGAAATGCTTTGTTTAGATTTCGAAAAATTAAGCGTGTTTAGTATGAAAATGAGCTTTTTGTGCCATTTTTATGCTATTATAAATATGAGTTTTTAAATCTAAAATTGCGTTTTAGGTTTTTATACGATTAATACACTATAATAATTTAATAAACTAAAATACTTTTATGAATAAACGCAATATCAGAGTTTAAACGTACGTTAAAATAAATTCATATTGTTAAATTTCAGATCTTCTTATGAAAATTAATAAAATTTTGCACATTGCATTTTTAAACATGAGATTACTCTCTTAAGGGGCTTTAATATTTTTTATAAATTATTAAAAAAATTTGTACACTTTTTTTCATTTGTTTCAACGTCAAATCATCTATAAAACAAGACGTCTTTAACAAAATGAATTATTAAATTAAAATTATGAATGATTAAAAATGAATTATTAAAAATTGAGAATTAATAAAAATTATATTTAAAAAAATCCTCCTCCCCTCCCCCCTCCCCAAGAAAAAAATCCTGAATACACCCCCCCCCCCCACCCCCCCTATGGAGGAACTCTGGATCCGCGCCTGACTGACCTCATTACTAAAGTGGCGAAGAGAGGCACTGGATGGAGCTACAGTGATTCTTCAATCATGAAAACTGTATTGCAGAAAACTCACATTTCTGTTAGTAGCCGCATTTTTTTTGCTACACTTCACCAATAAGCCCAAAAGTTAAAAACCCCAGTAAAATGAGCTGCGTGGCTTTGTTACTTTCCTTACAATCCCCCATGGTTCAGGTAAATTTTTGCTTAATAAATGCAATTTTTTTCTATAAATATGTTTAAGTGGAGTATAAGGAGTAAAAAAAATCCATTTTTATTAAACTGGTGTTAGTTTCAACGCAAAAAAGACCCGATAACATCGTAAATTTTCTCACCGTCTTTTTTTACCTTCATGTTTCTAACTGTCACATAGATCTAGGGATGGAAAACCGAAACCTGTTTTAAGACTAACCGATTTGTTCGTGACTTCGGTTTCATTGAAAATTCGTTATTTTCATAAGGCATCATTAAATATATATTTTGATTTGATTTTACTTGTTCTTTTTAAGTGCTTTATTTAAATTTGCGACTTCAATCAGATTAAAATAACGTATATGGTATATGTTACAATGATATTCATTGATTGTTCGTATTATTTGTTTAGAAAGAGACACATAATGTTGATGTTGAGATCATGTAAAGTAGTGTTTTAGCTTCAGTGAGAACTAATGGAGGTAGAAATAGTTTAAAACTTTAATTTTCAGGTTTAAAATACACAAGTTAAAATTCTTAGTTAAAAACAGGTTAAAATATTGCAGGTTTCATGAAAGGAAGAAAAAGCCACAATTGTAGACAGATCACAGAATTTATAGATTTTAACAATATTAAAATGTAAGAGTTGAGTTGTGTCTGCTGCACGCAGGCAGAACCACGGCAGACACACTAGAGCTGCATAAAATATATTCCTGCCTAAACATTCCGCCGGCCTTGAAGAAATAATACAATTTTTTTCAATTGTTCATTAAAATTCATTACAAAGGCACTTTTTTAGAATATTCATAATACAACAAAATAGTTAGCAAATTACACAAACAAAATACAATAATATTTGTTAACACTTAAAAGGCAATAAACATATCTTCGAAATTGTTCTTTTAAAATTTCCTTTCTTAGTTTTGACCAGGACGACTCTGACCAATCCATCAGAACCTGGAAATACCTCAGCAATTCTACCCATTAACCAGGTGTTTACAGGAAGGTTGTCGTCCTTTATAAGAACCATGTCACCAATTTTAACATTTTTCTTTGTAATTAACCATTTATTCCTTTGCTGCAAGTTATTTAAGTAACTGTTTCTCCACTTTTTCCAAATAGTTTGAACCATCTTAGTTAATTGTTGCCAAATTTTTAATCTATTACCATTAACCCCTAGCAAATTGGGCTCAGATATTGAAGTTATTGGTCGACCTATGAGGAAATGACCAGGCGTCAGAACCTCCAAATCATCCATTGGGAAACTTTTCTTCAGATGGAATGGTAAGGTATCGGTAATCCAACGAAGTTTTGTTTGATGATTTAAACTCTTTATTGTCGAGTATTTTTCAGATTTTCTTTTTGAACATCCGTTGGGTATTTACGCGTAGACATCACTCTTTTTGAAACTAAATAAAGTTTTGAAAAACGTGGCAGTCAGTAAACAAACGATTAACGATTTGAAAGTTGAAACCTTTGAAACTTGTTCCTCTTCAACTCACTTCGCTTCTATTAACGTGACGTACTAACAAAAGAAAAATAATAATAAATATTATAGTTAAGAAAAGTATGACGACTTTTACAATGGGAAATGCTTTACAGTTATTTTTTTTTTAATAAAAAGGTTTTTGTGGAATTCCAACTTTTTGTATTTAATTGTTAAATAAAAAAAGTTTTATTTAAAAGAAATTTAGGGGCCCCAAAAATTCGGGGGCCCTAGGCCCGGGCCTCATGGGCCTAATGGATAATCAGGCCCTGGGTTTAATACAAGCCGCATAAATTACGGTCTTGTTCCTAGAAGGGAAATAAACACTTCAGAAAACATTAATTCATTTTTCTGCAACAAACAAAATTTTCTAGTATTGATTTGTATTAAGCAAGACTTAATCACTCGAAAACACTTGTTGGCTTTGATTGAATATATAAATTTTTTTAATTATTATCGAATATATTTATTAGAAATATTGTGCTGCGATTGCTGTTTCACGTAATTTAATGTTTGTGTCCAACATCGTCATTACTCAAGTGAAAAGATTTTCTGTTGACAGAATCCAGTTTATTTAATTCTTTGCAATAATCAATTGAATGAAATTTTTGTTGAAATTTTAATTTGTACACAAAGTTTTGGAAGGGATATTATTGTTATGAATTCTGTTGATATATGGATATTCGATACTAATTCTTTGCATTTAATACGCCTAACGAAGATAAAAAACATCCACAAATATTTTTTGGTCGGGTTGCCATCAGAGAGGTTTTTATAATATCAGTCATATTGGGTTTTGGTACTTTTTTCGATTGGCGCGTTTATCCTATTCAGTCTTTATTTCGTGCATTTATTCGCAAAATAACGTTTTCTACGGTGTAAATTTTAAAAATTATTAAGAATTATTTTAATTTTGTGTACTCTTTAAATTAGGAAGTCGAAAAATTAGTGAATAAATAAATCGAAATGAATACATATTTCGTCTAAATGAGAACGCAGTTCCCCGCACAAAAAATATTTTATTAAAATAATTTTTTTGTTAGTACCAAATTATTTTGTTGGTTTAACCAAATAATTTTGTAGATTCAACAAAAATTTTAGTAGGTTTTTCTAAACGGTTATTGCCTTGCATCCGGAAGGTCCCAGGTTCTACTCCAGGCATCTCCAAAATAACTGCCGACCTATAAACGGCCAATTTTGACATCATAATCCATTACAAGAGGATTGTGGGTATTTTTACAGAAAGTAACGCACTAATTACTTTAAAGTCATTTACTGATTATTTTAATACGTATATTAATTATTGTGACACAATAAAATTATTGACTGCAACGACTTTCATCGAATGTGTTATTAATAGATCTTTTTTTTTCAATTTTTTTACTTAATAAAAACCTACTTAAAAGCTAAATACAAATTAATTTATGTTTTTCAGTACTCAGTATGTGTTTTTTGGTTGAAATATATTACATGTTTATAAATCTAGTTATATTAACACAATATGCAGTTTTTGATCTGAATTACTCAACAACATTATAAATGAATTTTGTTCAAGTTTCATTAATCTTATCAGTATTTTAATTCTTTTGGGGGAGCCTGTAACCCCTAGAGAGCGCGTCCCCAGGCGGCGGATAGGGGAACGCCTCCAATGGTTTCCATTGGGTGGTAGGAGTGAAATAAAATAGCTCCCGCGGATCAACAGGTAGAAGTCCAACCTACCGAGGCTCTGGCAACCCCACCTTCCATGAATTGTGCAATATCGATCCCTAGTCTTAATGCTACCGCGTCCGGGGCAGCCGACGCGACGAGACCTGCAGTCCGGGGCTACGTCGAGAAATCAGCTACGAGGACAGTGAATTTTCTGCAACTCAACATGAAAAGTTGACTCAACAGGATAGTGGCCGAACTCTCTGACATTCTTAATACCAATAATATTCATATCGCATGCCTGCAAGAAACAAAACTGAACCCAAAACTGTGTCTCAAAATCAAAGGGTACACCACCATCAGAAAAGATAGGAACACAGGCAATGGTGGAGGACTTGCTTTCCTAATCAAGACACCAGAAATTAAGTACATCGAAGTTGCTTCTGCCCCTCCAACTGACAGCAGTACAGAAGCTCAAGCAATAAATATTCTTCTCCCAAAACACACGATTACCGTGATAAATGCTTTACCATCCAGATACCTCACCAATTAATACTGACCTGCTGCAAGACCTTGCCTCCTCGAGGGCTGAGACGAAAATTATTCTGGGAGACCTCAACGCTAAAAGCCCCTCTTGGGGCAGCAGACTGCTTGATTCTAAGGGAATCCAAATAGAAGACCTCGTTGACGATCTAAATCTTACTATTCTTAACACAGGAGAAAATACTTACGTTTCCAGAACAAATGGCACAGCATCTGCAATTGGTATCACTGCCATTAGCCACCCATCAACAGGTAAAACACACTGAAAAGTACTCGATTCTGCCATCAGTGATCACTATCCAATTGTTACAAACTTCTCAATGAACCAAGAACCCTCCCAGCAAACAAAACGCTCTTGGAATTTCCGCAAAGCAAACTGGTTCGAGTTTACCCAGGAACTTGAAGGCCTTTGCTCTGAGTCTATCGATCACGGTGACCTAGACGAACTCCTCTCCCTCTTCACTAACCGGATTCAAAAAGCAGCCGGACATCATATTCCCAGAGGAAAGAGAAGAAATGACTGGATTCCTTTCTGGAGGGACAATAACATCGAAGAACTTATCCAAGAGAGGGACCAACTTTGCAAAGAGCTCCAGAACAACAACAGCGAGCAGCTAAGATGCAAGCTCATCGAAGCTAGTCATAGAGTAGAAGAAGCCATTTCTGATAGCAAACAAGAAAAATGGAGTGAACTCTGCAGCAGTCTTGACCCAAGAAAAGGAGCGTCCCAGTATTGGAACTTGATCAAGGTTCTAAATAACTCCAACAACACAACACAGGACAGCCCGCAATCAAATGGCATCACCACAAATGGGTCAACTGCTAGAACAAACAAATAAACAGCAAATCTGCTTGCAAAGCACTATGAAGACTCGAGTAAACTAGAATTCTCCGCAGAAGACAAGAAGATCTACAAAAAATATAAATCAATCATTAAGAGCAACAGGAAGAACACTGAAAATGGCATTTTCACATCTGACTTTACTGTTGAGGAACTTAATTCTGCTATTCAATGCCTCGATCCAAAAAAATCACCTGGACCTGACCTCATCTTTGGCCAAATGATAATTCACCTTGGGGAAAATGCTAAAAGACTCTTGCTAAACATCTTCAACATCTCTTGGCGCTCAGGCAAGCTTCCCAAGATCTGGAAGAACTCTGTCATTATTCCCATCCTCAAGCCAGGAATAGACGCTACCAACCGCAAAAATTACCGACCCATCTCATTAACCTGCATCCTCTGCAAACTCATTAGGCCACGGGACACGTAGCGAAAATCACTTTAAAACTTGAGTTTCGTTCCTCACAACTGGGGGGATACCTGAAAATGCTTTGAATCGATTAACATTCAGTTGGAAAGCATAAAATGCAAATGTTCTGAGCGTAACACTTGCACATTATTTCATAATTAATAAAAGTATAGCGCCCTTTTTATCGCCTTGACCACTTCACTCAGTTTCACAAATCTCGCGTAGTTGCGACGAGTTCTCCTTGATCAGCCAATAATAGAAGGCTAAACGCCGGTGTCAAATGTAAACAAACAAGCTCAGCAGACGGCAATGTGAATTTTTAACTTTACATGTTTCGTTGATTTAAAAGATTGAATCAAATGGGGTTTTAGACATTTAATAAAAAATATACTTATGGGCAAACCTTGCATCTAAATACGCCGAATAAATTAAAAAGAACATTTTTAAACATGTATTTATTTTTTAAGTCTTAAGAACCGATTCGATTCTTTACTACTTGTAGAAATCAATAAAATTGTTCCCATTAATTGTTCCCAAATCATAAAACTTCAAATATATACTAAATATTGTTAGTTTTATAAAATAAATTCAAGACATCTTGATTTTGCCTTCTTCTGTGTGGAAAATTTTTAAAACTGGAAAATTTCAATCAAATATTAAGAAATGTTACCTGTTATTAAATAATTTTTTTTTCCAAAAATGTTCAAAGTAATTAAGGTTACAAAATCAAGCTGTACTAAAAATCAGAGGCATTAGATACTGGATAGCATTATTTAAGAAGAATGTAAATTGCTTTTCAAAGGAAACGAATAATAAAAAAGTTGGCAAATGACGTATTTATTAATAAACCTGAAAACACACCTTTTAAAATTCACACTTTTTTTGGACAAAAATGTACGACAGAGAAAGGGAAACACAAACTTGTAACTAATGCTTTAAAAATAAAAGCATTTAAAACCAAATGATTGAGTAGATGGTAAATTAGTGACATTTTCCTTATACAGGAAAATGAATAGTGAGGTATATTTACATTTGGAAGGTTAACTTAATTGGAATCCGTATTATCAAGTGTCAAATGATCGCCTGTTAACAAGAGTATTGTTTTTTGTGATTCCTCTAGTTAGCCAGAATGTCAATGCACTTTTTTTAAGTGCAAGTATTCTGTTTCGAAAATAAATTAAAGTTTTTGAAAAAAACTGTTGATTTAATAGTTTGAAGAATTTAATGTTGGGTAGATGATGTTTAATTGTATGTATTATAAGGTACCATCTACTGAACAAAAAAATACAGATATATACATATTTGAGATAATAGAAGATAAAGGTTTTTCGAGATAATCAGACTGACAACACTTGAGAATATTCACAATGAAAACTTGCTAAAATATACATAACCCTAAAAATGAAATTTGACAATTAAAACAAGGTTAAAATGCCGATAAACATTATATAAAAACATATGCAAGTTAAGTATCCTTGTAGTTTGAATTGCATTCCATAACGCTAATAATAAATCTCCGTAAAATGTCCTTAATTTCTTAAAGGAAAAAAACAGACATGTAAAAGTGCATCGTTATGAAATCAATATTAAGCTAAATGTTCTATTGGTAATCACTAATATATATATCAATACTCAAAGTATTTAAAACTTAATGAAAGCCTAGATGGTAAATAATTATACAATTTGAAAAACTCATGTGAGTGATATCAGTGAGTACACAGGAAAATAAACAGTGATTTTTATAGGACAACTCATCGTGATCAAAAGAATATATATATTTGAAAACTTTAAAATTATCCCAACTGCTGAAATACAAATATGTACTCATTTGATGCCATCATTTATTTTAAAACAGAAATTTTGCCTTTACCTTTAAAAGCACTGACAGAATCGCAACCTGTAAATACATGAAAACCAACCAGGGCTTCACAAACTGATTTACTTATGGTTTTGTGCACATTAGAAATGCTAATGGCAGTCAGGTTTTGCACATTAGCCTTTAAAATAAACAGATCTGATTTTATGTTGTAACCAAGGGTAAGTGCAATCATTAGGACATCTGTATCACTGTATTTAATAATAACATTTGTATGCACTTGGCTTGCATAGAAGCATGAAGAATCAATCGTGTATCTGCTTCTTCATGATCAGTGCACAAATCTGCTACATTCAAAATACCTGCACAAGTTGAAAAAGAATGACATTCTTTGTTATGGGCAAGAAATATTGTCACATCCTAAAAATCTTCACTTTTCAAGTTATTCCAAGATGTAAACAAGAATTCCACAAATACTTCCTTATTTGTACCAGAAGACAGGAATTTTTTCCATTGTTTGGGTATTGGCTGGTTTTCTTTAACAATTTTTATCTGTTGTACTCCTTTCGCTGATCTGCGTATGTGTTCATTATGCTTTATGCTGATATCTGTCGGTTACCCCTCATCGGAGGCCCCAGTTGTCCAAGCTAAAAAGTTAAACAATTCTGTGGGTACTAGATCTTCAGCTGCTTTTGCCGTTAAATCAGAACCAGTTGGTGGCCATGGACATTGCATATCGGGTGCATTTTTAATTGCAAGTTTGAGGGCTAACGCAGAAGTATATAAAGCTTGGAGCTCATCACTTTTTTCAACCAAGACAGCTTTAGGTTTCTCTGAAATATTACAAGTGTTTAGAGTTTAGACCATCGTCATCTGTTTCAGTGTCTGTTGTCGTGCTGAAGCTTTCTGTCATCGTGAGACACACATCTTCCTCTGTAGTATCACACAATACCAATTCACACGGATTTCTTTGTGTTTGTTTCACAAAACGTAGCTGACAATATTCCGCTTGCAGACGTCTCTTTAAATTACCATTTCGGTAAGATTCTAAATGAATGTTGTCAATCTCTTCAACTATTTTTAAAAATCAGTCCTTCAATTTGTTCATTCGTAGAATTTCCTTCCCATGAATAATTTTCTTCTCCACAATATCGATAAAAAAATTTTGAATGCAGTCTGATATACTTCTTCATTCTTTTCGCATACAACTCTTTTTTTTTCGATAAAAAACGTGTGTATTGCTTTTAACATGAAGAATGGTAACGCATTTCAATAGCAACTAAATCTTTATCGCTTCATCATTTTTCTCGTGAGCAGCTTTCAGAATGCAATTGGAATAGGTTTCACACTGTACAAGTTTTTCCATTCTTTTTTTCCTTGTTATTTTGACAGTAACATATTTCGTTTTTCTACAAAGTAAACAAACTTTTGGAAGAACGTTCTTAGCAGATCAACATCCAAGAGCAGTTCCATCACTTCGCAAGAAGCGTTTAGGTGCAAGCTCAATTTCTAAATCTGAATTTAAAGTGACATCTTCTGTAGATTGGCTACATCGTTTAATAGCAGCGAAAATTTTGTCCTTAGCTGTATATTTCATATAACACTTCCAATGATACGAAATGTTTAATGTAATATCGTCTGCAGCCGCTGCATCTACTTTACTTAAAACATCAACTGCAATTTGCTGCTCGACACCTTCCGTTAAAATCCATTGCTTTGAAAGTAAATAAACATTAGTTTCGCTTTCGCTACTTTATCTCGCTGGAACAAATTTTAATTTTCTCCAAACTAGCGACAGAACATAGTTGGAGGGAATCGTTGTAGTTTTCAACAACATGTTTTTCGCACGCCATCAGAAATATGTATTAAAATCAAATGAAATATGAAAATCCAAGCGAAATTCTTGTACGCAAAAAGTAAATAAACATTAGTTTCGCTTTCGCTACTTTATCTCGCTGCTCATTGGCTAGAGGCAGGAGAAACTGAACAGATTAGCCCCGCACTGAATAGATTCAGAGATATGGTTGGTCAAGCGGGAGCAAAAAATAATCTTCTAATTTCACTCGTGTTGAATTAATGTGCAAGTCTTGAACTCAGAACATTTTATTTTGTAAATCGAAATAATATTCTCTATTTTTTCCGCATGACAGAAAGTATCCCCCCTCTTTTGAGGAACGAACTTGAACGATAGAAGCACATGTCTCGCCGCCTACATGGAGCGCATTATACACACAAGGTTGATGCAGTGGATCACACAGAACAATGTCTTGCATTTCTACCAAACCGCATACAGAGCAAAGCACAGTACCGTCGACCAGCTGTTTTACCTCTGCCAATCTGTGATTGATGGATTTCAAGAAAAGCCGCAAAAGAAAACAACTATGGTCCTCCTAGATCTCTCTGCAGCATTCGACAGAGTATGGAGACAAAAACTGATCTACGTAATCCATGCAACAGGCATATCATCAAACGCTCTGATCTGGATAAATGATTTCCTCAGGAAAAGAAGCTTCAAAGTCAAAGTAAATGGCACCTTTTCACACACTCACCATACGAAGGCAGGAGTTCCCCAAGGCTCCGTGCTTAGCCCACTGTTTTTCCTCCTGTACATGAATACGATCGACCACCACTTAAGCAATGAAGTCAAAGTGGCCTGTTATGCCGATGACATCGCAGTATGGCATACACATAAAGACTTGGAGACTTCACAAACAGCCCTAAATGAATGCATGCAGGGTATTGAAACGTGGTCAAAAGAGCTTAAGCTCACTATTTATCCAGATAAAACAAACCTTTGTATTTTCTCAACTGACAGGAAATATCGACGCTCCTTCCATCAAGCTCTTTGGCTCGGAAATCAAACAAACTTCTAATCCACGATACCTTTGACTCACACTTGACGCAGAGCTTAGATTCTCGCAACACCTCAATTATGTCTCAAATAAAGCACTAAAAAAGCTTAACATCCTTAAGAGACTTTGCGGTGGATCTTGGGGATCAAATCCAAAGACCCTTCTTAATACATATACCTCCATAGTCAGGCCCATTCTTGAATACGCTGCACCCATCTGGGCACCAGCTATGCCCACTGCAAGAGATCGACAGGATACAGTACAGGGCATCAAAAATCAACATTGGAGCTGTCTCATCGACGAATAACATCAAAGCTGAAAAGGAATGCGGCCTAACTCCTTTAGAAAACAGAAGAAAATTATCCACAATTAAATTCACAAATAACATACGGAGCCTACCTGAAAACCACATTTCCAATATAACTTGCATGGAGCGAAAAATCCAGGCTTAAAAGATAATCAACCCTACAGCATGATCTGGAAATCAGGAAAGATATCAACCTCCAGCATAAGTCACTTGAAATTCCGAAAGAACCTATTCATACTTTGCACCTTCACCCGCAGACAATCGTAAACCTAAACCTCCTACGACCCTGCACCAAAAAAGAACCGGTCTCGATAATTAAAGAAAAAGGCGACCATACCATCAATGAACTCACCACCAAAGCCCAAAATTTAGTATTAGCCTACACAGATGGCTCCTCCGATTCAAATCTTGATGGAGGAGGTGCAGGAGTTTTCTTAACGGGTCCAGGCGATGAAAATGAGTGTCACAAAATTCCTGTAGGGAAAATTGCCTCCAACTATACATGCGAACTCGTTGCCATCAAGAGCGCCTTGGAGATTTTCCTGTCCAAAAGCATCCACAGATCCAGCGGCATTACCATCCTTTCTGATTCAAGATCTTCCCTGCAGGCCATTCAGAAGGGCAAGTGCCAAATCAGCCATGAAATAATCCTATCCATCAACAAAGTCATCGCAGCCAAGAAAACCTGCACGTTACAGTGGATACCAGCTCATGCTAACATCCTTGGAAATGAAAAAGCCGATGAGCTTGCCAAAGAATCAAGAGCTTGCCCCCAATCATCTAACCTCATAACTCTCGTTGACGCCAATGCAGTTGCCAGCCGTAGACTTATCAAAAATAATATTAAATATTCCATCCCTGCTATAAATTGTAACCGTACAATATCTTCAATAATAGCCGGACTACGAACAAAACATTTAACAGGAATGAAAATCTCAACGGAAGGACAAAGAAGCTACTCCACACACTGCCCAAACTGTCCTGGTGTCCAACTGTCCCCGCAGCATATCTTTGGCTGCCCAGCAATTCAAGCCAGGCTCTTCAGGATTGGCTTTGAAGACCCAGAAGTTTTAATTCTCTCCGAAGATGCAGAAGAAATAGCGAAAGCTGTCTACGACAGCTTCGGATCCATCTAGTTTTTGCACACATCATGGACACGACAACAACAACAGTATTTTAATTTCAAATGCTTTTAGTTAATTTTAATAGTATAACAGTAGTTAAATCTGATTTAACGCTATTGTGGTAAAAATAAGAAATATACTATTTATGCTTTATAGTTTTTTTTTAAACATAATTTAAACATAAGGAAATAAAATATTTAAAAAATCAATAAATGCTAAAATCAAACATGAATATTAAGGAAAACTCTTTTAAAAGCTTAGTTATCTGAATTTATAACTTACGAAGAAAAAATTGGACGGTTAGAACAGAAATCAAAAAGGCTATGGATCAAAATTTCCTCAAAAATATCACTTAGCAGTTTCGAAGCGAAAGACTTACACTTTGGAGGAAGAAGGCAAAATGTGGTAGAAGAACAATGTATGAAGATTGTTTTGTAAATTTATTGTTATTGCGTAAATTACATCTAATTTGGCTACAAATGTCAAAAGCCACCAGGTATTTTGAATAACCAAATTGAAATATCATACTAAAAAAACTACGATTTTGTGAATGAGAGAAAATTTAAAATTTTAAACCTCATTCTCGTGTTCACCTTTTTATCACAGTATACTATAAACATGGCTTTGACATTATGTAATTCCTAAATTATTAAGAGTTTTGCTTGTACCTCATTTCAAAACAAGTAAGAAGGTCTAATGAATGACTCTGCCTAATATTTTGTGATTAAATGAATTATTTTTTGACTTATGGCGTTTTGCGTAAGGCTTATATTTAAGGCAAATTTCTTCAAAATTTGCATTTTTTATAAAAAATAAAATTCTAATTTAAATTTTTTGGCCAAATTTTCCATTTAACATTATTCATCATTACCACTAAAAAAATTAGTTATTATTAAAGTATTAAAAAAATTAGACCCCTCAAGGTAGGGAGCTACCTTTAAAAATAATGAAACACGTATATTTGAACGTATTTTTGCCCAGTGTAAATCTTTAAATGTTTAATTTTCTGTTTTGTTAAATTAAATGCTTGAAAAAACTATCGTCTGTCCAAAGAGCCATTCGTATTGCAATGTTAACACCATTAAACCCAAAAAACAACGAGCTCGGATGATTTCTTTATTATTACTAGCTTCATGAACCACACTTGTCAATCTTGAAGGCATAACCAAACCTATAAACATATGTGTCATTTTCTTTGGCTCTTCTAATAAATTAATTAGCCAACTAATGTAATGTGCTTGATGAAGTTTAAATAATTAAAAAGTAGGGTATATCTTCTATTCTTAAGTTATTTTCTATATTTTTAAATTATTAAGCTTAATAACTTCCTTTATTTTCAAAAAATCAGTTCAGAAGAATACGGTAACGTATTTTACAACGTTATCTTTTTTAATGCATTAGTAAGATCCCTATTTGAATAGATAAAATACACAAATTTTTCCTTAGTTCCATCATAAATACATAAAACCTTTTAGCTTATTTGGCGCGTTTTTGGTAATAATTTGGTGCGAAAATAGGTACAGCTCCACCTGCCAACAACCAACCTGCTTATAAATAATAAAAAAAAAACATTTTCCCCATTTTAGGTAATATTTTGGCAAGTTCTGCAACGTATTTACGAAGTAAAAGAAGACATAAAACACTAATCATTAAACCAGCTATTCAACCAACCAACCCTAATCTACAACAAGCAAATAAATGAAGCAAACTACCTACCCTAATCTGCAGCTCTAGTGCGATAGTCTTGAACAACCATTATAGTTATTAATTCTGCTTTACTTTAACATAATGCAACTTTCAAGCATACTTTCATTAATATAGCCATAATATATAATTCTCATAACGTGTTAACTTCTCAATCGAGATATTAAATTTCTGGCAAGTTAGATTTAGTTTATGAATTCGATTAGATTTAAACTGAATCTATAGTATAAAATTAATTTAAGTTGAGTTCTTACTTGATTCGATTCCGTAATCCTTTGCTTATCTATGTTTCTAAACAATTTTCTTAGAACTTTACATTGTTGAAACAAATTCATTGTAACTAATATTTGATTGCTCTGTTATTTTTTTTAATAAAAAGGACACAACAAAGTAAAAGCTTTAATACAACACAATACAATGATCATTATATCAGCACAATATAAAACAGAATAAAGTAAACTTGCATTTTTTTCTTAACAACAGAATAGTTAAAATAATCAGTGATTATAAATTCGATAACAAAATAAGCGACATGTGAGCGACTGCTGATATAATTCAAGTCCACTACGTTTCACATCCGAAGGCTTCCTTGGCTCATAGGGTGACACGGGATCATTATTGGACAAAAATTAAACATTTATCATAGCTCCCACATTTATGTAATTTTCTAACCAGTGCTCTCCAATAATTGGGGTAATTATTGGACAGTAGCTTTCAATCTGTTCTGCACAGAATTTAGACTAGCTACAAGTGGTAAATTTTTGGCAATGCAGGAACCCCACGTGTATGGGGGAAATCATTGAACACCATATGGCTTCTGTAAGAAATGTATTAAAATGTTTAAGTGAAATTTAGTAAAAATTTTCTTTGTCCAAATTCAAACATTGCACAGATGGTGTTTTTTTAATCACCTAAACCATAACAATTAAATTTAAGCACATTGAGATGCTGTCTGTCTCACTCCGTAGCATGTCCAATAATTACCCCATAACTAAACATGCATGTCATAATGTTACTATTCATCCTACAATGATGTTTTTCAGCACAAACCACCTTCATAAACATATCTAAAACTGGTCATTACAAAATTCAAGATCATGTAAAAGAATACAAAATTATACTCAATTTGGCATTGCCTAAACCAAAGTTTAAACCATTTCTTTTCAAGCACTTTTGGTTATTAAGATATTTTTTAGGAAAAGTACTAATCTAATTCCAATAATTAATCACAGAATTGTTGGATATGCAATGAACACATTTAGGTTTGTTAGACGCAACGCTCTCCACGCTTATACACGAAGCTCTTATGTGTGATAGATGGAAAGTAAATACGAGGAAAAGCTTGCGAATAGAGAAAAAATGGTTTACAAAAAGTTACCTCCCTCCATTATTTCACTATTATCCTCCCTTTTCTTTCTTTTTTTTTTGCATAATTACAAACTTTATGAACGAAAAGTTTCCTGTTAAATAATCTTTGTAAACATTTTGTCCTATTGAGAAAGTTAGTTTTGACTATATTTGGAAGAAACTAGTTCCGTCAGAAGAAAGTAAATAGTAAATATTTCGCTCACCCAATTTCTCCAAATTTTAGGGTCTAATTTTCTTTTCAACCGTCCATTAGATCAGGAAAAATTAAAAAGAACAAATAACTTCTTACGAATACAAATATAAGATTTATTGCCTTCAAAAAAACTATATAACTTTGAAACATTCATTTTTACAATCAAATTACAATTTCTATATAACTTTGAAACATTCATTTTTACAATCAAATTACAATTTCTACATAACTTTGAAACACTCAATGTTACAATCAAATTACAATTTTTGTCAAAAATATTCTAATACAGTTAGATATTTTTATACCACAACATATATAATTTCCAAATCATCATTAAGTTCACAATTTCATGACAACTAACATTTTACAAATTGTCACAAAGTTGTTCAATACAACATTTAATGCTAATAATCCATTTGAAAAGAAATATTTCCATGCTTCAAATAAATAGCAATCTTCATAATAAATGATAGCAACAAAAAAAATTCAATGATTGAATTTACACACAATTCAGCAATGATTGTATTTACTTTACCTAATTTTTACTTTACCTAATATTCACTTAAGTTTTCAAACGTTGATCATCAAAATAATTTGACTCAGCTTTTATGCATCTGAATTTGAAATTTATATTCCTAAGTATGTTTCACTTTAAATAAGCAATACAATTACAGTTACCTAACAATTTTTAATTGAAATCAGTTTAGAAAAAGAACCATATATTGAAATATGTAAATTAACTATATATTAAAATCCTCATACAAATATTTAAAAAACTAATATCAGATAACCCTTATTTTAAATATATTTTTTTTAATAATTTAATAATTGTGTAGCTGTCGATAAGTTCATTTTTTACTGGGATTATTATTCAATTCGTTCAATAGCATTTCAAAGTATTTTTTAAGGGGGTGACCTTATTTAGATTTAATAAATTAAGTTTTAGTACAAGTAAGTGTTCTCACTATCTATTTGGTAAAATACAATTTGCTGAAGACGATATTTCTTCTTAAAGATTAAAAAATAATAATAATAATTGCATTTATACTACAACTGCACAGTGCCTATATTTTCTACTTGATTATGTTTCATTTCCATTCACTTTTTTTTAATTTGAAATTGAATGAATTGATTGAATGAATTGAATGATTGAAATTGAATGAATTGAAGTAATTAATTTCGAATTTTTTTTCTTAAAAGATTCTACACAAAGTCTTTCAATTTTAGAATTTTCTTGCTTTTTAAAATGCCAAGACAATTTAGAATGATGGGTTGCATGGTAGTTTAATATGTAGTTGGATTTTGAATTACAATGAAGTGATTAATTTTTAAAGATCTTAACAGAAACAATGAAAATCGTGAATTTAGAATAAAAAATGCTTTTTAATGCCTGTAAAAGAATTTATATTGGGGATAGAAAAGTGGGCTAAGAGTAAGTGTGAAAAAATTCTTGTAAGAATTATCTGTGCCCTATAGTACGTATTCTATTAGCGTAATATTGAGCACACTTTATCAACAATAAGTAGGGAATCTTGTCATACAGCCAAGTAAATCGGTCTTGAGGTTTATTTATTTAAACGAAAAATCAGGACGTTCACCGAACATTAATGTTCGTATAAGACATACATCTTTAATTAAATCATGCGCAGTTAATATGTGGTTCACAAAGCCTACCCTTCTTTAAACGTCCCAATGTATGCCGGCACTCGCCCCAGCATAAACTTTTCTTATTTTAAATGACATTTTTGGATATATGGGAAATATCTGTTCCACACATGTGAAGCTCTTAAGTAGGTAAATCACATACTAAAGTTAATTCATATTGCTAGTAAAATCCTGGACACTAAAAAACGAGGTAAGCAGGGTACACACCTGAAACGGAGTAATAAACTAGTGGCACTGAAGCTGCCTTTAAATCCACGATGCGACTCAAATGGTTTTTGTTTACTATGCATAGTTATAGTATAACTTTAAACATAACAGTCTGAAATTTTGTAGCGATATTTTGAGGTTAACTTTACATAGCTTTAGACATAAGACTCGACCTTCCAACACTTCAATTACACAAGCAGGGCCTAATCCACCAGGCCCGGGCCTTGGGGCCACCAAAATTTTAGGGGCCCCTAAATTTCAGTTTCTAATGTGCTAAATGCTATAGACCCCTTTAAGTTTCAGTAGATTTTAAAAATAAATATTGAGATCCCATTTTGTTTTTAGGTTGGCTACGACTCGGTCATGGACCTAACTTGATTGATGCTATAAGAAAGACGATAAAATAGTAGCAAAAAATATGAAACATCTGCCAACTAGCACTATCTTTACAGGCAATCATACACAACTTTTCTGTAAAGGGGCCCCCAAAATTGGTTGTGCCTACAGTCTCAATTTTCTTAGATCAGGCCCTGATTAAACCGAAAACACAGGGTACACAGATATTCAATTTGTATCATATTTACCAAATTTTATTGGCCATCTGGTAAAGTTAATGAAAATTGGAAATCAATTAGGTTTGAAGCTCTTTTAATCACAAAGACAAATACTCGTCATTTATAAAATAACGTCAAAATTTGAATTTTCTGAAGATTTGAATTTTCGTCAAATGACATAGTAAATCCAGGTGAGGCGTCTTTTTTATTCATTTTTTTTTGTTTATATTTCGCATATGCCTTGTTTCGGCGAGACTCTAAACTGTTAGCCTTCATCAGAATGACACACAACAGTCGACGCGATGTTGTGAAACACAGAGAATCTTTTAACATAGTGACTGGGCGACACTAATGTCGCCCAGTGAAAGAAAAATGTCGCCTAGTAATAGGAAAATCAAATCACTGGGAGACATTGAAAGAAACCGTATTTTCTCAAAAATCCCATCCGTCATATCATAAATTGTATTTAAAAAAAAGCACTTGAAATAAAAAAAAATGGGCAAGTTGTAGCCAGTTGTTGTTTATCAGATATTGCTCATTCATTACAACCCTGTGAGTGACAAAACACAAAAACTTTTCAGCAACCAAGATGGTTCCCCCCCCCCTACAAAACTTCCCCCCCCTACCCTTTCAGCCTGGGCGCTCTCATGGTGTTAGTTAGAGTTCATGTGACAGGCCCCGGACATGCCCCCTGATAGAAGAGAATTTATTGCGTTATAAGATAAGGCTTTACTCGCTGCAGCGACAAGAAGCTGGGGGATGGTTTTATGACGGGGTAACTTAGGAAGGTGGACAAAAGACAGGCAATTATTCTCAGTATTTTTCTGTATCAAACATTGATGTCTTCGCTTTTTCCAATCAGTTTAACTTATCTGAGACTGAAAGTGGGAGCCTATTTTGTAGTAAACAAGCTTCGTATTTTCATCGCCGTTTTGCCTTGCTTTTTTAATTGGCTTGGTACAAAAGCAAATGGGATTTTCTCGGAAGAAGGGGATCGTAGTTACAATCTTTGGTGAAAGTTTCTGATCTGAGAAAACATCGTAAAAGTCACTCGAATAGCTTGGGAAATTGGAAATGGCCAACTGATAAAGGTGGGTGGTCAGTAGATCTTAGATGTCATTGTACAACATTGGCTTCTAAAGTAAACACACAAAATTTTGCTCTGATCTTATTTTCACTTAAATTTAGCCTTTCGTCTTATGTTGGATAATTTTGTTTTGAGGTACGTTTTTATGCTGTTTATGTATTTATTTTATCTATGTATTTTTTTTCTAATTTTGGTGTTTTAAAGTGGCATAAACGTTTGAGGATTAAGAAGGGGGAGATACGTGAATTTTTAAAATTTATTACTTCAAACTATCGATAAAATTACATTTGATTTTAAGTTTTGAGTAACAATTATAATGCATTAATAAAGCTTGATGAAGAATTTACTTTTTAATATTTAATTTTTTTATTTGCTAGGACCTGTGTAGTTTCTACAAAAATTTTTATTAGTGTTTCACGACGCTAACTTCCTATTTCATCCAAATATTTTAATTCGTTAAAAAATTAAACCCAACATTTTATTTAAGATATTATTCCACAAATAATTTATTGCCATGTGAATTCGTTTTTATTCCTTTATATAATTTAAAATATTCATAGTCAATTGTAATCTGTAAAATAAATATAGGGACGATATGTGTACATAGGGTCGGGATTGTTTCAAATGCCCATAAATCTACCCGACTGAGCTGATTTAGAGTTTCTAACGACAGGTATCATAAGACCAATTAGTTCCTATTGGAACTATTTTATATGCTTAAAAAACAAATATGGGGAAATAAGACTTTAAAAATAATAAAAAATTACCCTAGTTTCGTACTCTAACTATTTTTAACTCTTCGATGTAAAAACCAAACATACAAATGTTATTTAAATCAATCAGTGTTAATGTATTAACTCATAAGTAACGAAATATTAAAAAAAAAAATTATAAATAATACGGAATCAACATTTTCAGAGATCAATGCCTTAAATCTGAACATGTATTGTTCCGCTAAATTAACAAAAAAATCTTAGTTTAGGCAATTTAAATGAAATTTTATTTATTATTTACTTAAATAACCACCCTTTTTTGTAAACATATTTCTTTTGGAAAAAATATTGTTAGTAAGATAGTTATGTAGCACTTCATTTACATCTGTTATTATTGCAACATCAAAATATAGATATTTTTAAAAAGTAATCTTTATGTAAAAACTAAACATTACACTTCTGTAGATTCACTAATCCATCTACTGTATATAAGTACATCATCCGTAAATTTGAAAAAATCAATTTTGTTGCATAATTTTTCAAATGAATTATGACGCAAAAATTATATCGTGGCAGGGACTTCATCAAAAAGTTTTTTTGCAGAAGAAAACTGCACAAAATATTTTTGTATATAACTGAATTTAATGAGTTTTTTTAGGGGTCCTCAAGAAAAATTTGCAATCATTCCTCAAGAAAATATATAAGTTATAGGAGTATTATTCATGTATTTAGACTTTAGAGTATATTTTAAAATAGAATTTTATGTAATAAGTATTGAGTTATTGTATATACATTTTTTTTCTCTCATTTATACAAACTATTTCCCTCCTACGTTTCGTTATTGTCTACTTTTTTTTTTTAAGGAGTATTATTCTTCAAGAAAATATATTGTAGAAATATTATTCGGGATTATTTAGATAATATTGTAAAATAGTAAAAGACTGATTTTATGTTTATTTCTTTGTTTTATGTTTATTTTTAAGAAAATATATGTAATAGAAGTATTATTCAAGATTATGCAGAGGATATTGTAAAATAGATAGTTACGCATTTCTATTTTTTTTTCATTTCAATTTTTTTTTCTATTTTACCAAATTAGTTGATTACAAATCATAAAAGATTTTTTGCAATCAATGAAATTTTCAAGTTGCACTAGGGGATTATTATCTTGAAATGATGACCCCCTTTTCCTACTACGCAATGATCCCCCCCCCCCCCAAAAAAAAACCCTTTTTACATACAATGTCGCCCAGTGAAAAATTCTTAAAAGATTCACTGGTGAAACATGATATCCGGAAAAGGGGTGTACAGAGGGAGGAGAGGAAGTAGTACTTGGGAGAAACGAAACGTTATTCTGCTGCTATGAGGGTTTTCCAAATTGTTGAGAACTCTGGCGTGTTGGCAGGGCCGCCGACAGGGGAGGGGGGGGGCAAAACTATGCATGGATTGCATAGGGCCCGCTCCAGCGAGCCCTATTTTCTTAAAAATTTAATCATATTTTTTTTATTTGCTAATCACTAAAATATTTATTAGTTTGAAATTCACAATGGGCCCATAATATCCAGTATTAGGGACCCTAGTCAAAAGAGACCGATTCCATTATTAAAAAAAAATTGCACAAATTTTTGAATAGTTTTGTAAAATTCGTTAGAATTAATGCAATGTTCATGCTTTTCAATATTTTTTTAAAGACAACTTGATATGCAAATTCATTAAAATATTTAACAAGAGGGGGTCCCCACTGTCACTTTAGGGTATATTTAATAACGGGGCCTAAGGTCGTCTTTTAGAACCTCAAAATTTATTTAATTAGGGAAAAATGCGAAAATGGGAAATGTTAGTGTTTATTGTAATTTTTACTGCAATTTTTTCTTATTTTTTTAGCATTAAAAATAAATACGAATTTATTTTCTTTCGATAATTTAAACTATACAAAATCTTCCAAATCTATCAGTCCTTCTTCAGTAATAAATTTCCCAAAAGGGGCCCTTCAGGGATTAAATTATCCCCCCACACCTTTTGATTTTTTTTAAAAGCAATTAGCATTTATTATAAGGGAAAGCCCTTTTCGTATTTACTAAAGGTGTAAAACAAATATTTCTAATAACAAATGGTAGGGCAATTGCATTTTAATGCCAAGTCAGCTAATATCGAAATTTTAGTTCCGATTTTTTACAAATTCGAAGGAAATAAGAATAAAACTGAAATAGTATAAATTGATTTATCCAAAATATACTATTTTTGTTAGAATTATGAAATAGGGTATACACCAATATTGATACACCAAAAATTTTAACAATTAAAATTATTTTTAATGATATATATTTTATTAAAAAATGTCCGGTTTGTCACTTTCAGTTGACTCGAAATAATAAGTGGACCCGCCGTTTTTTGTCCTGTGGGCAGACAAGATTTTTTTTCGAGCAAGGAAGACCGAGGAGGGAGATTTTATTTTATTCATTCCCTGTTTGTCTGAGGAGATAAACCCCTCACTCCTAGTTCCTTATCTATATCTTGATCTCCTGCTTCTTCTATCCACACGTGTAGCGAAAGACCAGCAGGACCAATAAAAGCAGAGTATATTCCCTACTTCCTATGGCCTTGGGCAAGAAAACACTGTCTGTGCGACAATCCAACCCAACAGTGGGTTTTTTTTCGGGGGGGGGGGGGATGGTCATTCTTCTCATTCATCCCTAGTAGTCATTCTCATACTTTAAGCTTAATGAATGTAGTTTGAATTGCATCTATCTTTTTTTGTCTAATAAATGATATTTTTCAAAATAAATTATCTATCAAAAATAATGATAAATTTAATATCAAAAATAAATTTTGGTTATTTAAATTAAATAACGAAAATTACTTAAGTTTGCAAAACAGAATTCAGAACCTTGATTGCAAAGTTTTCACAACATAAGATGTAAGTGATGATTTGTTATCTTTCATATAATTAATTGTTTAATTAATTATTCTCTTTATTTGTGCAGTTATAATTGTGTAATGTTGTACGTAGTAACTAATATGATGTTAAGCTTGTGTATTAATTAACATCTTTTTAAATAGGTAGCCTTAGATTTCCCACAGACACGTGAAATTATTTTTTGCTAATAACAAATCAGTTACTTTAATTAGAAATAAGGGGTTTAATTGTTCATTAATAGTTACTATAAATTTAGGATCATGTAATGAAATAATTTGATTTTAATGGATAAATTAATATAACATTTAATATAATTGCTTATATTAATTATAATTAATTGGCTTTTTAGTAATCAGTTTTTTTTTATTAATCATAGTTGAGTTTCGACTAAACCGAGTCGGCAACATCGTACTTTTATTTTTTCTCTTTTTCATTATATTTTAATTGCTTATTAATCGTTAAGAGGGACTTTCAGTCCTATTGACGTAATGCTTTATTTTTCTAATCATAGTTTCTGGTAAAGTATTTTTTTAACGTATGATTTTTTTTGCACCAGATACGCAAATAGGAATGAAACACAGTTTAATAAGGATTTGAAAGAAAAATGTCTACCAGTTTTTTAATTATTATTTTTTTAAAAAATCCTCATTTTAAGAATCGTGGCGACATCTGTAGGACAAATTGGCATCAGTGATACAAATCTTTTTTAATAAATCTAAACAATTCACTTATGTATTATCTTTGTATGTTAAGATTAAATTTAAATGATGCTTTTGCATTTCAAGTACTTTTTATGACATAAACGTTTATTACGAACGAGAAACTATGATTTTATCGGAATTTCAGACAGAAATGAAGGTCAAATCGTAGAAGTAAAACAGCAGCCAACTTGTAAGTCTTTAGAAGTGTAACCCTAAAACCACAAAAACGAAAAAGTGGGAAAAGTGGGCGGAGCTCATGAAAAATCCAGTCAAAGAATTTGCGCGACTTTTAAACTTGATTAATTTAGTTGTAAGTAATAAGATTTTTTAAGTATTTCAGTTTAGTTTAGTTTGAATATCGTCGCACTAGAGCTACACGAGGGCTATTTAAGTACTTCAGTAATATGTTACTTTGTAAAATGGGGTTAGTGCCCCTTGTTTTGATAAATTGTTTTTATAGATATTGTAATATTTGCCCTTTTAAAAACTCTAAAGTATTCTTCTTGTTCTTGACCAGAAAAATTGTTAAACCGATATGTTATATTCGATTTATATCATCGTTCTTCATATAAAAGGCTGAGGTGTCGACCTCTTCACTTGACCGCGGTTCTAAATTACGAGGTCCGCCGCCAATAGCAAAGGTGTACAATGTAGGAAGCTCGTTGCAGAACGAATGTACAGATTAGTGGCGGGAGTGAGGCTTGTAATAAAAAAAAACTTTCAGTGTCTAATTTACAAGAGCCATCGGATGAACAAATCGACGAACTGACACTAGCAATACAAAACGTTCCTGCACATGATTTTGTCGCCGTAAAATCAGTGACCCATCGGTCAACGTTATCAACATATTAAAAGAAGGCGGTATGCTTTCTGCAATCCAAGACGAGGCCAGGAGAATTCTTGTCTCTTGTTGTAACACTCTGATTTACAATTCGACAATCAATCCGGCAGAAATATATACGAGACATTTCTGCAAAACAACTGGTGGCAAAAGAATCGATTTTTCTAAAGGGGGATCAATTGAAAGAAGATCCAATGTTGCTGCTTTAGCTTTTCAAGAACCATCCCTGAAATGACAGTATTCAGTGAATAAGGCATTGGTTGGAGAAAGCCCTAAATCACCCCATAGGAAATTGTTGCACAAGCGGAATATTGAAGCACTTAGGAAACTTAAAAGAAAATCCCTCTTTCCTGACACCAATAAAAGAAAAAGAAGGAAGCTAACTGATCATATCAGTCGTGGGGGCGATGAGCTTTATGGTGATGATCCGAATGTTCCTGATTTGGATGCTGCAGCGATTTGGGTGAAAACAATTGCACATTTTTCATCTTTACAAGTGAAATCTATTAAGGCAGGGGTTCCCAACCGGTGGTACGCGTACCACTGGTGGTACGCGGGAATATTTCGGTGGTACGCGTGAGTGATGTGAGCAACATAATGCTATCAATAGCTTCTGTACGCATGAGCAGTGAGCAAACATATTACTCATTACTTTAAACATTAACATCATTTTAAAGAGAAATCTTTAATTAACTTCAGGATCGGATGTAAAACCTAGTACCCTTTGACCTACCGGCAAGCTCTGCTATTTTTGATGCCATTTGTTACGAGTTACTTGTGTGAGAGTTGATTTTCTGATCTCTTGTACATAAAAATTAAACATAGAAGAATAACGAGGACTTAAGGGTGAAGATAAGTTCCATTACACCTAATGTTGATATTTTATTCTCAGGCTATCAACAACAAATTTCGCACTAAAAACTAAAAAAGTATAGTTTGTATGATGATAAATTTTTTGCTGAGTTTGTACTATTTTTTTATTTGTATATGTTTTTAGGAATATGGGTAATAAACAAACCTGTAAATTAATACTGTTTTAATCTTTTTAATTCTCCTTTATTATAAGTATGCTATAAATAAACAAATATCTAACCATTAAATGTGAAGTTTTCTCAGGAACTCAATTCAAAAAGCCTTTGAACACTTTTAGAAGAGTGAATATTAGACGTTTATTAATATATTTATATATAGGTCTGGTGGTACGCCAAAATTTCTCAAAAAGTCAAGTAGTACGCAGGTGCAAAAAGGGTGGGAACCCTTGTATTAAGGGATCAATATGAACCTTTAACTCGAACCCAAGACACGTCAGAGATATGGTCGGAGAGGAGAAAGATGGAAAAGAATACATTCAACAATGTTTAAGGACGTCGTTCAACGAAGAGCAACTACCCTCAGCTCCAACTTGGTAAAAAGAATATTATACAAGGATAATATATCTACTAAGTCTATGGAGTACGGTAGAGCGAATGAAGACATTATACTGAAAGAATATTCAATAAAAAATAACGTAAAAGTGGAACGGTGCGGGATGTTCATCTGCCCAGATAAGCCCTTTTGTTCAACACCAGACGGTTTAGTTGGAACAAATGGACTGTTCGAAGTCAAATGCCCATACTCCGCAAGAGATTCCAACAGTTTGTTTGAAACATGTAAAAAACACGCCATTGGTATTAAAGCAAGTCCTAATGGCTCTTTGCATGTGCCAAGGTTCCACCAATATTTTTATCAAATTAAAGGACAGCTTGCATTGACCAATAGAAAATGGTGCTATTTGTTTTTCTGGTGTCGAAATGACAACTTAACTTTTCTAATTGAAAGAGAAGAAGAATTTTGGAGGAAAATCACACCGAAATTGGAAACTTTTTATTTGGACTGATGCGTACCTCGATCCACGAGCATCACGAAATCGGCCATTACGTGAGCCCCAATACAGTTTGGATGCAATTGCAGAGAAAGAAAGAAAAACTTCAGAAAAGAAAAAGAAAAGAATTGATTTACACTGACGGCTCTTTGCAAGGTGGGCTGCGCAGCTAGCTAGTTTTTTTTCTTTTCAATACAATAAATTGTGTGCTGGCACGGTGAAGGAGTTTCTTGAGTTTCTTTTAATATAATTCAACAAATTATGTAACGGAGATTACAAAATAATTTAAAATTTATTTTAATATTTCCGTAAATACTTCCTTTTTCCATTTAGTTATATCGCTCGCCACTTTCGGGACGAAAATATATAATAAAACGAAAAAATTGAATTTGGGTTCTGTGTTGCAGGCAGACGCTGAAAAGCTGTGTTGGGCCGGATCCAACCCGTCGGTCCAACCCTCTTGCAGGGTAATGTGATATGGTAATAAAAGGCAAATATGATATATTTGGTCTCCCCCTTCCCCCTTTTATCGTTTGACCGGAACTTTTCCGACTGTCTAAATTTTTACCTCGCAGTACAGAGTTTCAACACGTTCACCTCGTAGTTTTGAGCAGCGGTTAAGTGACGAGGTCAGAACCTGAGCTGGTACCTAACGCAACATTCGAGCGATAACATATGGTACACATACACCCGCGTTTGTTTGTATCTTGATGACCTATTATTGCCTTTAAAACAGCTAACGACATATTCATTATACATCGGGTTTCCGCTTTTGAATTGGTAGGCCATTAGTTTTAACAAACATAAAGATTACTACGCCGACAATTAAAAGTATGGAACTAGATTTAAAAACGATACTGTTCATATGCCGAAGCTAAGCTCGCATTCCGAAGTTTACAGGAATGACTTTAGAGCAGTTTATAATAGCACCACATCTCGGTAATTATAAATAGAAATATAAAATATTAATACGAGTAAACCAGAAAAGAATTGACTGAAAGATCTTAAGATTTACAAAATTAATATAATTTTTTAAACAAATGAAAAAATTAAATAAAAGATAAATAATCAAACAATCCGCAAATAAATTTCCGGAACACCGTCCCAGCTCGCAAAAGAGTACCGGAACCAGTATCCGTTAGTCTAACCCTCTTTACAATCGAATCCTCTTTATCTTGTGATTAAGAAATCTTGCCGTGCACCACTCTCCAGAAAGAGAAACGCATCTTTTTTTAAAAAATCGCCAGATGTATCATTTGGCGGAAATTGTAGTGCCATCTGGTGAGTCAGAATCAAAGTACCGTCGGCTAGGGTTAATTCTTAAATACATGTTTTATAAAAAGAATAACTGTGTTTTCAATCTAGCGACAATACATAAATGCAAACAAATTTTTAAGTTACTTCAGGTATGCGATTCGCCTGTTCGACGTGGCGTCATAAATTAATTTCTAAATATGAATTAGCTTAGGTAAAGCCTAAAATACAATAATTTAAAATAGTTATTCTAAAATAGCGGCAATTTCCACCATGGATTAAACTAAGAAGTTATATTGATTCATTTTAATATGTAGTAACTTTAATATAGTTAATTCTATATTATTGCTTCGGAAAGTTGCTAATTACAATTTATTCTACTATAGAGAACCCTTGTTTTTATTAATTTTTACTTTTTGTGTAAAGAAGAGGTTAGGGGCCCGAACTAAGTTGCATAGGGGCCCATAAATCCTGACGGCGGCTCTGCATGTTGGATGAATTAACTAAGTTATTGTGGTTTTGGAGAATATGGTAAACTTCGTAAAAGTCAAGTTCCCCAATGTTAAAAGGTTTAACTAAAATTGAAGAAGAGGACAAATTGAAACGGTGATTAAACTCACAAGAATGTGTAGCGACTGAAGATTTCAGACATTCTTGTTTTTTAATATACGCTTCGTGTTCATTAAGTTCTATTTTAAGTGCTCTCTTCGTTTGTCCCACGTATGAAAGGCCGCATTGGCAAGGTATGTTGTATATGCCCAAGTCACACATTAAAAGTATCAATGGTGTCTTTGAGATTGGAAAACTTTAATTGTTGGTAGGAGAGAAAATAACTTTAAATTTGAACTTTTTAAAAACGTTTTCAATGTTGTTACTGATATGGTAATAGTAGGGAAATACAATTAATTGAGAATATATTTCTTCGGTATTATTTACTTCGGTGATATTTACTTTGCTCTTAAATATTTTAGTTATCGTGTTAATGATGTTGGGGTTATAGCCTCTATATTAGCAGTGGCAAATATGAGCTCAGATTCTAGTGATTTATCAGTTGAACAAATAATTAATGCTCCTTTGGTAAAAAAGTAAAATGCTGGCATTTTTTGTTGGTAAGGATGACAAGATCGGGAACGAAGTCTCAAAGATACAGCAAAAGTCTTACGGAGAACACTTGTGGAAAACTTGTTATTTTCCAGTTTGATAAGAACATCCAAGAACGGTAAACTGTTATTGTCTTCTATTTCAGTTTGATGTTTCACAGCTTAGCGTCGTCGACTTTTAGTTTGTGTTGTGTGTCAATCTGATGAGGTGAGCGTTTTGAGTCCCTCTCCGAAACATGCAAATTTATACTAATAATCTATTTACCACAATAATCTACGTTGTTTAATTCATGAATCCTCTCATGAATCGTACGCAAAGTTGAAGATTTTTTTACTGAATAAACACTAATTTAACCAAACAGCACAGCGGCGCAGTTTGAAATGTGCTTATTCTAATGCCTAACTGTTTATTGATAGCCTGAACTACGTTGAATCTGAAACACCTGTTATTGTGGGTGATTCATCTAACCAAATAACATAGTATCGCACCTTGAAAGTAATGTCAATACTGCTTAGCATTGCTGAATCAAAGAGCTTAGTGGAAGAACGTGCTAAGTGACATTTTCAAAAAAATTGAGATTTTTGAGTCAATGAACAAGTTATTCCCTTTTTTATATAAATACTATCTTTATAAACCCGACGTTGAACGGGTGTACCCTTACGGTGATTGTTTTTTTTAATGTAAACTATTATTTTATACCAATTGATCCCCTCTCCACTGGTCAGCACTCCATCAGTATATTATACGTTCCACCCATTCTAATATCAGCATTAATTTAAAAATAAAGAAGTCCGATTGTATCCAGGAATTTCTAGGGTAGGGTAGGGTAGGTACATATATATTCCAGCTTGTGTGCTTGATCAGAGACCCGCTTATAAGCCTTCGTCAAGTAAGACAGACACAGAAAGAACTTTTACTGTCACAGAGAAAGGAAGTACACCCAGGGCGAAGGCGGGAATCGAACCCGCACCCGTTACAGCGCGCAGACTGCTAGCTTAATGGTCCAAACCACTCGGAATTTCTAGGAGTTAGGCTTTCCCATAAGCCCTATTAAAATTGCCAGAATAGCTATGATATAATTATCAGTTTCTATTTGCCTCTTACACCCGAGAATGCCCAAAATGTGGTAATTATTCCACTCCAAATTCGCCCACTCGACAGGGCTGGGGAGCCCAATCGGTAAAGGCGTTCGCTTTGGATGCGATTGGTCCCAGATTCGGGTCTGGGCATCGTCAAAATAACAGCCCACCTATAAACGGCCCATGCAGCCAAAAATGCCACGTGTCCCGAATAATACCCCGTGTGGTTGGAGTGCACGTTAAATATTTTTCTTCGAAGTCCCCATGCGACATCAATTAAATTAGGTAACAAAAAATACCATTTAAATTCAATAAATAAAATAAAATAATGATATTCAAATAACAAACCTAGAAATTAAACTCACTTGCTTAACGTAATTATACTTAATTTTCGCTCACGCTGAACGCGCTGAAATTTCTTTCATATTAGAAAACGAAATTTATAAATTAAAAGTTCATAACAATGCTATTTCTAAGGAGAAATCGGCTCACGTTTTGCCTTCCTACACCCGTTCGGGTTTGAATTTTGAAAAATTGCTTCTTAAATGACGCCTACAATATAAGAAGAATATTTTCCTAAAATTTGGTAGCTCTACCTCCAGTAGTTTTGGCTGGGCGTTGATACGTGAGTGAGTCAGTCAGTCAGGACTTTGCCATATATATATATATATATATATATATATATATATATATATATATATATATATATATATATATATATATATATATATATATATATATATATATATATATATATATATATATATATATATATATAAACAAGATTCCTCCTTTTCATAAACTTTAGTAAAGTAATTTTTTTTACCTTTGTAAGTGCCGTTTTTAACGCATCTATGTGCAAAATTGAAAACTTAACAGCTCATTTTCTCGTTTTCACTTTTTTGTCACTTAGCATGTTCTTCCACTAAGCTCTTCAATTGTTTGCTGTGCTAATGAGGAGTGTTTGCTGCTTCATGGAGTTTCGGAAATAGACATCACTTACTTGCAGAGGTCTTACGTTTTTTATTTACCTTTTGGTAGGTGTTTAAATATGCTTTTTAGATGTAATATGCAATACGTTTGCTTGGAAGGAAAGTACACGTGTAAATAAACTTAGATTTATTATCGGAAAAGGCGAACATACATTTTCGTAGCCGGCACGCTACTTATATACGATAATACTCGAGTTGAGTTGTATACAAAATAATAAGTAACATGCAAATGAAGATTCACGGTTGCAGGGATACTGCACTTTTTCTCCCTTTTAAATAACTAGTATAACCAAAATAAAATATCAGTCCTTATGGCTAATCACAAGTCTATCAGGAGGTCTTCTGATCCTGGTAGATCTTCTAAGTGGTGGGACCTCCACCGTAGGCTGGGATACCGGACCTGATTCCGGCATGTGGCCAGAAGGTGCAGCTGGAGTACCTGGTGCCGGGAGACTGGGCATCGTCGATTGGGACTCCACCGGCGTTAGCTCTGAGGCTGGTGACATCACAATTTGAGGCGATGATTCCTTGATCACCGGGAGAGGAGAGGGAGGAGACTGATCCGTTGCTGGCTCAGTCCGAGAAGGTGGTTGCCAAAGGTCAGGTGGGTTGACCTCAGGTGAAGGTTTTACTCTGGACGAAGTCACTGGTTCCTTAGGCAGTAGCAACGACCACTTCCTGAGATGATCGGCATGGCACATTCGATGCTCTTCTACTTCAACTTTGTAGGTGACTGGACTAAGAACCTGCAAAACAACTCCAGGAAACCATTTAATTTTATTGTTTCTGACACTTTTGACCAGCACTTTCTCGCTTACTCCAAAATAACGTTCCGGACCCCTTTAATCTTCAAAACTTTTAGAGATCAACTGCTTTTTGGATAAATGGTCCACTAAATTAGGAAGTAATCCTGTAATTGAATTCCACAAATGTCCCTCCGTTGTCCGAGACTAACACTTCTGGAAGTCCGTATGCTGCCCCTTAGGAAAAAATGCCATAGCTTTGCCATAAAAAAATACCATAACCAGTCTCTACGGCGTTTTGCCTATGGCAAAATTTTTGCCATAGAGCTATGGTAAAGTTTTGCCATAGCACTATGGTAAACTTATGCCATAGAGCTATGGCAAAACTTTTGCCATAGGCAAAACGCCGTAGAGCTATGGTAAATTTTTACCATAGTGCTATGGCAAAACTACTGCCATAGGCAAAACCCCATAGAGCTATGGTAAATTTTTGCCATAGCACTATGGTAAACTTATGCCATAGAGCTATGGCAAAACTTTGCCATAGGCAAAATGCCGTAGAGCTATGGTAAATTTTTACCATAGAGCTATGGCAAAACTATTGTCATAGGCAAAACCCCATAGAGCTACGGTAAATTTTTGCCATAGAGCTATGGCAAAACTTTGCCATAGGCAAAACGCCGTAGAGCTATGGTAAATTTTTACCATAGAGCTATGGCAAAACTTTTGCCATAGGCAAAACGCCATAGAGCTATGGTAAATTTTTGCCATAGCACTATGGTAAACTTATGCCATAGACAAAACCCCATAAAGCTATGGTAAACTTTTACCATAAAGCTTGGGTAAAATATTGCCATAGAGCTATGGTAAACTTTTACCATAAGCAAAACCCCCATAGAGCTATGGTAAACTTTTACCATAAGTAAAACCCCCATAGAGCTATGGCAAAATGTTGCCATAGAGCTACGGTAAACTTTTGAAATAGGAAAAACCCCATTAAGCTATGGGAAAACTTTTACCATATGTAAATGGTATACATATGTAAATTTCGCCATATGGTAAACATTTGCTGTAGAGAAAACAATTGATTAGAAAACAGTGAAATTTATATCCATAAAAAATAATATCAAAATAAATGCAAACACAATAAACTTTAGTTTTTAAAAAGTTGGTATTTAAGATATAGAATCATAACTAATTGAACTAAGTAAAATACTAAAATTTGTATGTCCCCGTATTATCTCAATATAAACTGAGAACTTGTTAGCAAATGTATGTTTTTAATTGCAATAAATCATAAGAATTTAACCAAAAATAATTCTAGATGAATGTTTAAAGCTTTATGAAAATTAACACTATACTATGTAGGAAAATATAAAAAAGTAGGAACGGAAACTGTCACTTTAGAACTGCTTCCACACAAATTTCATGTGTCTAAAAAAACACAAACACAGCATATTTAATCCTACATTCAACTTGTAAAAATCAAACATACTTTTTTTCATCGAAAATTGAATAATTTTTACTTAACAGCAAATTTATAATTTTATTTAAAAGAATGAATAGGTAATATTGCTCGCAGTTACAAAATAAAACATATCAACATACAACGTTGAAACTACCTTTCCCCATTAAAAATAACTAAACTAATCAAGTTTTAAATACCATTTAAAAACAAGACAATAAAAAATAGTTTGATAGTTTTAATTATCATCGCACTGGACCTACACACGAGGGCAATTCGCCACGGGCCACAGTCAAGTTACTAACCGACACCCGAGTAGGCACAATGCAACTTTTAAGGGCGACATTGTACGCAGCGTCGGGACTTTGAAGTATATTTAATGTGTACTCTATTCAAACGGTTTATTATTCGTTGAACATTTTTTAGTTGCAAGAGCTGTTTATAGGTCAGCAGTTATTTTGGCAATGCCCGGACCTGAACCTGGGACCTACCGCATGCAAGACGAACACCTTTACGGCTTGGGCTACCCAGCCCTATCGAGTTGTATGAAATATGGAGTGGAATGCTTACCACACTTGGGCATGTTCATTGCGCTAATCGCCAAATAGAAACAGGCCATTATATCATAGCTGTTCTGGCAATTTAAATAGGGCCCCATGGAAAAGATGGGTCTTGAAAGGGTCAGGATACAATCAACCATCCAGCAGAATCCACCATCTTGCATTGGCTAGGATTACCATCTGCATCTGCCCAAATTTGTCTACCAGCTGCAGTTCCCCAGGAAGATGAGTATTGTGAAATTTTGTCAACAAGTTAAATAGGGCACTTATTTGAATGTCTCCCATATAACTCACTTTTAAAATGACACAATGTTTTGCAATTCAAAAAAGTACAAACTGAAAAAAAAAGAAAAGAACATAAGTAGGTACAAAGCTAAATGTAAAAAAAATTACAACTGATGTTCAAAAAACAATTATTCTATAATACATGCTTGAATGCAACTTTTAAATTTAACTAATAGATTTTTCTTTTTAACAATTTAATGTTGTTATATTAAAAGAAACATTGATAGTTAATTTTTTTTTATTAAATATGAAATGAATTAACAACTATCCACAAAAATTAATAAAAAAGAAATATTTATTAATTGATGGAAATTTAATATTTTTAATGAATGCTATCATTCTGGGACATTTAATACAATTGCTTTACACAGTTATTATAAAATAAATTGTTTTACAATAAATATAATTTAGACGAGGTAAAGTGTCTCCCAAAAGTGATTGTACACATGCAAGAATCAATAAAAAACCTAACTATTCACCATGAAATGTTTTTTATTTTGGCATGAAATTTTTTGTTGACATATTTAAACAGTTCATAACGAATCAGTATAGAATAAATTGTAATTACAATGTAAATATTTTTTTTAAAAATGACAATGAATAAAATGCTGCACAAAAAGATGAGACAAAAGTGATCGTACACTTTAGAAAAACATCACTTAATTTGATAATTTCAAGTTTTTTTTATAATTGTTTAGTATTTAGAAAATCTTTTATTCTTTATACCCGCTTTTAAGCATCTGGGCATATATGTACTAAAGTTTCGGTAATTTAAATTTTAAACATCAATTTGGTTCCATTCTTTGATCCCTTGCTACTTTCAGTTGAATTTTCGATTTAATGTGGCGACTTCTTAAACAAACGCACCTCTAATACTTTTCAAATATGTTCTGAAGGGTTTAAATCCAGTGATTGATGTGGTGTTTTAAGAAATTGAGGGCAATGATACAGGCACCATAAACAAACATTCAATGCCATGTGCTTGGGATCGTTGTCTTGGTTATAATACACAAAGTTGTTTAAAATACCAAATTTTGTGCTGACACTTTTAAATTGTTGTTGAGAATCGTCATATATAACTCTATAATTCATTATTCCCTGAATGAATATTAAATTGCCCACTCCAGTCACTAACATGCACCCCCAAACCACAACACCTCCACTATATGTTTCACTGTTCCAACTAAATTCTTGAGATTAAGTTCTTTATTTTTTCTCTCCATACAATTATGCACCCATCAGGACCAAATATATTAAAATTACTATGTTTTGCAAATAACACATGATTCCAGTAGCTTCCTGGCTAATTTACCATAGTTTTGGCAAAAAGGTCGAACAATTCTGTTCTTCCAACTAACAAACAAATTTCTTCGTGCAGCACAGCCATATAAACCAGCGATCCGATAAGGATTCTACAAATAGTTTCACAAGAATTAGAAGTTCCACACGTTTCATTATAATATGAAGTCAATTTTACTGCACTTAGACACTGTTTTTTGAGAAACTTACTCATGATAATTCGTTGATATCTAGCTAACGAAGTTGAGGACGACCATTACGCGGCTTGTTTTTTTTATCCTTTTTTTTCAGTGTTTTGTTATGCTGCACTGTTGATTGAGGTAGATTAATTACAATAGTGATTCCTTTAAGTGATTTTCTAGATTTAAAATGAAATATAATTAAATTTAAAACACCTAAACTCGTTTCTTTAAGAGCACACCTTATATCTAAGAATAAAGTAAATAGAATAAATAATTGAGAAATTAAATACTGAAATCAAACGATTTTAGTGTGTGTTTTAATTAGAATAAAAAATAAACTGTGAAAATGATGAATTCAAAGAAATAATGTTTTGGCGTACAAAGAAATTTGTTTGCGGATTTGGTAAATAATAAGTTGACGGTGCTTCTGTCGCCAAGGGATTTGGCCTAAAAAACAACAACAACTTGGCGAAACTCGCGTGTTTCCCCATTGCCAGATTCCTTTACGCCGATGCAGTAACCCTAGTTACTTTCGAAAAAATAAACCAGACTCGGGGTTTTGGTTTGCTTTGGGCAACACAAAACAAACTTTATTCTACACAATGGGCTAGTACTTGCAATCCAGTTTAGTTTTGTTTGAATTTTCGTCGCAATAGAGTTACACGAGTGGCAATCCAGTTTAGTTTTGTTTGAAAATTTTCGCACTAGAGCTACACGAGTGGGATTCCAGTTTAATACCGTTTGAAAAATCGTCGCACTAAGGCTACAAGAATGGTTATCCAGTACGCACGCGTTTGGGCTACGGGCAATTTAGTTTAAATTATCGTCGCACTAGAGCTACAAGAGTGAGTGGAAATCCAGTACGCACGCGTTCGGGGCTCCGGCAATGTTTTTTTCTCTAAAAAAACATCAGTATCCTACATGGGGCAGTACTGTAGGGCCCATTGAAAGCCTAAACACTCGTTTGGGGCCCCGGGCAATTTTGTTTTCTCTAAAAAACATCAGTATCCTACATGGGGCAGTACTGTAGGGCCCATTGAAAGCCTAAACACTCGTTTGGGGCCCCGGGCAATGTTTGTTTCTCTAAAAAAACATCAGTATCCTACATGGGGCAGTACTGTGGCCCATTGAAAGCCTAAACACTCGTTTGGGGCCCCGGGGATTTTTAATTTACAAAGTAAATCAAAAATAAATTTATTTAGTTTTGCAAAAAATTCCGAATTTAAATAAGCACCATCCATAATAATCGGATGTTCAAAAGCCAAACGCAAACGAAAAACGAAACCTCACGAAATGACGATAGAACAAAAAGTAATTTATAGAATACAAATAAATCTCACGCGCATATCATCCGCGCAACCTAAATTCCGCGCAAATATCACCAGCGCCAGCGATTGGACAATAATTAATTTAGAACAAAAAATCCCACGCGCCTAACATCCGCTCAAGTATAACCAGCGCCACCTAGCCACAACAAAGATTCCACAACGTATTTCACCAGAAAATGCCGCATCACCAAAAAAAATTGTTTATCGCTCCCAACAAAAGCGCCAAATCCCTTGGCGACAGAAGCACCGTCAACTTAAAATTAACCGCGGATTTCGTGACATTTTTCATTTATTTTTCTGGAAAATACAACTTGATTTTTTTAAAATATTACTCAGATTTATTAAGAACTTTTCAAAGATACTGTTTAAAAATACTAAACTGATAAAATTGTTCATTACGAAGTATATATAACACAATTTCTGCAAGTGTACGAACACTTTTGGAAGACACTGTATATAAACAATATAAGCATTGCACCATGCTTGGACATTTTTGTGTTGTGCCGATAATGTTAAAAAACGATCTACAAACAACAAAAATAATGAGGAAACAAAATAACTTACCTAGTTTATCTTCTTTTCATTCTTCTACACTTTGTTTTTTTATTTTATTAATAAAAAACTTATAAATAATGAGCTTTGGGAGATTAGAGAATTTGAAAAGTAAATAACAAGAACACAATACGGCGGTTACAGCTAAGGAATAGGAATACAGTTATTATCAAAATATTTTGAAATAATATACGGATTTATGGCGAACCATTTATATGTTTTGCTTTAAATATTTTTAGAGCTGTTTTTAGTTAAATTTTTCACTACAATAAACTATATGACATAAGAAACAAGTCTAGAAATACCTTTTCGCTTCGGTTTGGTTTGTTTGAGAGCGCTATGCTCTGTTTATTACGACACGTACAGGGATTAAAAATAAGTTAAAAATTAAAACTACAATAAATGTATCCTAATGTTTAACAATAATTATGGCAAAAAGGATTACAAGTTCGATTTTGAAGATTATTTCTTATTTTTACTTTAAAAAGCATTAAATTACGAAGCCTTGTGACAGGGTTCGATATAGCGTGATCTGCTATCAACGAGTAAATAGTGGTATTTCAGAGGTTTTTAACGATTCAATATTTCTCTACGTGTTTTTAAAGTTATACCTAATAATAAAGAAATACAATATTAGGTTTCTGCAGCTAAAAAGTAATAACCCTTTTCCGATTTTATTAAAACACGTTTTATGCAAATAACATTTTTCGGCGCAAGTCAACGATAAAAAGCCCTCGTGTAACTCTAGTGCGACGATAATTTAAACTAAACTGAAGAAATTTAAAGAAAAATTCTTTCCTACAAATGTTTTGTACTTATTATAAGTATTTTTTTTCATTGTCGTACACGTGGCAATAAAAACATTCAGATATAAAACTAAATTTATTATTGAAACTAGAACCAAAAACACCTGAAATATTTTGTGTGATGTAATGTAATTATAACGAGTTATTCGTTACTTAAAATTTTTATTTTGTAAATTACATTTTCAAAGAAAGTCCATGAAATAATCATCCGATGCCAGGACAGGATTTAATGACAATATGCTGAGACCAAATCGCATTTTGCCATTCATAAAACCTAATAGAAATTTGTCCGACAGCTTGATTTTTGATGACGAACCATATTATCGATATAACAATGAATTCATAAGTTGTTCAACAGATAATTTACAGCAACTCTTATATTAGAATATTTGTTATACGACGAGTCCCCTTATATTGAAACACCATAGCCAAATACTACACGCTGTTAATGTTAAGCCTAACTTGCACCTGCAATTTTTCCTTTGCCAAAATAAAACAAAAAATTCACGTTGTACGAAGCTTATATATGTGCATTCATTTATTAACTATTAGTAATTTTAGTAAAAAATGAATTATTTGTTTTATAATTCATTACACAATTGAATCTACGCGTTCTTATACATTCAGGTTCATTGGCATTTGAGTAATATTTTTGTATGTTGCATCGCTATAAGAAATTCATGATCTATAAAAAATTCCCACACATATATGGTACATTGCAATGCTTGATGCTTCAGTATACATTTACATCACTTTAAAATATAGACGACGTATTGTTATGTTGTGTTCCCATAGGCTTGCCTTAGATTTATATTACCTTACCATAAGAATATGATGTGTTTCCATAGACTTGCCATGTGCATGGTACTTTACCATAAGCTCGATATAACCCTAAGGCAGTTATGGCACTTTACCATATAGACGACGCATGTTTATTATGTTCCCATAAGCTTGCCATAGATATATATTGCCTTACCATAAGCTTATGGTGTGTTTCCATAGACTTGCCATAGGTGTATGGAACTTTACCATAAGCTTGCCATAACCTATGGCATATTCCCATAACCATGCCATAAATCTATGGTGCGTTCCCATAAGTATATGGTACATTTCCATAAGAGAACCATAGCTTATGGTACATTGCCATACGATTACCATACAAAATCTTATGGTTTCCATAGGTTACCATAGATTCCCATAAGGTTTTCTATGGCAATTTTTCCTAAGGGGCAACTAGAGTTCTTAATTTATTAACAGTTAATTGAGCAGTCATTGTTCTCATGGGGAACACTTCTATCCACTTGGAATAAGTGTCTACCACACACAAAAGATAGTATCCTTCATTTGTACGAAGCAGTTGTTCGCTGGTATCCTTAGCAAAATCTATATGGATACGCTGCCAAGGATGTTTAGTAATTGGCCAAGGGCTATAGAACTTTTGGGGCGGAGTTTTGACAGCTCTGGCAAATTAGACACAATTTGATGTGATTTTCGATGTCGTCAATTTTGTGCCACCACACATAACTGCGAGCAAGCATTTTAGTCCTCGTAATTCCATTATGACCTTCGTGTAGTAAATTAAGGACTTTTTCTTTAAGGTTTGCTGGAATGATTACCCTAGTACCCCACATTAAGCATCCGTTTTCTGTGGTAATTTCATTTTGTCTTATTTTGAAGGGAGTTAGGTTATCAGGAACTTTATTGGGCCACCCGTGCATAGTATATTGCCAAACTTTTAGCAAGATTAAATCTTTCTTACTTTCACGGGCTATATCATCTGCTGTTAAAGGGTTGTCCGTTGTGTCGGATTCAAAAAACGCTAAGCAATTTTAAACATAGTATATAGCCGACCAGTCATTAGACAGAGCCCCCTCATCAGATGTAAGAGGAAGCCTCGATAAAGCATCGGCGTTTGCTATGTCTGATCCCTTTTTGTAAATTATTTTATAGTCATATGCTGACAGCACGATTGCCCAACGTTTCAGCCTGTTACCGCCGGCAGTTGTTACCGCCGGAATGCTCTTTTTCTCCCCAAAAATTGTAGTTAAAGATTTATGGTCCGTGAATAGTACAAAACTTTTACCGAATAAGTATTTATGAAATTTTTTTACGCCAAAAATTATAGCAAGTGCCTCTTTTTCTACTTGTGAATATTTCTTTTCCGCGTCCGATAAGGTTTTAGAAGCGTATCCCTACTAAAAATGACCCATAGAGATCAATACAAAAACCTACCGACATCAATACAACTCTATTGATTTCTATGGATGCACCTACTGATATCGGTACATGCTACTGATCTCTATTGATATCGGTACCCTACTGATTTTATTCTCTACTGATATCAATACAGATCTATAAACATCAATACAAGAGATATCAGTAGAATACCGATCTCTATAGATATCCATAGACTTTTTCCGACATCAATAGGAATGTGGTCAGTAGAATTCCGGTTCTTATGGATATCCAAAGAACTCTACAGATATCAATAGACTTGGGATCGATAGGATTTCGATCTCAATGGATACCTATAGACCTTTACAGATATCAATAGGAGTGTGATCAATAGGATCTTAATTGAGTATCCGGGTACTGTGGTTTCGGTTTTATTCACATTCTTTTAATAGTAATTTTTTTAACCCTACAGTTGTTATTTAAACATACAAACACTTTTAAACTACCCCCCCCCCCCCCAGTTTTAAGCCATCTCCTTTATTGAAAATAAGTAACAAATAATTGTAAAATATATGCTTCTACAAGTTTTTTTTTTATTATCTTACGTGCGGCTGAAAGTGGTATAAAGTAAATACTCTGCCAATTTCAAGTGTCAAAATTTTTGAATGAAAATTACTTTTAACTTTTACTTAAGCAATGCAAGTAGAAAAAAATACAAATAAATTACAAAATGTTTCTATGGGTTGAGTGACAGATTATTTGACCCCCCCCCCCCAAGGATCGATCTTATGCTCAAATTTCATTTTAAAGAACCAAAATAAATTGAATTATACATTAATTGCTTAATTATACATTAAATTGTTACCTCAATTTCATTAATTGGTTAAATTACATTAGAAGCAAAATTCTCCCAGCAAAATTACTTGGATAAATGATTAATTGGTAAGTATTAATTCGTACTAAAATTTATGAATTATTTGGAAGAATTTCTTCAAAAAATAATATAATTATAGTTTTATAATTTATGCGTCCAAACTTTTAAACAAATCGTTACGAGGGGATTATAACGTTCCAGAGATTTTGCATACAACGCATGAAACTTATTTAGTATTAAACTTGCAACATTTCTAAATCTTTTTTTAAAAATAATTTTAATTTTAAAAGTCACACAGCGTTCCAAAAAATAGTAAAAAATAAGAAAGAAATCTTCACGTGGGGATCATATTGTTCTTAAGCCTACAAATGGAACTATGCCTAATTAGTAATTTAGAGCTAATTCTAGCAATTTTTATAACTTATTTAGTACTCTAATGAATATTTTATTTCTAAACTATCAAATATATATAATTTTATGTATATTTTTAGCTTTTATACAACATTAATTTTATTTTATATTAGTTGTCACGTGTGTTAGGTATTTTCCCGTTTATGGTGTTAGAGAGAGATATAAAACACTACATATCAACGAACTGATGCATACGATTAAAGAATATAAACTTTTTTTTAAAAAATTCAATTTTTTTTTAAGCATTTATTTTTTGCGGGATACTTTTTTTAGTTAATTAGTAACGTAAAAACTTAAAAAGTGGAAGGTCAGTTTAAACTTTATAATTGTTTCTCACTTAAAATGAAATATACCTACTGGTTTTTTTTAAATACATCCCAAATAGTCAAATCGAAACAATTTTCTACTATTGACTGTCTTAATTATGTATATTTTAAACTAAAAGCTTAAGAATGTCGAGCGTGAAACTTTTTAGTAACCAGTCAACTTATTTCATGAAATATGCATTTAAATAAATGTCTCATTTTAAAGTACTATTGTTAATTTAATTCAATAAACCATCGTTTGCGCAATGATCTACAAGTCTTTTAATTAAGATTATTGATTTCTATAAAATAAAATATTCATTATCTTGTCGATCCTGCTAAACCGTCGGCTTCAAACAGAATTCGCATTCTTTGCCAAACATCATTGAGTTTTATTCGGTTACGAACTTTACAAAAAGTAATGGTTGACAAGTTGAAAGTTAGATTATAATGCACATTAGTCACTGACAATGTAAAATAAGTATAAAAAAAACAAAACAAATATTGTTTTGGAGAGCGAAAACCCACCAAGTTGCCCCAAGACTACTCCTGAGCTTCAATGTGAAAAATACTTTGACTGTTTTGTCTTTATATAAAATGTTTTTATTTTAATTTAAAGTTATTTAGCTTGGCTTAAACACAAAAAAAATGAAAACAGCTCTTATAATAAAAAGATTAAAACAAATTAAAGTTGTAAATTACAAAACGAATTCCATTAACTGTTATTATTAACTGTTGACTTGCATAAGAATTGTTTACATTTTTTTTTATAAACATGACTTTGGCCTAACTTAAATTGTGGCTTTAAAATAATTTTTCATACTCTAGACGAATTAATATTCTTCAAAAAGAAGAATAAAGAAAAGGAGAAAGGTAAGTTATATTGTTTTAAAACATTTTTATCGTAAATAAGAACAGATTTCGGGTTCGCAGATCGCGTGACGCATGAGTAGCATGCCTCACTGAATACATGTTTTTGAAATGAATGAATGCACTTATTTAAAATAAAGAGTGCGATGCAATGGTATTAAATTTATCTTTAAAGATAACATTATAGTAAAAAAGTTATAATTATAGTAAAATAGTTAACACTTCGCCAAAAACAATTTTTAGTAGTTAGTTTTGTTTGAATTGTTTATGAATGAGATGTGTTGACAAATTTCTTATATAATAGAAATTTTCAAGTGTAAAATAATTGTATTAATTGTTACACATCGTTTTAAATAAAAAATTTTTATTTGATGTTCATTTAATTTGTATAAAACCATTTAAAAATTCTTTCTCAAATTATTAGTATTTTATTATCCTATTATAATACTTATACTTTTTTTTATACTTTCTTTCTAGCTTAAGTTCATCATTACAAAATATATGTATAACTTAAAAATAAGATAATCTGGGAGACGGTTTTTGATTAAACTCGCTCCAATTAAACTTAATGTTTTAAAGTTATACATTATCCACATCACTGTAGGCTGAATTCCCGCTGCAATTGAGGACGGAAGAAAAATGCTGTAATTGCAGTTGAGGATGGAAAAATGCTGTAATTCAGCACCGAAATCTACCTACCGATTGAGCGTCTCTACCTAAATCTACATGTGAGGGTCACTACCTCTTTTCTATAAAAAGGAACTCCTGTGAAGACTAAAGCATTTAGCAAGTAAGTGTTGTAGCTTTATAAGTAAGTATTGTAGCTTTATAAGTAAGTGTTGTAGCTTTATAAGTAAGTGTTGTAGCAAGTGAAATTACAAAGTGAAGTACTGGTTAACAGGTTTTGCATGTAACTTAAAAAAAACTATTGCTCGAATTTTAACATTGTACGAATCAAATCAGATTTAACAAAATTTTTAATATATCCTGATATAGCTTAAAATTATCAAGTTATCATGGAGAGTAAATTACTATATTACCTGGTTATAGGGTCATTCAAGAGACCGCACTATTTATGACGTTATAAACATGGATAAATATTAAGTGTAGTAAATCGTGAAAATACGGATGATTTACTCATATTAATAATTATTATTAATTCATTATTATTAATTATTAATTAAGTTAAAATGAATTTTTCTTTCAGAAGGCATTATGTACATCAAATAAACATGTTTATAGCATTATAACCAATGAGTTAATTAAAAAAAATTCTTTATAAGCACAATGTTATAAAAATACAAAAATGAAGAACGGAGATCTCGACTGACCTTCTCGTCAGGGGTTCTAGCCAGCCAAGACCTCTGGTGGCGTTTCTGAAATGGACTGCCCGCTGTAAGCAGAAACGGCAGTCCACAGACCCCGGCGAAACCAAACATAGAGGGAAACAAATACTTACCAAGCCCGATCATCCAACGGTAAGTATGAGGATGACCGTACTCGGTAGACATATCAAACAAAAGCATCGCGCCGCAGAAATTGCAGCTCCGCACAAAATGAGTAAAAACAAAAATTTAGAATTTGAAATTGCAATAGTAATCTGGAAGATTATTCATTGATAAATTGTATTTAAGAATATTAAAAGCATAATCTCAATCAACCTTGTTGTTACAATTTTTTTTTTAATTCTATTAACCTGTGAAAAGAATATATTGTATAAAATTTATCAAATCTATCAAAATTAGAATGACTGATCAAATCAAAATTAAAATCAAGTCTTTTATCATAAACACCAATCTTTACACTGTTTTCAGAAATAGTAGGTAACATTAAGATCTAGATATTAGGCTTGTTGAAAACAGTGTAAAGATTGGAGTTTATGATAAAAGACTTGATTTTAATTTTGATGTGATCAGTCTTTCTAATTTTGATAGTAATATTTACTTTAATTTTCTACAATGTATTCTTTTCACAGGCTAATAGAATTAAAAAAAATTGTAACAACAAGGCTGATTTAGATTATTCCTTTAATATTCGTAAACACAATTTATCAATGAATAATTTTCCAGATTATTGCTGCAATTTCTGCGGCACACACACACAATGCTTTTGTTTGATATGTCTACCGAGTACGGTCATCCTCATTCTTACTGTTGGATGATCGGGCTTGGTAAGTAATTTTTTGTTCCTTTATGCTTGGTTTTGGAGGCGTCAGGGTCTGTGGACTGTCGTTTCTGCTTACAGCAGGGTCAGCAGGCAGTCTATTTCAGAAAACGTCTCCGGATGTATTGGCTGGTTAGACTCCCTGACGAGAAGGTCAGTCGAGATCTCCAATCTTCATTTTTGTATTTCTATTTAAATTATATTGTACAATAAAGCTGCTTTCAGCGCTATTTTCTTTATGATTTTGTTTTTTATTTAATTTAAATTCTTACTTGTTTATATACAAAATGTTATAACATTAAGGTATATAGAAGATTCAAGGGACCAAACATTTATGGTGTTGTTAACAAGTTGCTATTATAACAGAGTTTGTCTGTATATGATATTTGATTTTTTAGAAAGATTTCATTTCAAACTTGCTGAAATTTTATTACCATAATAAGTATTTATATTTATATCCAGTGCCAAATACGGCATGTGCTGTTGCATACAACTTATATTAGATTACTTTTATCATGTCCAAATCTCATAAGAGTTGATAACCATAATGCCAAAGTTGGTTAATCATATACTTATTATTTGAACCAATATCAGTTCCAAATCAAGTTTCATCCGATATTGTTCCCTATATTATATATGCAGGTATATTGCACTGTACGCGGAAAAGAGACCTTTCAGAAAAATCGTCTGAAGTTTATTTTTTCTATTGCATTGTATGATAGAAAAAAATAACGATTCACTTACTGCATTCCAACTATTCTACCAATTGATTTAATTTTGGCCTTAATTGCTAGATATTTAAATATTGAATATTATAGCATTTACAACTCAAAAAAGTCAAATTTGTGCGATAAATCACTTTTCTGCGTACAGTGCGTTATATTGAACTTGAATTACATGCATGTTTCTTGAATATTGTATAAGCCGACCTTTGGTTTTCGGTGATATTCTCAAAGATCAAAAGTTAAATATGGAACTGGACAACAATATAAATAGAGTAGGTAAGTTATCGGCAGATCTCTGCCAGTTGTACATTCCATTGTTCGACGGATATAGGTATAGGTCTAGCGATCTATAGAGATAAGCACCTACACTCTTGAAACAAACAAGCGATTTTAACTCAGTCTGAGTTAATTTTCACTCCTTTCCAGTGCCGAAAATGCACTTATCCTATACGAGTGAATTTCACTCGTTTTGCGGAGTTGGTTTTTCACTCCTTTCTGAGCGGTCATTTTCGCTCCTTTTTGGATTAATTTCAGATGCCAGCCGAGTGTCTTTTCACTCCTTTTTGAGGAGCTTTTTTTCACTCCTTTTTAGATTAAAACTACTATGAGTGACTTCCTACTTCTTATTTTAAGAACCTAATTGCTTTTTTCAGCCATATTTATTCATATATTAACTATAATGAGTAATTTCCTTCTTATTTAGAGCATTAATTTGTATTGATACTTTTTAACCATATTTAAACAGATAATTTAATAACCAATATTTTTTTTTAATTATAAATTTTCCACCGTTTATCAAATTGATTTTAATGTATTTTCCAGTTCCATGTCTTTTTTTACATTACGTATTGTACTTAATAAACATTATATACTGAATTGTTATAGTTTAGAAAATGCAATAATTGATTTTATGTACACAAATTCATTTAAACGTAGGTAAACATATAGATTACTTGATAAATATTATGAAATTTCATTTTTTAAGATTTTTTCTAAAGCACCTTTTTAATAAAAAAGAAGACTGTTTTGTGTTACTTTCTCCAAAGAGTCGAGTTTAAAAGATGTTTTTATAATTTTAAGAACATTTATTTTGAAAATTGAAAAGTAAGGTGGCAAAAAAATCAATATATTTTAATTCTATGTTAGACTTACTTGTTTTACAATATTGATTGAATATCTACAGTGTTTCAAAACATATCTTTATTTACAACAATAAATAGAAGAAAAGCTAGCAGTTCTATATTAATAAAATCAGAGGAAAATGTTATTTTTAACCAAAATTATAAAATATTTATTTCAGGCTTATAGCTAAAAAAAATATTATATTTTGGATTTAACAGATTCTTTTCAAACAAAAAGAATTATGAAATTATTTAAACAAAACACAAAGCAAAGTTTTCTGCACAATATCAGATGGACGGAACGCACGGTGGGATGGGGGAGCCACAACATAATCCGAGGGAAGACAGGCCGGATCTCGCAGGGAGGACCTCCGGCAGCACTTCAGAAGATGATAGAGAGCCTAAATAAAAGAACGAACATGTACTTCGTACAAGTATATAAGAGTGGCGACACTATGGAGTGACTGGCAACCGGCTCTCCACGATCTTGCCCGGTTCGTGCCATCCTAGAATCGTTATCGCTTTTAACGGCGCCAAAGCTAAACCGAAACTGAAGTTATATTCACTCAGGATCCTGACGGGGGAAATTTGTATCGGATTCTTTTGGATAGTACTCGATTTCAACTTAAAGAAAAAGCTTAGCGCTTTTTTTTTTTTTTTGTTTTAGAAAATTTTGTTGTGTATAACATTGATTTTTTCTCTTGTTTCTAACAAAACAGTTCGAAAAACTTTGGATTTTCAATAATTTTGTATTTATACATTTCCTTTTATTTTAAAACTTCACTTTACATCCATGTACGATTTTTGGAGATATCAGATTTTAACAATAAAAAACGCCTACATCTAAAACAAATTAGGATACTTTTAAAGGTTTATTTTAATATATTTAAAAACAAAATAAATTATTTAGCCTAGAATACCTATTTTTCTACTTCATAAACTCCATACAAAACCTTTTTAAAATTGAATTATTTACATTATAGCGATTATTCTTCTCAAGAGAGAAGAATAATCGCTATAATGCAAATAATTCAATTTTAAAAAGGTTTTGTATGGAATTTATGAAGTAGAAAAATAGGTATTCTATGCTAAATAATTTATTTTTTATGATTTTCTTATGCATTTGTGAATTTCATTATGTAGTCAAGTGCATTTTAAATTATTTTAGAACAATATACCATATCCAAATTTATGATTTTAGAAATAATAAGGGCTACTGTAAAGGCTACGAAGCACTTAATAATAAACTCACTTTTAAAGAAATCGTATTACATGTTACTTTTTATGTTGTATCTTAAAGCGAAAAAAGACATATGGATATAATTATTAAACACTTAAAGTATCTTTAATAATTCATAAATTATTTAATGTAATCATTTAAAATCACAAAATAGGTTTTAGGTACAACCTTAACTTTTTTCAACCTTTACTTACGATAAAATGCATTAAATAAGTTTTAAAATACAAAAATAGCACATTCCCGAATAACACTCAATGCCGTAACATACATTCATTTGTTTACGTTTTAAAAGAGCGCCAACACTTGAAGCCAACTAGCGCCAAAACGTGGCCAAATATCGTCTGCACGCAAATTCCAAAAATTGCCTTTTTCACTTAAAATAACAACTATTTTTAGCTTTTACGAATTCATAGTCATTCATTGAATATAATACTATGATAAATAGTACTTAAAATTACAGTTATTAAGATTATTATTAACGAAAACTCGATAAATAGACAATGCAAGTTGGAACAATTCTAAAAAAAACTTAACTTACACACCTTAAAACTTGCTAAATACAAAAAATACTTAGTGAAAAATGTAGCTCAGACAATTCCTTATCCATAATATACAATATAAAAGTTAAACATATCTAAAATTTTGCAGATTAAGCAGATTATCATAGAACGCTCATAATTTCAATCAACGCGCTATGAAGAAAAAATACAGTGGTCGAAAAAGTTGGAAAACGGAAGTGGAGCACAGCCGATCGGCCAATGAGATTGCAGATTCTTGCCTGCGTGCAATCGGCAGGGAGGTTTGGTGTCGCCACTCTGTATAGTACTTACTATTTATCGAGGCACCCTAGAAGATGAGAAGGGACGTCAGGAGTTCACCTAGGACAGGGACCAGGGAGGACCACTGGTAACTCTACGAGAGAGAGAGAGAGGGGGGACCCGGTGGAAATCTGGCAGCGATTCACCTTGGGCAATCCGGACAGGGACCTTCCAGCAGAAACAAGAAGCTCACAAACCTATTAATGGATTGCAAAGCAAATCTTGGATTATTCTGAATAAATTTCACTGTTGCTGTTGATTTAGTTTTACAATGACTTTAAAAAAGGTTAAGTTAACTATTAAAATTTTAATAGAACTAAACTCCTTTGTGCAACAGCGCGTTAGTATGCCAAGGCCTGCTGCGTCCATTTCAACTTACGTGACCAAGGGCTTAAATAACTTAAAAAGTAAATTAATTTTTGTCATATATTGTTTATAAATATAGTTGGAACTAATAAAACATTAAATTATAGTGAATATGTCAAAATTAAGTACTTTTATTACAAGATTTAAAACTTCTCATTTTTGCATTTTCGTGATATGCATATTTACACACCAATGATTTTACACAAACAATACAATACATCACTGACTACTCATTAAAGTTTCCAAACAATTTTTTTTAAATAAGTAAACTCTTATCAAAAGTAAACAATAAAAAAACATACTTTAATAAATCAAATGAGTGTATCAGAGGGAGACACGGGTACCAAACTTTGACTGCCAGAAGCCTACAAAAAAATTACATTTAATAATTATGAAGGAAAAATACATTGATTAAACACAGATCAACAATATCATATAAAAAAAGAGTGATTATATTACAAGTCCTATTTGCCTTTTTTTGTTATTGAATGGTTAACATGTAGATCAAAGTAAAGATCAGGCAACCTTAAGTCATTCAGAAATTGCGTAGAGCATACATACAGTTTGCTGACTGTTGTAATATCATATTCAAGTTGCGTCAGCCTCTGTATGATGTAATATCTTATTTCATATTGCATCATCTTTATAATGTAATGTTATTTCATCAGCCATTCCATGTTTAATCTCATTGGTTGTTTAGTTTGATTATGTAACCAAGCTTATAAATAGATGCGTGTTGTGTTTCTTTTGCTCTTCTAATAAACTCTTTCTTAGCTGACTGACGGCCGCTATTTTATTTAACATGGTAGTAGAGCGTGGTTTTTGATTTATTGCCTCGGCGGGCGTTTAGCGGTAGTAATTCGGAAAAAGACTTTTGCGCGTGGGTGGAGAACTTTTGAGTTGCTCGTATTTGTTTCGATAAATAATAATGGCCTTGATCGCGCAAACAGACTCTTGTGGAATTGTTGCTTTTGACGGCAGTAACTACCCTATGTGGGCCCGGAGGGTTGCGGCTGTTTTCGCGGCTAAGGAATCGGATGAATTTCTGGAAGAGGAGCCACCGGCAACTGATGCGGATTTGCAGAAAAAGGCAAAAAGAGCTTATGCTCTTTTGATGTCATTTCTGGATGATCGGATATTAGCATCTATGAGTGAAGAAAACACTGCAAAACTTCTATGGAATAAACTGAAAACTTTATATGAATCGAGAGGTGCCGTAAGTCAAATATTGACTAGGAAGAGACTTGCCGTTTTGAAAAAGAGTCGTGATGTGCCTATGATGAGTCATCTTAGTGAAATTACTAAGTTAGTAACTGACCTTAAAGTTTCCGGAGTAACAGTGAGTGATGCAGATATTATAGTTTATATGTTGATGTCGTTGCCGCCTGAATACGAGAGCATAAAGTGTGCTTTAGAAAATCAACCTGACACTAATTTAACTGTGAACTTTGTTACACAACGTTTACTGGAAGCAGAAATGATGCTGCGGGAAAACAAACATTCCTCGGTGTCTTCGAATGTTAATCAAAGCGCTGCCTTTTCTGCCAAAAAGGAGATCACATGTTTCAAATGCAAACGAAAAGGGCACTACGCAAAGAACTGTGGATTAAATAATAAGACTTGTTACAATTGTGGTAAGCGAGGCCACGTTCGTAAATTCTGTAAAGCGGCCGATTCGGGTAACGGACAGTCTGACAGTGTGAAACATGCGTCCACAGCAATTACGTTTATGGCCGGTGAAGTGAAAAGTAAGAATTTTATTGTTGATTCCGGTGCCACGTCTCACATGTGCTCAGTTAAAAGCTGGTTTACATCCTTCAACAAATCCTCTGGTACTGTACAATGTGCTTCAAAAGGTGAACTGTTGGTGATAAAGGGCAGAGGGACAATCAGCGGACATTTAAGTGACGGTACTCGGATTGTTCTTGAAGACGTGTTATACATTCCAAACTTGAATGGTGAACTAATTTCAGTTAAACTCATTGAAGCTGCTGGCTATGGTGTATCTTTTAAAGATGGAAAAGTTTTCCTTGATACAGGAAACAAAGATCTTATTTTTGGCGTTCGAAATGAGTGTGGACAATATGAAAGTGAGTTCATTCCGGACTCTTCTTTGGATATTGCTCTGAATGCTGACGAAAACCTGTGGCATCGCCGTTTAGGACATTCATGTGATAGTGTGCTAAAAGAAATGGGTCTTCCACTATCTCAAAACTTTTGTGAAATATGCATTACCGCCAAACAGAGTGCAGCACCTATGGGGAAAGGCCCAAGACGTAGAGAGACACAGCCCATGGTCATGATACATACTGATATATGTGGACCTATATCGCCAACTACAGATTCGGGTGACAGTTATTTTATGACAATAGTGGATGACCATTCAAGGTTTATGGAAGTTCGATTGCTAAAGAAAAAGAGTGATGTGGTGCATGAGCTAAAAATGTTTTTCAAAATGAATCCAAGTGTAAGGAAAATGCGATGCGATAATGCCAAGGAGTACGTTTCCGGTGAACTACTAAAAGTGGTGAAAGAAGCTTGTGTGGAAATTGACCCATCTCCTCCTTATACAGCTCCTTTGAATGGCTCAGCTGAGCGCGCGAACAGAAGCCTTTTGGAAAAAGGGCGGGCACTCATCTACGAAGCAAATTTAAGCAAGAAATTCTGGGGATATGCCATTCTAACAGCTGCTTATTTACACAACAGAATTCCCAGCCAATCGATCAATAACCTTACGCCATACAGATTGAAATTTTCGAAGGACCCAGATCTAAAGAATATTCGAGTGTTTGGTTGTGACGCCTACATGTTGGTCCCGAACTCTCAAAGAAAGAAATTAGACCCCAAATCGAAGAAGATGCTGTTCGTTGGATATTCTACTATGGGATATCGCCTAATGGATCCAGTGACTGGACGTGTTGTAGTATCGCGAAATGTAAAGTTCAATGAAGAAAGAAAAGATAACAACTGGAGATCCGTTTCACAAGATTTGGACCCAATAAACACTCTGAATGATTCCAACGATGACTTAAATGAAGGCAGCGATGTAGAAAGTGACGTGGATACTGCGGATAATCATCAAATAGAAGATGGGGATGAAGACGTCGAACCGGAGCCAAGGAGATCCAGTCGACCAAGAAAAAAACCTGCTCGATATCCACTGCCCGAAGCCTATGAAGCAATGACAACAATTCAAGAAACTCCCTCATTTGAAGACATTGCAACCTTGTCAAACGCCGACCAGCTGCATTGGAAAGAAGCCATGGACGAGGAAATAGATGCAATGAAGAAGAATGATGTGTGGGAGCTGGAAGATTTACCGGAGGGAAAACGCGCCTTATCCTGCAAGTGGGTTTTCCGGCAGAAACGGGATGGAAAGTTCAAAGCTCGTCTCGTCATACGTGGTTTTATGCAGCAAAAGGACGTCGAGTACTTTGAAACCTATGCTCCTGTTATTAGTATGCCAGCTTTACGTTTAGTGCTTGTGATTATTGTACAAGAAAATCTTAGTGTGCTTGTAATGGATGTGAAAACAGCTTTCTTGAATGGTGATTTACAAGAAGTGATTTTTATGGACCAGCCGCAGGGATACAACGACAACAGTGGCCGAAAATGCAGGCTTAAGAAAAGCTTGTATGGCTTAAAACAGGCCCCTCGACAGTGGTTCTTAAAATTTCTTCAATTTGTGTCAAAGATAGGTTTTAAATCGTTGATTTCTGAACCTTGCATATTATTAGGGAAACAAGAGGTAGGAAAGTGATAATTGCATTGTATGTGGATGATCTTTTATTAGCTGGATCTGATATTTGCGAATTAAATATTATTGTAGAATTATTATCTAGTGAGTTTCAAATGTCTAAAACAGAAAATGCATCTGAGTTTTTAGGTATCAGAATGGAATTCACGTTGAACACACTGTGTCTAAATCAAGTAAATTTTATCGAAAAATTACTTAAGCAGTATAAAATGTCGGAGTGCAAGCCTAGCGCTGCTCCTATGGAGGCAAAAGCAACAGTAGCTGATTTTCAGAATGGAAAGCTATTTAGTGGCCCCTATCGCGAGTTGATAGGTTCACTTTTATATCTGGCACATGCAACAAGACCAGACATTATTTTTGCAGTGAACTGTCTCAGTCAACTCCAAGAAAATCCTACTGAAAGTGCCTGGTTAGGATTAAAAAGAATCTTAAGATATTTAAAGGGAACTATAAACTTTAAAATTGTATATAACAAGTGTGATTCCAAGTGCTTTAACTTATCAATGTATGTAGATGCCGATTTTGGAGGAAATCCAGATAGGAAAAGTTTGACAGGCTTTGTAATAATGTTAAATGGTTGTTCAATAATGTGGTCCTGTAGGAAACAAAATTGTATTTCCCTATCGTCTACTGAAGCTGAGGTAATAGCTCTGGGAAAAGCTATGCAGGATCTTTTATGGTTAAAAACCATTGTTAGTGAAATTGTTAATGTTTCAAACATAATAGTGTATGAAGACAACCAGTCTTGCATAAAAACCGTTACAAATGAAAATAGCATCGGTAGGTTGAAGCATATGGATATTAAGTTGAAGTTCATAAGAAGTACCTTAATTGAAAATAATATTAAAATTGAGTATGTTAGTTCAAATATGCAAATTGCTGATATGTTTACTAAATCTTTGCCTAGATCAAAATTGAATGAACTTTTGCCTTTATGTTGTTTAAAAAGTTAATATGTTTATAATTTGTCGCGTGCGATTAAGGGCGGGTGTTGTAATATCATATTCAAGTTGCGTCAGCCTCTGTATGATGTAATATCTCATTTCACATTGCATCATCTTTATAATGTAATCGCATCCAGTTATTTCATCAGCCATTCCATGTTTAATCTCATTGGTTGTTTAGTTTGATTATGTAACCAAGCTTATAAATAGATGCGTGTTGTGTTTCTTTTGCTCTTCTAATAAACTCTTTCTTAGCTGACTGACGGCCGCTATTTTATTTAACACTGACTTACAATGTCTATCGATTATGAAGCTGGAAAATTGTTAAACCTAAAAGTTAATTACCTCAAACCAGGAATTTTTGACTACTAATATTCACAGCGATCAGATGCAATTCGTCAATAAGATCATACAAAAAAATACCTTTCTCTTATTTCTGAAGCCTGTAACTGGCAACAAATCTGCTAGCATTAGCTAAGCACCAAAGTTTTCTAAGAAAGTGGAGAGGAAAAAATAAATATGAATAAATGAGGTAAAACATTAAAAAAAGATATTTCTAAAACCTAGAAACTATCAGTTTAATTTGAAATTGGATATGCAGACTTCAGTGTTGCATATTTTTTTGGATTAAATTATTTAAAATAACATTGCCAATGGCATATGACGAGAATTCCAACTACAAATAGAATGAACAGTAATTTCAATTTATCGTGTTCACATTAATGAGGTTTGCCTGCAATTGTATGTAGTTAACACAGCCGCAATATGTCTAAATATCATACAACATTTATAGGACCCTTTAAATTGAATTAATATTGGCATAGAATAATTAAAAGTATTTTTACCATCTCTATCAACAGAGAACCTCTCCTTTCTCGTACATATTCCATTCTGATGAAAATTAAATGCATCAACCTGAAAGTAATCAAACAGCATATAACTAGAAAGTTTTAAGATAATATTGAATATATAAAAACAGATCTAATGCATTAATCTATTTAATGTTTGAATTTAATTAAGTTTGAATTATTGTCGCACAAAAGCTACACGAGGGCTATTGCCGACTGGCGTCGTACTTTAGAACTACAGTCAGGTGACGAGGCGACACCAGAGTAGGCACCCAACGCAACCGTTAATGGCGACATCGTACAAAGCGTCGGGACTTTGGAGGGTATTTAAAGTGCACCTCCTCTACACGGGGTACTGTTCTTCAGACATTTTTGGCTGCACAGGCTGTTTATAGATCGGCAATTATTTTAGAGATGCCCAGACCTGGGAAGAACACTTTAGGTCCTCAATTATGAATTTTTTACCATTCAGACTATTGGCCAGTTCAGATCGTAGTGCGTCAGTGTGAGTTACGACTGTGTGAGTGTAAGTTGATCAATTCACAGGAGAAGATGAAACTCACAGTACAGCAGAGAGTGTTCATTGTAGAAAATTACATTAAAACGAATTCATGGAAAAAATTTGACCAGTTGTTTGTTCAAGAATTTAAATGTGTAAAAGGGCTTAAAAAGAGTACTATGCAACAAATAGTTACGAAATGGCGTCAGACAGGATCTGCTGTCAACAAGTTCAAAAACATTCCGAAACGGGTCTGAACACCAGATTCTGGGTCTTGCAATCAATTTAGAATGTTTTGCATTAACAAAAACAAAAAGGTCCGATTCTTTACGATAAATAACAACCGAAATAATCACTAGTGGGAACTTTTTTGATCAGGTTAACAAACCTTGTTTATATTTCGATTTAACTAGCTTTTCAAACCATAGCGTAGTTGCCGGCAAATAAGTCGCCAAGCGTTTGTTTGGGCTTAATATTGAAGCGATCAATAGCTTCATGTTAGCAAACCTGTTTTTGTATAACTATGCACACTATTATTAATATATGTATCAAACTGATCGCATTTAGAATTAGCTAGTCCGAGTTTCAAAATAAATAACATGAATAATCGGAATAAAACAGAACTTACCAAGTGGTTTGTTTACATGATGATTCTATCTTCTTTCACGGCTTAACTGTATTACTGACTACCCACGGCGCTAATACAGTTAAGCCTTTCTTCTTTTTGATTGCGAAAATTCCTCACTGCGGCCATAAAAAGAAACATAAAACATTTGGCCATAAACAACTAAGAAAAAAAACTAACACAATTTTTAAAAAAATAAACAATATTAATAAAAAACAAGAATAAATTGGCTATTCCATTCTAAACAAGATGGCGAGGATTTCTTCTTTAAAGAACACCACCGGCTCGCATCGCGTGACCAAATTGGACCAATGGCAAGGTTTTAAAATCTCTCTTTCAAAAGACGAAATGAAATTCACTACGAAAAAGAGTGAATTGCATTTCACTCGTTTGAAGAGTGATTAAAAAATTCCTCTTTTTCCACAAAGTGTTCTTTTTTGAGCGAAAAATCACTCAGAAGGATTGATTGTTGTTGAAATATATTTCGCTCTTTTTTTGAGTGAAAAATTCACTCTTTTTGAGCGAAAAAGCACTCAGAAGGATTGATTGTTGTTGAAATATATTTCGCTCCTTTTTTGAGTGAAAAATTCACTCTTTTGTTTTAAGAGTGTACATTGCGTAAAAAATAACTTTTTTGAGGGAAAAATAATGTAAATATAGTTGAACCTCGATTATCCTACCCTCTTTAACTGGAACTCTCTGTTAATACTGAAATCAGCAAACTTCAACGATTCAAAATCAGGAAATTATGCGTTTATGAAATCAGGAACCTGCAGTGATATTAAGATAGCAAAACTTCGCAGCTAAAAAAGTAAAAGGAATTTCTGACAATCTTAAATTGTCGGGAAACTTCGGGAATCTTCCAAATTCGTGAGACTTAGTGATATGTAATGTAAAACAAAAACTAAGCACTTTTCAGAAAGTCAGTAATTACAATTTATGTTCTAGAGCTGTCTTTCAGGAAGTCTCAGTTTCAGCGATAGTTTAACACTAAAATTCAATGTTTGCAACAACAAAATTAGTGCGGAATTCAGACATTTGCGGATTTGAGGTCCACGGACTTCCGGTGCTCCTCTGTAGTTTTACTATTTAATGGAACATTTTCTATTATCCGGAATTTTCGATTATCCGACCTACCACCGGTCCCAATCAGATCGGATAATCGAGGTTCTACTGTATGTGATAAAAAAAACTGTAAATAATTAAAAGTAATTTTCATAATCAATAATTGTTTATTCTTGATGTGTTTGTTTTATTTTCAAACTAATATATATTACTCCCCTCAAAGATACCCCCAATTACTCCCCTCAAAAACTATTGTACTGGACGAACAGAATAAGTTACTAACACATATCTATAGGCTTAACATTCAATCGACCAGCGTGTATCCATAGAGTGATACATTGAGACCATTAGGCTGTATGGGGAAATTGCCAAAAGATATCCGTAGAGATCAGTAGCCTGTACGAGGATTTGGCCAACGGACATCCGTAGAGGTTGTACGGGGATTTGGCCAATGGACATCCATAGAGATCAGTAAGTTGTACGGGGATTTGGCCTACTGATATCAATAGAGCTAGATCTCTATTGATGTCCGTTGGCCAAATCCCCGTACAACTTTTTTTATGGATCTCTACGGACCATTTTTAGTAGGGATGCTATCGGTCGTTCTTGACCATATTCTATGGTATGCGAGATCACAGCAGCTATTCCTGTAGCTGATGCATCACAAGTTAATGTTAATGGTTTGGTAGAATCGTAATGCAATAGTACAGATTTTGACGTTAACCAACCTTTACTTTCTTCAAATAGTTGTTTGTGCTCATCTGACCAAGACCACGGCACATTTTTCAATAAGTCGTACAATTTTGACATTTAACCAGAAAGATTTGGGAGAAATTTTCCGTAGAAATTTAAGAGACCCACATACGATTTTAACTGTTCCACGTTTTGTGGTTCTGGGGCATTTTTAATTGCTTCTAGCAACTTTTCAGTCGGAGAAATTCCACGGTCGGAAATTTCATATCCTAAATAAGTTAGTTTATTGGACAGAAATTTACATTTTTCGAAATTGACTTTTACCCCTTTTTCTTTAAAACGCTTTAACACGAGATTCAATAACTTGATTGCTTCTTCCTTAGAACTACTAACTAACAATACATCGTCTAAATAGCAAATCGCGTTGTTTATACCTTCCAGTATTTCATCCATTGTCTGTTGAAAGGCAAAAGGTGCGTATTTTATACCATACAGTAAACGCGTATATGAAAAAAGACCCATATGGGTGTTGATAGTCAGTAACTTTTGGGATTCTTCTTTAATCGGCAGTTGAAGGTATGCGTGAGATAAATCTAAAACTGTAAACACTTTAGCTTCCGCTAGCTCTGAAAATAATTCCTCAGTAGTCGGAAGTGGGTAGTGCTCAACTTTCAATACGGGGTGTAGAGTAATTTTGTAGTCTGCACATAGTCTGACATTCCCGTTTGGTTTAAGGACTACAACCAAGGGTGTTGCCCATTCGGATGTTTTCACTCGTTTAATTATTTTATTTTCCAAAAGACGGTCTATTTCCTTATCCACTAGAGGTTTTATCGCGAACGGCACAGGACGGTGTTTACAAAATTTAGGCACTGCATCTTCTTTAACGTGAAGTGCAATCTGTTTACTTTTAATAATACCTGTTCCAGGCTCAAACACATCCTGGTATTTAGATTTAAGATCTTTTAACAGTATTTCAGTGATGTTATTTTCTACTGTGAAAATAGATTGCCAATCTAACTTAATGTGTTCTAACCAATTTCTACCTAATAAAATTGGAGCTTTTTCGTTGGCTGTATTAACCACTATAAGTGGTAAAACATATTCACAGTTTTTATATTTAACTTTAACATAAATCTTCCCTTTGACTTCTAACGTTTCGCCAAGATAAGTGCTAAGCGACAACTTAGTAGGAATGACTGGAATTCGTTTTAGTTGGGGAACTTTACGGTATATTCTTTCGGGAAGCGTTGATGTACATGCATCTGTATCAATTTGTAGACTCATTTTGCGACCCTCTATTTCCATTTCACATACGAATCCTAAAGTAGACAGCTCGTCTTCCGTTACTTTATTTGACTTTTGCTTATCGCCTTTTTTACGATTGGATTCAACCGCGTACAGATGATTATCTAAATCATCTGTTGGTTGGCCGCGAGCGTATCTTGGTACGCGATATTTGTCTTCCCGCTCTACCTGATTAATCTTCAAGTTTGACCAACACGCCCTTTTTAGATGTCCAATTTTCTGACATCTTTCACATTTAAATGTTTTATACCGGCACGTATTTAGGAAATGAGAATTTGAGTTACACCGGGTACATTTAAACTTAAGTTTCGTTGGGAATTTAGTTGGTTTAGATTTAAATTTCTTTAAAGAATTAATATCGTTTGAAAACGCTGCTTGATTTTGGAACATATTACTTTGCTTTTAGGCCTGTTCATATTTAACAGCAATTTCACATGCTTTTGAAAATGTGATATCTTCTATTATTAGTTTTTTCCGCAATTCTTCATCAAGAACGCCACTAACTAAACGATCACGTAAAGCTTCATTTAAGAAAGTTCTGAACTTGCACGTCGAAGCTAGGTGTTTTAATTCAATAGTATATTCTTGAACCGAACCGACTCAAATTGTTTTTGCCTTCTTGTATTAAATATGTTACGTTCCGCTACCTTTAATTTCTCAGGTTTATATTGATTCAAAAATAGTTCAATAATTTGATCATAAGTTTTGCTATCAAGCTCATCAGGGATAACTAAATCCACAAGAGTATTGATCACTTTTGAACCCAATACAGTTATTAGAACGGGCAGTTTTTTATCGTCTTCAATCTTGTTAGCAACCATAAAGTGCTTTAGCCGCATGACGTAAGTTGCTGCGTCGTCACTTTCCGGATGAAATTCAGAAATTTTACCTGTACTAGACATGGTGGAAGGCAGAAGAAACTACTAATGTATAGGTTCGATATTCCTCGTCGCCAGTTTGCAATATGTTTGCTTGGAAGGAAAGTACACAAGTGTCAATAAACTTAGATTTATTATAGGATAAGGCGAACACACATTTTCGTAGCCGGCACGCTACTTATATACGATAATACTCGAGTTGAGTTGTATTCAAAATAATAAGTAACATGCAAATGAAGATTCACGGTTGCAGGGATACTGCATAATATTCCTTATACACGTCGAAACGATTATACACGTGTTTATAGTTGTTGTTAACTAGGGGTGTTCCTAACAAGTGGTGTTGTTTCGTGGGGTGTTGTCGCTTTGTATTTGATTCGCTTGAACCAGTCGTTTATGGAACTGTAAAGGTTTTGGATATTATGTGCTTTTATATCTTAAGTCTTCTCACTTTGAAATATGTTGTTTAGGTCGCTACAATCTGTGTGATTGTTGGTGCTGGTTTTTAAATTTCGGACGAAACCCGTGTGGTCGCCATTTTTGGTTCCTTTCTTATGATTGATATTTCTGACTTTTTCTTTTAAATTCTGTTATTGAACTGTTCTTGTTGTTGTTGTTGTGTCTATGATATATGCAAAAAGTCAGATAGTTCCGAAGCTGTCGAGCCTGGCTTGAATTGCTGGGCAGCCAAAGATATGCTACGAAGACAGTTGGACACCAGGACAGTTTTGACAGTGTGTTGAGTAGCTTCTTTGTAATTCAGTTGAGATTATCATTCCTATGTAAATGCTTTGTTCACATTGCTTTGTGGCTGTTATTGAAGCCATTGCACGGTGACAATTTAGAGCAGGGATAAAAAAGTTAAAATTATTTTTTATGAGTCTACGGCTGACAATTGCATTGGCGTCAACGAGAATTGTGTGTTTCTCAGATTGAATGGGCTCATGGACCTGATCTAGCTCTGCTGGTCACGGGGAGGAGAATAACAACAATTACGTTATTTACTTGAATTTAGTTTATTTTAAGAGGATTTGTTAGTCCCATAGAGCTAATGCATTAGTAAAATCATAACTTTTCAAAAGAATTTCTTTGCCATGTTATCCCATTTTCACCAGGTATGGGAATCATCATAACATGAATTTAAAACAAAATTGAAAAGAAAATAACATCCGGTTATTTAATTATTAATTGATAAAGTTTAAAATAGTTTCGAAATCTGCTGTATATGTTTGGCATTTAAAAACTTCAAAATTTTATAATTAAATAACTATATAACATTTTCGTTTCAAATTTGTTTCATTTCGATGTTATGCTGATTCCTATACCTGGGGAAAAAGGGATAACGTGGCAAAGCAATACTTCTGCGGAGGTAGTGATTCCAAAACTAATGCATTAGCTCCATGGGACTGACAATCCCTCTTAAGGACTAGGTATTTCTTTAAACCTTGTGTTTTTTTAAATTAACTACGCCGTGCTTGATCAGAGACCCGCTTATAAGCCTTCGTCAAGTAAGACAGACACAGAAAGAATTTTTACTGTCACAGAGAAAGGAAGTACACCCAGGGCGAAGGCGGGAATAGAACCCGCACCCGTTACAGCGCGCAGACTGCTAGCGTAATGGTCTGCTATCCAAACCACTCGGCCATATCGGCCCCTAAAATTTTGTATAATACTTGTTTACTTAGTGTCGTTTGTCGGAACATTTGATTAGTGTTGTGTTGCACTACACCTGCATTGCCAAAACTTTTTGAGTTTTCAACATGGCGAATTCTCAAATTGCACTGGACCTATGTTACCAAAAGCTCGACAGTTTTTTGATTTTATGTCTCACTATGTTCAATCCTAAAATAAAATGTTAATGAAACTCGAAAGATTCATTCTGTAACTAACCTACTGGGGATGTACACTGCTAGAGTACACATTTCAATGTAAAAACTGATAAATAATATTGAAATATGAAGAAATCTATAAGATAGTACAAAAGTACTTGAAGACATCAGACTTGCTCTTCTTGAAGACATCAGACTTGCTCTTCTTGAAGACATCAGTTTTGCTCTTCAATAGCAGTCGCGACCACTTTTGACCATTATCAGGTTTTCCGGCTTCAATAATAGAGCTAGTTCAAAACCACCTCCAACAGTATTTTCAAATTCCAAAACTAACTGGCCAGAATTGGCAAAATACCTGAAAAACGCAGAGATTAGTAATTGTACGGAGGGAAGACGAAGCCAGGAACTCTCCTCAGAATTGTCCCTACTGGCATTGATGTAGAGACGATTGACGAACTAAATTAGTTAGTTACATCGTCATTTATGTGATAAAGTTATCTAAAAATGTTTAAGATCTAATAATATGTGTCGACTAGGTGATCCTCCTTGGGTACTATTAATTACATAAAAAATATATAGTAAAAAGTCGAAATTAATTACTTTGATAAACTCTAGCAGTTTCGGTTACATTTTATTGACAATGTAAGAAGCCAGCTTTATCTTATCATAACAGAATGACTTTCTTAAACAAAACTATTACTAGCGTCTTGATAATAATCTTTTAACTCTAGACATTTTACCAAAATATTTTAACCAAATTATTGTAAAAAAAACTATACTTTTAAGATATAAGTAAATCATTTAAATAATAGTTGAACGTTTTAAATATATATATTTTAAGTTTAAACAGTAATAATATAAGAATTAATAAACATTTTTACCGGGGGACTAATTAGTTTTACCACGCTAGCTATAGACTAAACAATTAAAATAGCACTATCCATTTGAAATACATTTAAACGTAATAAAACTGTTTATTTCAATTTGTGAAATAGTTTTAAAAGTTACTTTTTTATACATAAGAACATTACTGATTAAAATAACACTAATGATTTGAAATACACTTAAACATAATAAAACTGCTTATTATAAGAGAAAATTTGTAACTTTTCCACTTGAAAATTTTATAAAACACATTTCATATGTTAAGAATAATTTCAGAACATACATTAAAAGTTAGTTATTTCTAACAAAAATTGATCATGGAAACACATATATGTTAAAGTAATTTATAATATTTTTAGATTAGTCTATTTTTGATATATAATTATGAATTTCTTTTGTCAGAGAACATGGGTTCAAACCCCACTTTTAGTATTTATTCACGCTTATTTCGAACTTTTTATAAACGGTGAGAAAATAACTAAATTGGATATCTATTAAACTTGTACTACAATTTGGAATACTTCAGTAAAAGTTATTAAAGGATTCACCTTTGTTAGTTAATACAATTACTCGGAAGAAAGCAAAAAAAAAAAAAAAAAGTGGATAACTCACATAATAAAAAAAAAATCTTCAGCCAGTCTGAACCTACATCAACTTAAAATCATTTTTAAATTAACTATTAATAAAAAATAGTTACAAAAAAAAACATAACAACTATCAAAAATAAGAAAAAAACATGGAAAAATATGGAGTTATTCACAAAAAGTCGTCTTTTTTTATATGGATAAATGAACGTAATACATTTTTTATAATAGTAAGACCTTTTCTAACTTACGTAAAAAAAATGTTGTTGAAACAGTTGTAAACGATCCTACTATAGATTTGGAAAAATAATATATATTTCTGTTTTACATGATGAAGTTGAAACCAATTTACACAGACTTTTTAAGTGTGATGCATGCAAAATAGACAATCCCTTGCAATATAAGCATGAGTGAGTGATGTTATCCTATGAAGAATTGTATTTATGTGTTGGAGACGATGCCTTAATGGCTATAAATGTGAATCGAGTTGTTTCAAATTTGAAAAATGTATTACATTTATTTGCTGATCTTTTCTTTACAAAACAATTTGATTATGAGATGAAGTTATATGTGTAAAAATATTTTTATGTAAATAAAAAATGTGTTTTTTCATATATTCTGTGTGTTTATTTAAAAATAAGTATCAAGAAAGAGAGTTCTCTGCTTGAAAATTTTATCTGTTAAGAATAAAAAAAGTTTTAGAACATACATTAACGATTAATAAAAATTGATCATGAGAAAAAATAAAGTAATTTATAATATTTATAAGACTTAATTTTTTATATAATTACTAAAATAACTCCAATCCTCAAAACTACATCACATAAACCTACTCATGACGTCATATAAACCTATTCTATTTCAATATCCAAACAACTCAACTCCTACGTCATATAAACCTACTCCAGACGTCACATAAACCTATCCTATCCTATTACAATACCGAAACTAAAACAACTCAACTCACATAAACCTATCCTATCCTATTACAATACCGAAACTAAAACAACTCAACTCCACTTCCGATCACTTCCGCTTACGTCATACCCGGTGACGTCATATCCACGACGCCCACTTCCGGTGACGTCACTCCGCCACCCACCATCACATGATGCAGAACCCCCATTTCTTAACTACTAAGGACATAAAATAAGTTTTTTTTCTTAAATTCTTTGTTAAAAGGAAAATTTTACTTCAGTCTCATGTAAATTGCAATCTTTTACCAAATCAAATCCATTTAGTCAAATTAAAAATACACATCTTTGTTTTTTGAAAAATGTACCTGAATTCTTTGGTATTTTGAATCTAAAATTATTTTTAAGACCTTAATAATATAAGAAATGATGATGTCTACAAGTTACAGAACAATCATATTCCGCTAAATTTTTTTTGTTTTGTTAATTATTGGGATTTAAAGTGGTAAAAAAATCTTTCTGTGAAATTCAAGATTTTACGCCATTTTTCGTTCTACGTAGCTCCGTTACATTTCATCCTATTAATCACACAAAAGAACCATTTTATAGAAAAAATTATTCTCTACAAGTTTTGTATTCACAAAAACACTGAAAAAGTACACTGGGAAAGAGCTATAGGTTAAAAAAAAATAAAACAATGTATCATCCCGTGAAAATAGCACATTTTGTGTTTCTGTAAATTTAACATTTTTTCTTGGAATCTATAATAGACTTATTTTTTATAAGAGGGTCTTTTATAGGGAATTAAATTTCTTACGACTTGTAAAATCATTGTTTATTGCTAAAAAGAGGTCACAGCGATAGAAAGTCGTAATTTGAAGCACTCGATTTTACACCCTTTTTGAGCTTTTTGTAGCTCTTTAACTGTTTATCGTACAAAAAACTTTTTGTACTTGTTTTGAAAAAAATTTTGTTTTCTACAACTTTGTGTTTTAAAGTTTGATTCAAAAATGCTTAGGAGAAAAGTTATAGGCCAAAAACTGGAAAATTGGTGAAATTTCGATAGTTTTTTCAAGATGGCGGAAAAAGCAATAGAACGGGGATGACGAAAACTCACATTTATTACTACCTAGAAGTCCCACACAACATATAAAATAACCAGCGATACCGGACCGTTTGTATAGTAAAACTCCTTTATTCACTGGACTATTGTATAAAAGTTAATGTGTCGCATATAAACTAAGTTATAAATGTATTATAATTTGAATAAAAAACTAATTACTTCGGATAATTGGAGTTCTACTGTAGCATCATTTTTTCTGTTTAAACTTTTAAATAAAAAACAATACCGCATGGTCTGAAAAATTATTTGCGGAACTACTCAAGAATTTTATTTCACAAGGAAATGACTTTATTTATCGTTAATGTAACTAATCCATATAAATACACATTAAAAAAAAGAGATTTTTCTTGATCTTTAATCGTGACTTATTTTTTTACTTTACTTGTACAGGGTGATCGGTAATAAAACACCAATACTCTGAGGTTATAAACACCATTACCTTTCTTTTAAATATATCAGTTTACGAAATATTTTGTAGAAGCAGCATATTAGTACTAAATGAAGCTTTAAACTTATATAAATTCAAATTAATGAATTATAATTTATATGATGGAAAATTAGGAACATTGAAAAAATACCTGTTTTTTCCCCCCACCTTTTGATAAGCAAACTTCTTACTTTCATGCTCGGCATTATTCAAAATATAAATAATACACTGAATGTACGTTTATAAATATTCAGTAAATAAAAGTGTTTTTATGAAACCGATGGTGGTTTAATTGAAATGGAATCAGCTGCGCATGTGGTTCCATACAGGCATTTTCAGCTAAAATTCGTCATCTTTCCATAATGCATTTTCCTATAATCTAATACAGGGTGGCGCAAATAAAAGTAGCCCCAGCGTAGAGATAGGAATGCATTGAGATGCTTGGCGAGAAAAACTATTGAAGCCGTCTGAAAGCCTTCAAGTCGAAATAAGTGGAAACATTATTAAAGCGTGTAACGGCTTCACTTGGCAAACCTGTTTTTGCATTTATTGGTTGGATTGGATTAGCATCACATTAGAGCTACTCATGAACTATTGGAGAGTTCAGATCTTAGTGTGAATTATTTGAAGACGGCCCCTTATGAAAATTTTGTGTCTTGCAATCAATTTAGAATGTTTTGGATGAACAAAAAAAAAATCCGATTCTCCAGGATATATTTCTCCCGAAATAATCACTAGTGGGAACTTTTTTTTTGCACACACACACTCACACATCTGTACAAACCTTCAGTTTATATTGCATACCAGCTAGCTTGTCAAACCATAGCATAGTTTTCGGCAAATAATTCGCCAAGCATTTGTTTGGGCTTAATATTGAAGCGATCAATAGCTTCACATAGCAAACCTGTTTTTGCGTTGTTTTTGGACTTTGCAACAATGTTATCGTATTCTTATCTTCATCACGGGGCCACTTTTATTTGCTCCACCCTGTATAATCTAATAATATAATCAGCTGAAAAAACACATAATATCACTGATCCTATATAAAAGGAGGAATGGTATAGATTAAATCAAGCAGTTGTACACTTTACTATGTATTTATTAAAATATTTCGTTGCAACTTTATTCGCTGTCGCCTACTTGTTGGCGTTGGGTAAGTACCTTTTATGCTATAAAATAATAATGGATTTAAATATATTTGGAGAAAATAACTAATTTTTATTAAAAATCCACTATTATTTTTTTGAGTTTTTGATGATTATTTCAAAAATAATAGTAATATGACCTTTTTTTCACTCAAAATATTCCACATAGCATCTGAAGCGTATCCTTAAAAACAGTAAGCTCTTCGAATAATATCTTTAAAAAAAACGGATTGTCCAAAAACACCCATTTTAACCAATCTGTGCTCCGCGTACCATGTCAAACTTAAAAATATTGCGTTGTGTGTCGGCTCGTCACTCGATTGTGGTTCTCAATTACGATGCCCAATCACTAATAGCCCTCGTTTAGCTCTAAAAGGACGATAATTAAATTCAACTTGACAGATAAGTAAGCTTAATTAATTTAAGGCTTAAGTTTACTCCTCTTGTTGTTGAAACTTTACTTTATAAAGCTGGAGGCAAGACTTGATGCCAACTGGTTTTTGTCAGTGAAGTTACACCAATATGTACCTTACACAAAAAAAATACACCCATTCGAGAAATTTAAAGTAAGAACTTGGTTAAAGTTTTTTTTTTTTTTTTTTTTTTTAACTTTTACGAATTGTATTTCGGTATGTATTAATGATTATTGACTCTTTGTTTTATTTCAGGCGTCATTGCTGTTGAAGGTAAATATGAACCAAACGAAAATTAGGTTTTCAACAGTTTTTAGAAATAAGGCGACCAACACATGTAGATGCGTTCGCAAACATTTTTTTAATGCTTTCCTTAATTGGAAACCAGATGTTCTTCAAATTTAAGCATTGATTTAGTTTAACGTTAACCAAGCTTTTCTATAAAACTTAGTGATTTAACCAGTGGCGGCCCGTAGTAAAAAATGTTGACGCAGCCGAGGAAACGCGACCCCCCCCCCCCCCCCACACACACACACAAACTTTAGTTAGCTAAGCATAAATTGAGAAGCATATATATAAAAAAGTACATAACATTATAGAAAATAGAAAAATTTACTTTAAAAAAGACATAGTGTATTACTTTAAGTATATTTCACCATAGCGGGGCTCCATTTTTTAATAAAGAACAAATAAAACATTAATACAAGAATCAAAAGCATTCCGTACACACTGAAAAATAATAATCGTATGAACGCTGAAGCCGATAAAGAGGTCAAATTCTTGATTCACCCATTATCACACATGGCCTAACACCAATCATATCAGCGAATTCCAACTGCAGCCGAAAAGCGTAATATCGTTCTGGGCAGCACTCCGCGCCATAATCCATTTAATTGTATGTGAATTAAGCAAGGCATATTCTTCGTATTAGGGATCTTCGGATTAGGGATTTTAGTGATCTTAGGAATAGGGATTTTGTTTTAAACTGAATATTTAGGTACAGCCTGGCTGTACTTGCTGTATGCCACGAGCCGCCACTAGATTTAACTGTATAACATGAATAACAAAATATTCTGATACTGAGAATTATTTTAACCACACACAAAAAAAAAATTCATTGATTTAGGAAATAAAATCCTGACTTAAAAATTAGTTCAAATTAATGTAATTAAAATGTAATAATCTATAACATTTTAAAACAGCAACATAAAAAATTTCGTTTTTGGAATTGAATTAAAACATTATCTACGACATTCGAGGATTTAATAACAATTTCATTGAGAACATTTATTAAATCTGATGAATATCGCTTTAAAAATTTCGGTAAAAATCGGGACAAAAATAAATAAATATATCCATTTGAATTTTTACAAGATTTTGGTTAGGAAATTGTGCTGCAAGCTTTTGAGATTTCATGAATTTAGACTGAAGAATAATAAAATAAGCAATTCAAAGTTTCATGAAATAGTTTGCATATGTTTTCTATGGTAGGTAAGTCAATGCATACGGCTGAAATTTGAATGTGTACTGTATCCCGTGCATCCGTATTATTTTTATGTACTATAACTTTAACTTGAGATTGTTTACATTTGTATGCTTATTTTCTAAATAAAAAAATACGACATAAAATATTTGATATTTTTCCTTCAGGTAGAGCCTATGAGGAGGATGGTAAGTGTCATATATAATTTTCGTTCGATATTTTTTTTAAATAAAAAAGACGAAACAATTGTTTTTCCTTTTTACTGATCAAAATTTAGTTACAATTTTTTTTAAATTTACAACATTAAGTGTATTAAACTTAATCTAAACCATAAGTTTTGTATGTGCCTCAACAGTGAAATGATCATATTGGTTATTAAAAACTATTTTCCACACTTTTACATATTTAGTATTTTACTGTTAAAATTGGCCTATCACACGGACCCACGAAATTAAATCGTTGCAAGCTAAGCCTAGTACAGTTTGCAATCCACCTATCTGATCTCCAAAAATGGGAGGTGTAAGTCTGTTTTAAGGTTGCTGAATTTTGATGTGAGATCTCAAATTTGAGATTTTAAATACTATGTTTTTGAGAATATTGTCTTCCTAATAAAATAAAAAGAGCCTAGAAATCATTCTTAAGAGTTTCATTATTCTGTAAAAAAATTTAATTAAACGTGTTTACTTTTGAGAATATAATTACTAGAATAAAATTATAACATCCTACTACTCGTTTTTGAGATGCTTAACAGTGTCAATGCGACTTAGTGAAATTTCAAAGTATTTGAATGACTCCATTTGCAGTTTATATTTTATCTAAATTATACAAAACATTAAAAAGCAATAGTGTACTACAAAATCAAAAATATCAATAATTAAATACATATTGTTATCTTAACTGGTGTTGCACGTTACTATAATCCCATTCCCATTTTTGCTTTATTACAGGCGGTTTAGGAGGTGTTCTAGGAGGTATATATTTTAAAAATTATAGTGTTACACAGGGGTTCCGATCACCCCCAGAGCTAACGACGCACCCACCTCAAACTTCAGCTTCGACCCCCCCCCCCCCCAAAGCCAACCCTCGATACCATATAAAAATAACTCCTCAGTGTTAATGCAATGAAAAAAAAACTATTTTCTGTGCCACATTTCTCCGGTTGTGTTGAATATTTTTACAAACGTTGGTTTTTTTTTTAAATAATAAATGTAGGTAACTTACAGGTCTCTATAATCCCACTTTTTAAAATTGCTTCGAACACTTTTTGTAAAATTATTTATTGAAAGTTAAAAAAAAATATTCGAACCAAATTTCAAAAGTTGGAGTGTCCGGACCTTTAAGATAGCTACATTTGTCATATAAAAAAATCATTTTTTCTAAAAATATTCAATACAGCCGGAGAAATGTGGCAGAGAAAATATTTTTTTTCTCCATTGGATTAACACTGATGCACTTTGCTTTGGAAACCCGCCGTACAGCGCCCCCATTCCCCTTTAAATAGATTTTTTTACAGAAAAAGCTATCACGAATCCAAATAATTCGAAAAATTAAATTATTTTATTAGTTTCTTAACCAATAAAAAATACATAAAACGTGATGCAATCAAAAACGGCTTCTAATTGCTTCCCTAAATTCTTAAGTGTTAATGCATAAAAATGCTTCTCTTCGTATAGCTTTTTGTCTAATAAACCATATTTTTACATTTTTAAATAAATCAGAATTATTTTGTAATGTTTATAACGATAGTTTCAATTAAAACAGTTACTATTATTTAATATATTAAAAATTAAAGATAAAAGTTAAACAAAATTCTTACCGAGAAATTTGAAATAGAGCTACTTAAAACTACATTCAATCGCCCATTCATTGAACAAACCACAAGAAACAAGTAACTTCCAAATCCTACTGTTTCTTACCGCTTACGCAATCATTTAGCTAGTTTCGCCAGTCTAATTTGGCGGGAAAAGGTCAGAAATGTTATCCGAAGGTCATTAATTCATTGAAATATAGTATACCAAATTCGATGCCAGCTGCAAAATATGGCGGGAATATCTCATGGATATGATTGGCAAACGAAATGCGAACATCAACAATTCATCGAAATGTTTTATAAATTGCGTGAGGTTTATGAGTCTACTGTCATTGTTTAAACTTTATCTCAGAGCGTAGGATTAGTATAGGAATAGGATATGAAAAATAATTGTCAGAAATATTCGTCTGGTAGACGCCATCGAACATAATTTAGATCATCTTTTCTTTTTCTTAGTGTCGTTCTGGATTTCGCTTAACCATTCATATTCATTATAGTCAAATTAATATACAAAAATTGAAAACACTTGTGATTTTCTTGCCAATTGTTCCTGTCTTACTTTAAACCAAAAAAAAAAAATTATACAGAACACAGGTTCTGTTGAGTATTACCCTAAACAATCTCCCCCCCCCCCTCTCCGTTGGTTACCAGGGGGGGGGGGAGACTGAAAGAGAATTTGTTGAGTTTGTTTAGATAAAATAGACAGTTTATTAAATATTTTATTAAAAAAATCACCCCCCCCCCTAAAATTTCAACGACGTTTAGTCTGCGTCATTGATCCCCCCTTGTAGGCACCCCTGTGTTACAAGCACAATAAAAACATGTTAAGAAAAACGATACCCCGATCAGAAAGCGATGATTAAGGAAATGGTTGGTCTGATAATGCTATCCACACTGGCGATAAAAATTACAACTGCGCAAGCGCGAGTGCGCGCAGCTCAGTTATGTGTAAAATGATATCAAACCGCGCATGCTCGCTCCAGCGCAGTTGCTGACAGATGTCTTTGTCGATGCTCCCCCGTCGCCAGTTTTTAAACAAAACGAACATCTCTTAAAAGAGATACTGATTCAGAGCAGAAAAATTGATTTAGGTTTAACTGTTTCAGCCAAAATTATTGGTTTCGGCGGTTTGCCGGATAAAAAAGCTACAAAAAAAAATCGGTTTAAGCATTTTCGAATGTACATACATACAAACATAGTTAATTCACCCCATCTTCAACACAGTACCTGTTTCATTAAAAAAAAAAACCTTTTTTAATCGGGAAAACAACAGCGAATGATACAATCTCCCTTTTAGCCTATATAGTATCGTATCACAAACACATTACCTATTCCATAAACATTGCCACCAATAATAGTTCCTCAACCCTTGGTGTCTTACTTGTCACTCTCTCTTTTGGAAAATAAATGTTTCATCTCTTTCGATAAACAAATGGTAAGGCTTATTTTAATTGGCAGTGGTTTGTCTGATACTATACAAGACTTATTTAGACCGGTAAATAATACTTTAAATTCAGTATACGGTTAACCATATTCCTGGAACCGGATTGGGGTTAATAAAATTTTACCACTCAGCCATCGCCTTATCCTCTCGATTTGATTTGCATTGATATAATCACGGACACCCATTGTAAGCCCTCCTACAATTACGCAATCCTGCTCCAAGGATGTCTTACAACTCCGATTCAAAAAATTAGAATAGTGAAAGAAAATATGGTCAAGGGAATTGAAAATAGAATTTATCGAATTATTAATCAACGATATCAAATATAAATTATTATTAAATGAATCTATATATTTTGTAAATTTATAAAAAAGTAAACATATTACAATGAGATAGAAAACATATTTTAATAAGCAAACGACTAAAAATTCAAAATAATACAATACTTCCTAACATGGTTCAAAAAATTAAAATAATGTAAATATATTGTACATAATTTAAACTCTAAGTGTTCTTACTTGCTAATAAGTACTTTGTCACATCACCCTTAGCTTTAATTTCAGGTCTTAAACCGTTTGACATATTATTGACTAAAGGTTCAAATTTTTTTTTTATCCAAATTCGCCCATACGCTCTTTATACTAGAAGTGAGTTCTTTTGTGTCTGTATAGGCACAACTTCTTGAAGTCGTGTTTCATAATTCTCCACAAATCTCGATGGGATTTAGATCGGGTGAGTTCACAGGCCTAGGGAGTACAGTTATGCATGTCTCTTTAAGCCATTTAGTTGTTGATTTGGAAATGTGGGAAGAAGCTAAATCTTGCTGGAACAAGAAATCGTCATCACATAAATAATCAACTGACATAATCATGAAATGTGCAATAATTTCTTGATAGACTTCTAAATTGACTGTTGTGTAAATAATAAGTGTGAACTTGTTTATTCTACGAAAGATCAACTTTTTAAAATTTGTTCGGAGTTTTTCACTTTCAAATGGAATTCGGGCGACGATGTTGCAACTCATATTTCCAAGTTAAGTATCTTGTGGAATGATTTAAATAACGGGTTAGTAGCGAAAAAGGAAAACAAATTACCGGAATTATTACTAGTATGTAAAGTATTGAATATTTTACCGGATTGTTTTCAATCTGTCAAATCAAGTTGGATGCTTCTTGCCAAAGATGATGAAAAGTCATATGAAGAGTTGGCGACACAATTAAGCATGTTTGAGAGAAATTTCGCCAAACACGAAAATGCAACTGGAAAAGATGGAGAATCTATTTTAATCGCCAAACCAGAATATAAAGTAAAGAATAAAGGATTCCATAGTAAGAAAAGTGTAAATAAAAATGATGCTTGTAACTATTGTGGCAATAAAGGGCATTGGATCAAATCATGTTACAAGTGGATTGCAGATGGTAGACCACCGAAGAAGAATTCAATTCCTCAAAGTAATGCAAGTAATAAGAAAGAGAATCTTTTGTCACTAGACGTGACAGTAACATGTTTATCTGAAGAAATTTATCTATCAAAAGGAGAAGAAAGTACATTTTGGATAGATAATGGAGCAACTAAACATGTAACGAATTCATTGGCTTATTTCGTGGATTTCAAGAAATTTCCAGATTCAAAATCCCATACCATCAAAGCAGCAGGAAATGAAGTTTTAACAGCCTTAGGAAAAGGAAGTATCAGAGTTAAAACTTTAATTGGAAGAAATACTGAAGTTATAGAGTTAAAAGATGTTTGGTACGTTCCTGGAGTGCACAGAAATTTATTTTCAGTCTTAGCCGACCAGGATAGACATCCGAATAGTTTATTTACTTCGACTCCTACTGAATGTTGGTTAAAAGTCAACAATAAAATGAAGATTTATGGCACTCGAAGTGTAAATGGAACTCTATACAAAGCAGCATTAGAATCAATTTTTCCTGATAAAGTTGAAGAGATAGACTGTGCTGAATCCGACAGTAACAAAAGTTCTTTATTGCAACTGTACCATAATAGATGGGGACATCAAGATAAACGTCATATTAGAGATTTGCTCAAAGAAGAATTTGACATCAGCGTGAGTTTAGACAAAGAACCATGTGAACCTTGTATTTATGGAAAAGCACATCGTTTAAAGTTCGGCAATAAATCAAAAGCTACCAAAGTTTGAGAACTGGTTTCGACTGACGTGTGTGGACCTTTCGATGAGTCAAAGCGAAAATATAGGTATTTTGTAGTTTTCAAAGACCAGTATTCCAAGTATCGTTACGTTTTCTTTCTGAAGCATAAATCTGATGTTACGTTTGCTTTAAAGTCGTTTTTAGCTCACGCAGAAAATAAAGGTCATTCGATTAAAAAAATCTTGAGTGACAATGGAGGCGAGTTTGATAACAAAGAAGTACAAGATATTCTACAGAAGAAAGGAATAACTCAAAGACTCACAGCTCCATACACACCACAGCAGAACCCTAGTGAGCGTGAAAATAGAACACTAGTTGAAATGGCTAGAGCTTTAAAGTATTCGAATGAAGAGGTGGAATATCCTACATATCTATGGGCAGAGCTCGTAAATACAGCTGCCTAAATCCTCAATAGGACTGGAATTTCGTCTGTGGAAAAGACCAGTCCACATGAGCTATGGTTTGAAAAGAAACCAAGGATAAGACACATGAGAATTATAGGATCTCTGTGTTATGCACATGTACCAATACAGAAAAGGAAGAAAATGAGTAAGAAAGCATTAAAAGGTTTTCTGATTGGTTACAATGGAGATGAAAGATACAGAATATGGTTACCTGATGAGGGAAAATTAATTTTTTCTAGAGATGTGATTTTTCATGAGAAAACGCAGATGTGTGCAGAACACGTGTCATTGAAAAATCTAGATAAGATCATTGATTCATCAGATCAAGAAAATTCAGAATATAAAGAAGTATCAGAAGATCAGAGTAATACTTTATCAAATTCTGAACCTGAAGGTGAAGATGAAGAAGAGGAAGAATCAAAGTCATCTCACAATATGAATCTTAGAGATCGTTCTGAAATAAAGAAACCTCAAAGATTTGATGATTACATCATGGAAACAGAAGCATTCGTCTATGGAGAAGATCAACAAACCTATCAAGAAGCTAATCCAGATGAGAAAAACTGGAAGAAAGCTATGGATAGCGAAATGACTTCTTTAAAAGAAAATCAGACACGGGAGTTAACTAAATTACCCGAAGGAGTAAAGGCCATACCATGTAAATGGGTTTACAAAATAAAGAGAAATCCTGATGGAAGTATAGACAATATAAGGCTAGGCTTGTAATAAAAGGTTTTGCTCAACGGAAAGGGATTAATTACGATCAAACCTATAGTCCGGTCGCAAGAAAAAGTACCATAAGATCTCTAATCAGTATTGCGGCTAGTGAAAATATGACCATAACACAATTCGATGTTACTACAGCCTTTTTGTACGGAGAATTAGAGGAAGATGTTTTTATGTGCCAACCGGAGGGATACAGCGACGGCACTGACAGGGTATGTCACTTGAAGAAGAGTCTCTACGGATTGAAACAAGCCCCAAGATGCTGGAGCAAGTGTTTCGGAGACTATTTACATAAAGTTGGTTTCTCAAAAGGTGAAGCAGATCCCTGTCTATTCATCAGAAGAAACAATTCCGAATTGCTTTTGCTAGTTCTCTACGTGGATGATGGTTTGGTTGCATCTACGAGTAAAGAACAGTTAGAAGACTTTCTTAAAGATTTAAAGAAGTGCTTTAAGATTACGACTAAGCCAGCTGATTACTACCTAGGATTAGAGATTCATCGCCAAGAAGATGATTCTATAAAAATAAGCCAAACAGCCTACATTAAGAAGATACTTGAAAAATTCGGTATGGATGAGTGCAAACCTGTGTCTACACCTATCATCAAAGAAGGTTTTCAATCAGGGAAAGCACTAAGCGCTAACAGATCATATCCCTACAGACAAGCCGTAGGAGCATTAATGTATCTAATGACAGGAACCCGACCTGACATAGAGTATGCGATAGGCATAGTTTGTAGAAGTTTAGAAAATCCAAATGACGAAGACTGGGTAAGAGTCAAAAGAATATTTCGATATTTAAAGGGAACCTTAGACAAAGGGTTGATTTACAGGTCAGGATACAAGAAAGGTATTCTAGAGGGCTATAGCGATGCTGACCATGGAGGAGACACCACAACGGGTCGCTCAACTACAGGAGTTGTTTGCATCTATGCTGGAGGAGCGATATCATGGCTAAGTCAACAACAGCCTTCTGTAGCAATCTCAACCACAGAAGCAGAAGTAGTCGCAGCTAGTGAAGCAGCCAGAGAGCTGGTTTGGTTGAAGAGACTGATCACCGAAGTCACAAATCTTGTAACAGATCTACAAGTGGACAACGAGGCAGCAGTTACACTGTCACAGAATCAAGGAGAATTACACAGAAGAACAAAACACATAAGTATTCGACATTTCTTTGTAAGAGAAATGGTTGAGAACAAAGAAATCGTCGTAAGAAGAGTGTCTACTGAAATTCAGATTGCCGACTTGTTCACCAAGCCACTCTATGGACCTAGGCAATAGGTAATAGATATATTACATGATTTACTTCATTTAATATTCAACCTTATTCCTTACGATACTCATTTTTAACACCATAAACATCTAGGTCCTTCGGAAGTCGCTATAACCATGTCATTCTGTATTATTACGTATATACTCAAAAATGTGTAATGTTTCCGGGAATTATGCGTGCTACAGGATATTTACAAAGAATTCGTTTCCTAACTTTCTTGGGTGGCAAACCCCTTCCCTAACAGACATTTTCCCGTACCTTTTACTTTAAAAAAACAAAATTAAAAAAACAATAATAATGAAATAGTATTTTTTTTTATTTTTTGTTGTTGTTTCGTTCTAACAAAAATATCATTGAACACACATTTTTATGCTGCTAATTCAAAATAATATAATAATATAACAAAATAATTGATTAAAAAATGGGGGAAAGCAATCACACCACATTACAGTGCATGTGATAACTCCGATTTTTTTTCCCGCAATCATTAAAAATACTTTAGGCATCCTCTAGAAAAGAGCACCAAACTATGGTTACACAAAAGGAAAAATTTCACAATTTGCTTAAGTTCAAATTTATCCATATAATAATGATCTTTATTGAAGTAAGTTAAAATAAAGTTTTGAGATATAATTTGGCTCTTTTTTCAATTTTTACTTGTATTATAGATTTAATTCAACCTATTAGAGGTAAGTAATAGGTAGACTATTTTACTTGTACAAAAAAAAAATGTTTATAAAAATAACAAATGTGTTCTAAGTGGGTAAAATGTTTGTAAGAATAGTTGTAAAATTTTCTCTTTTTTGCTGTCTAAGAAAATGTACCCTTTATGCTATAAAATAATAATGAATTTAAATAAATATGGAGAAAATAACTAATTTTTATTAAAAACACACAAACTTAATTTTTTTGGGGTTTTTGATGATTAATTCAAAAATAATATGAATATGACCTTTATTTTCACTCAAAATATTCCACATAGCATCTGAAGCGTACCCTAAAAAAAAGTAAGCGCTTCGAATAATATCTTATGAGATTATGAGATTTTTGCCCAAAAACACAATTCTTACCACACTCTGCGCTGCGTACGATGTCGAAATTAAAAATATTGCGTTGTGTGTCGGCTCGTCACTTGATTGTGGTTCTAAATTACGATGCCCATCACTAATGGCCCTGGTATAGCTCCCAAAAGACAATAATTAAATTCAACTTGACAGATAAGCAAGCTTAAGTAATTTAAGGCTTAAGTTTACTCCTGTTAGTGCTACAACTTTACTCGATAAATCTGGAGGTAGCAATTACTCTCAACACCTTTTTTGTTCGTCACTTGACCAGGGTTCTAAAATACGAGGCGGTATTGGCTGTGTTAAAGCTCCTGATAGAGGCTAGAAATAGGCAGCCGGAAACAATTACCTTACCTTACCTTTTTTGTGACGTTACACCATCATATACCTTACACAAAATAATACATGTCTTGTTTTTAACATTTACGAATTGTGTTTAGGTATGTATTAAATGATTATTGAGTCTTTGTTTTATTTCCAGGGATCCTCCAGGGCTAGGTAAATATATTACTACTTAACCCAAAATATGATTAGATTTTCAACAGTTTTGAGAACGTAAGGCGACCAACACATGTAGATGCGTTCGCATACAATCTTTTAATGCTTTACTGAATTGGGAGCTAGATGTTAATTAATTTTAAGCCTTGGTTTACTTTAACGTTAACCTAGCATTTCTTTAAAACTTAGTGATTAAACTGAATAACATGAATAAGAAATTTTTCTGATACACTGAGAACTAATTTAAATACATACAAATAAAAAAACTTATAATAGGTACACTCTTAGGGCTATTTTACTAGTACAATAAAATGTTTATAAAAAAACCCCAAATGTTTCGAAGTGGGTGAATTTTTTTTAAGAATAGTTGTAAAATTTTATCTTTTTTGCAGTCTGAGAAAATGTACCCTTTATGCTATAAAATAATAACGGATTTAAATAAATTTGGAGAAAATAACTAATTTTTTTAAAAACACACATACTTAATTTTTTGAGTTTTTGATGATTAATTCAAAAATAATAATAAATTCATATGACCTTTATTTTCACTCAAAATATTCCACATAGCATTTTGAAGCGTACCCTAAAAAATAGTAAGCGCTTCGAATAATATCTTATGAGATAAGGATTTTTGCCCAAAAACCCCATTCTTACCACACTGTGCGTTGCGTACGATGTCGACCTTAATAATATTGTGTTGTGTGTCGGCTCGTCACTTGATTGCGGTTCTAAATTACGACGCCCATCACTAATTGCCCTGGCATAGCTCCCAAAAAAGACAATAATTAAATTCAACTTGACAGATAAGTAAGCTTAAGTAATTTAAGGCTTAAGTTTACTCCTGTTAGTGCTGCAACTTTACTCGATAAATCTGTATTATTTCAGATATCAGAAGAAATTTAGGTTATCATATTACTACTTAACCCAAAATATGATTAGTGTTGAAATATGTATTTTAAGTCCGCAATGGAGGGCCTGAACTCTTATACTCAACGTGAATAACTCAAAGAAAACTCAAAACTCACAAAACTTCTTTATTTCACGAAGACAAATTTTTTACAACAAAAACACATTGAACATTTTTGTAACCTTACACATTGAACAATTTTATAACCTTACACATTTTAAAAGTTAAAAAACTAAAACATATAAGAGCAGGGAAGGTTGAAAACATGGTAGGTTGGGGAAGTTTGGTCAACTAACTCTACTTATTTTTATAGGCCTAAACGCAACATCCTCCCACCTAAGTTAAGAACCTTTAATTAATTAAATTTTAAAACACAATATTTTTCTAAAAAAACAATAACTCTTAGAACTCTAAAATCTAAATAATTAATATTAAAATCCAAGTCTTTTTGGAGTCTGAATTTTTCTTCCATACCTAGTTGCCACAGTACGTGGAATAGAGTTCACATCATTCACAATTGGTGACTGAGACACTTTGGAATGATCTTTCACCAACTTCATTTTATCTTTTATATTCTCACCAACCTCAGAAATGATCTCCAGGAGGAAAAACCGCTGAATTGGTCTTAGCAGTTGACCAGTACATGTTTGTAATCGCACCAGTCTATTGTGGGTAGGTTGCGCGGATGTAATGCGCATGGGAATTATTTTGTTATAAATAACTTTTTGTCCAATCGTCGGCGCTGGTAATACTTGCGTGGAATTGTGGGTAGGTTGAGCGGATGTTGTGCGCATCGGAATTATTTTGTTCCAAATTACTTTTTGTTCTATCGCAATTTCGTGAGGTTTTGAACGCGAAGTTTCTCTTGAGAAATTTTTTTCGTTTTGTTTTGTAAAACAAAATTGCCCGGGGCCCCCAAACGAGTGTTTAGTCTATCAATGGGCCTTACAGTACTGCCACATGTTGGATACTGATGTTTTTTTAGAGAAAATAAAATTGCCCGGGCCCCAAACGAGTGTTTAGGCTTTCAATGGGCCCTACAGTACTGCCTCATGTTGGATGCTGATGTTTTTTTTAGAGAAAACAAAATTGCCCGGAGCCCCAAAATAGTGTTTAGGCTTTCAATAGGCCCTACAGTACTGCCCCATGTTGGATACGGATGTTTTTTTAGAGAAAACAAAATTGCCCGGAGCCCCAAACGCGTAGTGCGTAATGGTTTGCCGTAAACGTGTAATGGTTTGCCACAATTGGCCAATTGTGTAGTGTAGAGTTTGGTTTGTGTTGTCAAAAGCAAACCAAAACGGTGAGTTTGGTTTGTTTTGTGAAAAGCAACGCTAGTATAGCGCTTACAACCAATTCGATGAAGCTAAGGTTAATGCATCGGCGTGAAGGAATCTGGCAACGGGAAAATACGCTAGTTCCGCCAAGTTGGAAGGTTTTGGAAACGCGCCAAGCAGTACCGTAGGATTAAAAAATTTCCACTTGAGTTTTTCAAGTCTTGGAAAAACCAGATTGGACTCAAAGCTATAAGCTCGCTATCATTCTCTGACACATATGTTAAGATATGTGAGTTAACAATTGATTCACAATCACATAGAATGGTCACCAAATATCGCTCGTGTAAGCACAATGGCTATTAGGTTTGGGAAAACTTTATATTAGTATGAAAACATATAAAAAATGAATTAAAAAATCTCAAAGCATTTCCAATTCACATGTAATAAAAGTTAAAAATCTATGTTATTAAAATCAACAATTAAATTTTTTACATTGAGTTTTAATATTACTAACCAAATTTAATTTTTCATATCAATGTTGAAATCAAGGTCTTGCGTTAAAGCAAGCGATGAAATATTTTCATCCCTTTCCACGTTTCCAGCACAACACCAGCATCGGTTTAAATGTCCAGATCAAAGACATCCAGCCGCATGCGTATGAAAAAAAAACCTACGATTTGGCGAAAAAACCGGCCGCTATTGCATCACTTGGCGGTTGCCAAGTTTTGTTGTCTTTGTGGCGTTTGATGTCGTAGTCAGGACATAGCCACAGGGTAACAGCTTATGACCGCCAGCCAACAGTTTTCCTGCTACATCTGTACCAAATGAGGATTTCGTTTGGACCTTGACAGTCATTCACAGGAACTACACCACACTGAGCAAACTCTTGCAGGATAGCCTTGTCGACTAATAGAAGTACTGACTCACATATGACTGGTTGACTTAGCACTTTGAAGTTGCAGTGGTAGGTATCATTAGCGATTGATAAGTACAAGGTAAAAACATCATGCTTGCACACATCTGTGTTTTTGCCACCAAAACGAGAATGTTGTAAGAACTCACAAAACCCTCTGGCTGGTAAGCCATTTCTTTAGCAGTGTCTAGTAATAAGTATGATCGCTGTGAGCCAGAGTCAATGATAGCTCTTGCTGTACGTCTTTTACCATTTCCTCTGATAACAACCCTCGAAGTTTGCAGAGCAACACTTGGCTTGTTACAAAAACTTGCTAGGACTTGAACTTTCTCTGCTGAACCCTCCACCGGTTTGTTTTCAGGTGCACTAGCTCTCTCAGTCAATTCATTTTTCCACTGCATACTCCTACATAGTAGTATCTTGTGTTTCTTGCCGCAAGATAAGCAATTGGTCTTCATAAAACACCTTTTAACTGGATGATTAGGCTTCAGGCACAGAAAACAGCATCGCGATTGTTGAACTAGTTCTTCTCTTTATTTTAACTTCATTTTCCTAGCTTTCAAACAATCTGCAGACGGATGAGGAAGGGAACAAAAAATACACTTCTTTGGAACTTGTGATGCAGTGAAAAGGTCTGTAGCGCTTGGTAGTTCTTTTACACGATCAAAGATTGTCTACCTCTCTCCTTTTTTTGGTTGTAGGTAGCCCTAGAATAACCTCTTCCTGGATCTCTCGATTTATGTAGGGTTAGACTGCATGATGCTAATTTGATACGTTCTTCTGCTTCGACTTCACTTTGCAAGAAATCTGGAATACATTCCAGCTCACTCTCTCCCCCTTGGCGATTAACAGAATCCTCCAGTAATCGTCGATTCACAGCTCTGTAGCATTATCATGCGATCAAAATCCCTTCCGGCAATGACGACTCAACAAGTGGAAAGAGCATATCTGTATATATTTCACTGGTGACTCCCAGCAGCTCTAATGAACGTAGTTTATACACTAAGCTGTCATAAAATTTTCTCAAGGAAAACTTAGCTATGTTCTGCCTAGAAGTACCAGCGATAACAGGTCTCGAACGTATACTTGTATGAGAAATTCTTCTCTTCTGAAGCGGGCTTTCAACTGGTTCAACGCCTTCTCGTAACTCTGACCACCCGGAGGGAAACTTGTCAGAAGTTCATCAGCGAGACTGCCTTCCTTCATAGTTTGAGCAAGGTATGCAAACTTGTTGTGGAGATGAAGGTTAGGGTCTTTATCTACCTTCGCAAACTGTCCCCAAAAATTCTGATAATTACGGACATCTCCGTCGAATGTAGGCAGCTTAATTGTTGGGTAGCGTAAGGCGTTTTGTGGTTGACGGGAAACTGGAGAAGGTTCCTCAAGGACGGGGTTGGATTTGCTAACTTGTTCGAGGGCCAGCTTTTCTAGCTTCTTCTTGAAAACACGTGCTCGGTCTAGGGTGTAGGTACTATTTCGTCAAGTTCTTTCTCAAGTTCAGTTTCATCGGCTTTTTCGAAAACATGCTTCTTACAGCTTTCTTCACATGCTGTAACGTACCTGATCCGTGGCCCTCTAGCGGCCACTCCAGAAGCTCCCCGCCGAAACGGAACGACAACAGAACTATTTTTGGAACTGGATGTTATGGACGAATTGAGAGCTTGTCCGAAATGGACGTGAGGTTGATTAAGAAGGAACCTGTTTAAATGGTTTTTAAATCTAAATTGTTTTCTAATAAAAATGAAACGTTGATGCTTCGTCAATCGACACGTTAATCGACTTATCATCGTTGGTGGTTGTTGTGTTTGGTTGTTGGTGGTCTCCTGATCACGCTACTACATTACAGGAGATGATTTTGGATTCCTCCTCCCCTGGGGAAACTTTCGAAGAATGAGAAAGTTTATGATTAGTGTTCATACAAGAGTTATGTAATTATTCCAGGAACCTAGGCAAGTGCCAAACAAAAATTATCAATCCCCAGTGTCGAAAAAAACTAAATTTAAAATAAACACATAAATATAAGAATGAATAGAAATAAATGCAAAAAGCATTAAATTGGGCACATGCATACAATTTTTTTTTAGAGAGTGTGGATCCGGCTCAATCCATCTGCATTTTGGTGCAGTTTTCCCTTTCGATGAATAACTTCAAAATTAAAAGGTTGCAATATTAGTGACCATCGCATTAAACGTGCGTTAGAACTCGCGTGAGTATTCAGCCACACTAAAGGATTATGATCAGTCACAATTTGAAAGAAATTCCCATCGAGATAACACTTAAGTTTTGAAACTGCAAAGATGATGGCGGCACACTCTTTCTCACTGACACTATATCGTTTTTCAACACTAGTAAATTTCTTGCTTAGGTATATAATCGGGTGTTCTTCAGTTTCATTGTCTGCCAACTGGGACAAAACTACTCCCATTCCTTGATCTGACGCATCAGTTTCAACTATGAACGGTTTTTTGGTAGTCTGGTGAGTACAGCACAGGATAGTTACAAAGACAGTTCTTTAGCTCGTCAAATGCTTCCTCACATTCTTTAGTCCACGTAATAGGCCCTTTTCTAGCTTTCCCTTTTAAAGAATCAGTTAAAAGGGCAGCAATCGACGAAAACATTGGAATGTATCGGCTATAGTAACCGGCTAACCCTAAAAAGGCACGAACTTCAGTTTTACTTTTAGAAGGGCTAAAGTTCTTGATCGCCTCAATTTTTAGTTCGGCTGGCTTCCTAAGACCTTGTCCAACAATATGTCCAAGATACTGCACTCGCGCTTGAGCAAATTTACATTTTGAAGGCTTGATGGTTAGACCCGCCTTTTCTATTCTTTTCAGCACTATATCGACTTGTTTTAGATGTTCAGCGAAACTGTTCGAAAAAATCGCTATGTCATCGAGGTATGGAACTGCGTACTCTTCGCATCCCTCTAGAAGTTGATATACCATCTTACTAAATTCGTAAGGAGCATTCTTTAGACCAAATGGCATCCTTAAGGGTTTATATGTGCCAAAGTTAGTCACAAATGCTGCCAGTCTTTGGGCTCGCTCAGTGAGGGGAATTTGCCAATAGCCTTTAGACAAATCCAGAACTGTTATGTACTGAGCAGAAGACACTATTTCAATTCTTTCTTCTATATTTGGAAGAGGAAAGAACTTTGTTTTTGTGATCTTGTTCAAGTTCCTATAGTCAATGCAAGGCCTCGGATCCTTACCAGGTGCTTCTACAAGAGTCATTGGTGAAGTACAATCTGAAAAACCAATTTCTATGATTTTCAGATCCAGCATCTTCTGTATTTCGGTTTTCAGAATTGCATTTTGTCTTGGCGATGTTCGATAAGGCTTTGAAAGGATGGACTGTTCTTCGCTAAGTTCAATGTCATGAATGACGAGTTCGGTTTTTCCTGGGACATTTGAAAAGCACTTCATATATTTCCAAACTAGTTTCTTCATTTGAGCGATTTGGTCTTCATTCATATTTGAACTCTCGCCATAATCTTGAAACATCTCTTCAAGGTCCAATATATTCGGGTTAGAGTCCACACAAGGTATTTCCATTTGTTCCTCATCATTTTCTCCTTCTAGATCACTTATCAAATAATTCACTTCTTCTGGTCGTTTATAGTATGGATTCAGCATATTCACATGGTACACCTTTGAAGTGGCTTTTTCACCAGGCAACTGCACAACGTAATTGGTTTCAGAGAGTTTTCTTAGGATTGTTCCAGGACCTGTCCAATGTGGGCTTAACTTGTTGCTTTTAAATGTAGCAAAAATCAGTACTAGGTCTCCTATTTGAAATTCTCTTTTTACTGCCCTCTTGTCGTACCAAGTCTTATTCTTTTGCTGGCATTCTTCCATCTTTGATATTGCTAGTTCTTGACAGCGCTTCATTCGATTAATCAAAGAGAAGACATATTCAGTCACAGGCTCACCTTCCGTTTCTTCCACGTCCAACCATTTTTCATACAGCAGAGTGAGAGGCGTTCGAAGATTCTTGCCATGCACCAGTTCAGCAGGAGTAAATCCAGTGCTTTCATGAGTAACAGTTCTAAGGGCAAACAGAGCTGGATATATTGCTTGCTCCCAATCACTCCCAGACTCCAAGCACAACACCTTTAAGACTCTTTTAACTGTTCGATGAAATCTTTCAATTGGATTACTTTGTGGATGATAGACAGAGCTGTGAACTACTTTTATTCCGAATTTCTCGAGAAAAGTTGTACTGAGTGCGCTGGTAAAAGAACTTCCTTGATCTAACTGCAAAACCTTTGGAAATCCCATCCTACTAAAGATTTGCAATAAAGCATCAACAACAGTCAAAGATGTTATATCTTCTACTGGGACGGCATCAGGATATTTGGATGATAGGCACATCGCAGTCAACAGATATCTTTTTCCACTTGGAGTGACTGGCAAAGGTCCACAAGCATCGACATTTATCTTGGAAAAGACTTCTTGAATCACTGGAACTATCTTCATAGGAGCCTTCTTTTTGTCAAAAGGTTTTCCAACGCGTTGACATCTGTCACAGCTTCGAACGTAGTCTTCGATTTCTTTATAACACTGGGGCCAAAAGAAGTGTCTGGAAAAGATGTCTTTCGTTTTTGTCACTCCTAAATGTCCCGATGTCCCCTCATGACAAAAGGCTTTCAAGTCATTTCGATACTTTTTAGGCACAACCAGTAGCAGTCTCTCCACTCCTGTCTTGTCCATCTTTCTCTTCACGAGTATTCCATTTTCTAGCTTTACCAATCCACCAACAGGTTCACCTGTGTTTTCTTGCACTTTTTCCAAAAGCGATTTCAGCTCAGGGCATTCTTTTTGTTGATCTAAGAAAGTTTTGGAATCTACTTTCAACAACGCCAAGCCCTCATAGTTATCTTCTTTAGGTGGAAATGAAAACAGATCATCCTCATCAATTGTTATTTCGTCATTCTCGTTTTCCTCTTCGTCCACGACTTCTTCAATTATGTCTCCGACAGCTTGCTCTTGTTCTGCTTTACGTTTTTGAGCTCTTGTTTCTATAGCGTTAATCTGGTGAGGAACATCTTCATTCTTCATTGTCTCCAACAAGGCTGCTGTTTGGTTCCCAAGCAGATACCTTCCTTTATCTAACTGGCATGGAACGACAGCTGCTTTAGTTATGACGTGTCCAAACTCTCCCTTCAGCTCCACTTCTGCCAACGGTAAGCAAACTGGAAATTCGTCCAATGGTTGTTGCACCCAAATGTTCTCCCCGGTTAACATTTCAGGAGTGATGCGGTTGCGGCACACAACATCGATGCTGGTTCCAGTATCTCGCAAAATGGGCATAGTGAATCCATTGACTTCAGCCATGAAGGTATACGGTGACATAACATCTTCGTCTCCTTTCTTTATAAGACGGTTGATGTCTGAAGTTCCTGCAGGTTTCTTCATCAAGGGACAGTCGGGCCTTAGATGTTCAGTAGAATTACAACGTAAACACCGCGGTTTCCTGCGTTTTTCGAAAGCTTCATTATTTTTACTTCTTTCATTTTCGCTCTTCTCAACCCTTGGTTCGTTTACAGGGGCCTTTGTTTCAGATTGATGTTTACCTCTCCATGGTTTGAAAGATTTTTCTTTTGATGGGAATGTCTTCTTTTTCATGAGCAGCCTTACGTTTTCGTATTCATCCAGTTTTTCTGCGACTCTTTCTGGATTTTTCATCTGGGTCCACTCATCGATGAAATGATTTTTAATTTCCAAACTGGTCTTCCGCTTCACTTGTTCAGACAAAATCAAATTGCACAAATCTTCAAAGGTGCTCACTTCTAACCCTTTTATCCATTCATAGAAATAATTTTTCAACTCGAACAAAAAGTCTTTCCAAGTTCCCTCTGGTCCTTTATTGTGATTATAAAAAAGTTGACGGAACTTTTCTGGGCTTAGTTTGAATCTGTTCAAAAGTACCTTCTTAACAGCCTCGTAATCTTCGTATGTTTCTTCCGGTTCTCGAGCGATGAGTTAGGCCATTTCCATTGGCAAGAGTCCCGTTAGATGAGACACCCATTGCTCTTCTGGAAGTCCTATCCTCTTGGCTGTTCTTTCGAAAAGGACTAAGTACAAGCTGATATCAGATTTGGAGTCATATTTTGTCATCAGATGGTGTATATCTTCCCTATGTCTTGGAGCCTCGCTTGTTCCATTTTTCTCCAATCTTAATTTTTCGAGAAGAAATTTGTTTTCCGACTCCTGTTTTTCTAGAAACAATCGATGCTCTTCTAGTTGTCTCGCTCTGAGCCTTTCATCTTCTTCTTGTGCCTGTCTTCTGGTCCTTTCGTCTGCTTCCTTCGTCAATCTTTCCTCGACAGCAGTTTGAAGAAACGACTCAACGAAGTCTAGTTCATAAAATTCACTACTTTTTATGGCTTCTTTCAAGGTTAAAACTGTCGCATTTGCATCTATTTCAATGTTCATCTCAGTGGCTAAGTTTAATAAGTCCACTTTTCGACACTTTCCCCAAATTGCCATATTTATAAACAAAGAATTAACTACCTTTACCTATCAAGATATTAAAAAGCCTTTTTAAATATTTGAGACAAATCCACACTCTCGTAATGGACCTCATATAATATAAACTTTTTTTTTATAATATATCTTAATTCACAAATAAAAGTATAATTTTCTTAAACATAAACCTTTATAAATTAATAAATTTCTTTTTAAAGACAAATAACAAGGTTTAATTTGATTTAATACAAGCAATTTAACATAAGCCTTCTTAAACATAAACCTTTTTAATTTAGTCAATATCTTTTTTAAGACAAATAAAAAGGTTTAATTTTATTTAATACAAGCATTTAATAAAACTTATTACGATATGAATTCGAAAAAATATTTCAATTGCATAACTACACACTCAGGAATAAAGTAAAAATAAATAAATTTATTTGCGATAAATTTATTCTAAGAATATGTTCAATTTTATATTTTTAATGCAAGAAATATAAAAATCACTTTTAACAGCATCCCTTACACACTCAGGAATAAAGTAAAAATAAATAAATTTATTTGCGATAAATTTATTATAAGAATATGTTCAATTTTTTTAATTTTTAATGCAAGGAATATAAAAATCACTTTTAACAACATCCCTCTTTATGCATTCAATATTCAATAACAAAAGAGAAATAAAATGAATACACGAAATTATTTTCCAATAAAATAAAAATAGAATATTTGTAAGCACACTCAACAGATGTTTTTCTTCTTACTTAAAAAAACAGCATCAAAAAGAAATACCATCTTTATTTTAACCACAGGAAATAATAAATTCGAAATACGAACAAAACCTGTCAATAACCTAATAAAAAAAAGCCTTCGTAGCTTCGATATTTTTTTTAGTCAAACAGGAAGCTTTACTCAAGCTTTACTGTCCGCCATTTTTGTCCAGCGAACATATTTTTTTCAAAATTAAAACTTGATTAGCTCAAGATTTTTTAAACAGTATAATTAGTTTATACAGACAAATATTTTGATAAGAAACAAATATTTTAATAAACACAAGTATTTTTTTCCCACGAATTTTGACAGTGTTGTCATTCAAAATAAAATTATTCTTGAATACACTAAAATTCTTAATTATTTGTTATACTCTATCAAAACTTGAAAAACACAATAATTTTTCAACAGTATAGTTATTTTATACCTTTCAAATGTATGCAAAAATATTTTTCCAAGAATTTTAAACCGTGCTATCATTCAGACTTTGAATACACAAAATTCTTAAATATTTTTTTCTTTTTCGATATCAAAATGCATACTTCGCAACAAAAATATCTATTACGCTCAAAGTAACTAGATTTCAACAATTAGCTAAACTTAATGCTTAATATTTAACAATTTAAAAAAATATTTTCCAAGCAAATAAAGTATTTTAGCATACACAATTGTATCCAGAAATTTTTTTGTTACCAAAAATGGCGTCTTCCAATAGAATTTTTACCACGTTACGAAATATTGATATCATACATAATTGTTTTCGAGTAATTAATACAAAACTTTCTGTTTATCAAATCAAAAACAACTCAAAACTCAATTTCCAAGGGATTAATTGCACCTTATTAAGTTTTTTTACGAGTTAAACGTTTTTTTTTTGTTAAAACCAAAACTAATTTCATAAACAGAGCCTTGCATTGATATTTCAATTACCACTATTTTTTCGACACTGGTGAACGACAAAATTTGTATAGAGGCACTTACCCGGAATGACGGATTGATGTTGAAATCCCACATAGTGCCACCAAAAATCATCTCCTGTAATGTAGTAGCGTGATCAGGAGACCACCAACAACCAAACACAACAACCACCAACGATGATAAGTCGATTAACGAGTCGATTTGACGAAGCATCAACGTTTCATTTTTATTAGAAAACAATTTAGATTTAAAAACCATTTAAACAGGTTCCTTCTTAATCAACCTCACGTCCATTTCGGACAAGCTCTCTATTCGTCCATAACATCCAGTTCCAAAAATAGTTCTGTTGTCGTTCCGTTTCGGCGGGGAACTTCTGGAGTGGCCGCTAGAGGGCCACGGATCAGGTACGTTACAATGCCAACATCAGCTTTGCCTTCTCTTCAATAACTTGTAGCTTTTCAACTCTCTCATCAAGTCCAAGGTCATTTGCAACTTTCACAAACTCGTTACACGGCTTCGTAAACATTCTTCTATATTGCGTACGTTCTCGTTTCAAGTCCTCCATTCTCAAAGTTCAGTCTGACTTCGTATCAGCAATGCTGAAAAAGGTATTTTAAGTCCGCAATGGAAGGCCTGAACTGTTATACTCAACGAGAAAAATTCAAAGATAACTCAAAACTTTTCAACGCAAGACTTCTTTATTTCACGAAGACAAGTTTTTTACAACAAAACACATTGAACATTTTTATAACCTTACAAATTTTAAAAGTTGCCAAAACTAAAACATATGAAAGCAGGGAAGGTTGAAAACAGGGTAGGTTGGGGTACTTTTACACACTTCTTCGTCATATTTTCTAAAAGGGATAGTGTAACAAGCACAATAAAGATATTTTCTGAAAAACGATACGACTGTCGCGATGATTACGAAAATGGTTTTGTTTCTGCTATATTGCAATTCACACTGGTGATGGCAATAACTACGCCAGCGTAAGCACTCGCAATGTGTCAAATATGATAAAACTGTATATACTTGCCCCATCACAATTCCTGACAAATGTCTTTGTCAATGCCTATACATATATATATCTATATATATCTATATATATATATCTATATATATATATCTTATATAATATCTATCTATCATATATAATATTATCTATATATCTATACTTATATACTATCTATCTATCTATCTATTATCTATCTAATCATATCTATCTATCATATCTATCTATCATATATATCTATCATAATCTATCTATCATATCTATCTATCTACATACTATCTATCTATCTATCTATCTATACTATCTATCTATCTATATCATATCTATACTATATATATATATATATATATATATAATATATATATATATATATATTATATATATATATATATATATATATATATATATATATATATATTATATATATATATATATATATATATATATATATATATATATATATATAATATATATAATATATATATATAATATATATATATATATATATATATATATATATTATATATATATATATTGTTTTGTGTGTGTGGTGTGTGTGTCTATGCATATGTCTATGTACATGTATATATATATATTAAAAAAATTGCTATTTTATTATTGTAAAAATTGCTAATTTACTCTTCCCTCAGTCGAAGTGCGGCGCTGACGTGCTGGAAAATAAGGAGTTGTTTGAATATACATTCAATTAAACTACAGCATAATGTAGCAATTTTTGAAAAGAATAAAGTCTTATTGTACTACAAATGTCCATTATTTGCTTGAACAGTTCGATCGCTTCGATACTCTGTAGAACAGAAGAACTAAATATTTTATATGCATTTTACAGTGTTTATTAAACTATCATGTCTCGTCCAAACAAAATACCCGTTGATTCAAAGTAAATGGGTAATACTTTTGGCAATAGGAAATGGTCACAGTCCACTGAACCAAGTCACCCAACCAAAAGTAGTAAACCGCAAAATCTTTCAAAATTTCATAGGAACATGTATATTGTACACCATTATCACTATAATATTTTCAACATAAATTTCAATTTTCCTATAATACACTTTATGATAGACAACAATTTGTCTGTTTTAGTGCCCTTAAAAAGCAAAAGTGTTACAGAATAAACAAGAAGTTCTATAAAAGAATTAAAATTGACTACTTTTATGTTACATAAAATACTTACTGAAATTCTTATAAGCAAACAGGCAGGTGTATAACAGTAACTGTTGCCTGGAATCGCTTCTATACAAGATTTACACACATTAGAAAAAACCCACCAAAAGCAGCATCCAGTTGTAATTAAAACTTTTAAAACCAAAATCAATTACTTAAATTAATTTTATTTCGTAAATTAAATTATTGTTTATCGTCTGCTTAGTTAACTTGCAGTTTAAAGAATAAGTATGTAAAATTTCATTAATTAAATCTTGGCATTCGTTCCAGCGACATTTCACAAGTTTGGAAAATACCCCAAATCGGGGAGCTTTTTATTCTCGAATAAGTACCAACATACATATCTGTGTAAAATAATGATATTTTCCAAATATTTATGAATAACAAAACATGAAACTATTCCAAATTTCCTAAGTAATAAGAAATGTGAATTAAAACTAACCAGATTTCTCTGCAAAAAAAATATATTGCTTTCACCGATAAAACTGAATCTAACACTTGGCACCCACAGGGGTGAATGACGGGGTCCCATCAGCGTGAGCTCTAAGGGTACCAGAATTGCAACTCTAGGTGAAGTAAGATATACAACAAAAACAGTTCTTTTCACAGAAAAACAAATAATCAGGTTTATTTCTTTAAAATAGGTGAAACGGCCGGCACATAAATACCGTTACACTAAAAACGTATCGCTACAAGCGAATTCTAAAGATATTTTTTAAATCTTAAACTAAAATAGAATGTCGCGTGCGCAAAACATGAAAAACGAGACAATTTCTAAATGTACAAATCTAAGTCACGTGCACAAAATACACAATAAAATGGCTTGTCTCTAACATCCCCCACCTTTTGATAATTCAATGAATAATCAAAACGAAAACGTCTTAAAGTACTACGGTGGGTAAAAGTTCAATGGTCAGTCTCATTTATTCGAGGAACCTTGAAGGGAGTTTAAGGTAGACCCGTACCTTGAAATCGAGGAAAAACAACATTTTTTTTTTTATTTCATAAAACAAAATTAGACATAGTGCAGAAAACGTATACCAAATTTCAAAATTCTAAGAGTTTAAAAAGCGATCCAATTTTGCAGTTAAAAAAACCCTTATCTTCGAAATGTCTATAGTTGACGCTAAATTTGTCTGCACTCTTAGCTAGTTTCGGTTTTCAATATTGTAATAGCTATAGGAAAGCCAAATAATTATTTGTTTAAAAATATTTGTTCAAGAAGAAGACTACTTTTACTTAATGCAGTTTAACTGTAACTGTAGTTAGTATTAGTTTGTTTTGTTTATAAACTCCGACAATTGCGAACGTGTTTTTTTTATTTCTGATTCTGAATCTCTATAATTTATTAGATTTTTATCTATTGCATTTGAGAGTCAGAATTTTCGAGATAGTTTATTTCATTTTTCTCTAAATCTCACTTATTATTGTTTTATTTATTTTTATAAGTATGCCGAGAGTGAAGAAGCAAGGTAAGCACTTGTATAACATCCGCAAAATGCCAAAACGTGTTGATGTTCCTGAAATTGCGGAACCAAGTAAAAACAAAAATGTTGTAATGAATGAACGCCTACTTAATTTAAGTAATGTATCAGAGGAAGATAAAATTATACAAGTTTCCAGTAAATCAAAATTTGTTCTGATAGACATTGATATGGTAAACACCTTGTTATTAAGTGCTGCATTTCCTGAATGTCAACAAAGTCAACTAAAACTCAACTGTAAAAACAATTATGGTTTTGCACATAAGATGGAATTGTTTTGCTTGAACTGTAATGCTTGTATAAACTCAAGCTGTTCTTCTAAAAGACTGGAAAACACAAAAGGTTTTGAAGTCAACAAGTTTGTTACCGAAGCTTTTTTATATTTTGGAAAAGGATATGCAGCTGTCGAACAGTTTGGGATGTTGCTTGGGATGGATGTTATGTCCGACAAGACTTTTTCAGAATACACTCGTATAGTGTTTAAAGATCTTGAAGAAACTACCCGCAAAGTTTTGGAGGACACTAGAAATAGAGTAAAGAAGCCTATCGAGTAATTAATGGAAAGGATCAGCAACAAAATGTTACGGACATAGCTGTCAGCTATGATGGGTCATGGCACACACGCGGACACAGTTCTAATCATGGAATCGGTTGTGTCATCGATTTGCTGACAGGCTATGTCATTGACTTCGAAATTTTGACGAAGTTTTGCCATGTGTGCTGTGATGCAAAGAGTCTCGGCATAGAATCTGCAGAGTATCACATATTTATGGAAGGACATAAGCGAGATTGTGGCGTCAACCATACTGGATCCTCTAATTCGATGGAGGTAGAGGCTTGTTTGAAGCTATGGAAACGTTCCGAAAATATTGGGTTTCGATATACTACCATGCTGTCTGATGGCGACTCCAAAGCCTACAATAGCATTGTTGAAAGCCAGGTGTACGGCAAGGATATTTCGGTTGAAAAAGAAGAATGCCTGAATCATGTCTCCAAGCGATTAGGCACAGCTCTTCGTAATATTTTGAAAGTTTGGAAGGCAAGAGGTGTCACTTTAGGTGGAAGGAAACATGGTAGTTTGAAAGAAACAACAATTACAAAGCTTCAGAAATATTATCAACGGGCTGTTCTTTCAAATAAAGGAAATCTTGCTGATACTAAAACAGCCATATACTCAACTCTGTATCACAGTATATCGACTGATGAGAAACCCCAGCATAGCAAATACCCCAAAGGCAAAGATTCGTGGTGTTTCTATCAAGCGGCAGTTTCTAAGAACCAAAAACCTGGGTCCCACAAAAAGTGTGTCGGCACTCCAATAGCATTGGATAATTTAACTAAACTTCTACCTGTTTATCAGCGACTAGCTACTGATGATTTGTTGAAACGTTGCATCAACTGCAGAACGCAAAATTCTAATGAAGGTTTGCATAACCTTATCTGGATGAGATGTCCTAAAACTGTTTTCGTTTCCAAAATCAGAGTAGAAATTGCTGTTATGCTTGCTGTTTGTCACTTTAACGTTGGAGAAAAAGAGGCATTACAAATGTCTGCTAACCAATGTGTCAACTCTAAAATCAGTCTGAAGAGACATGTAAAACGAGGTAAATCAATCAAGCGTCGAAGTGATCCCAATTATCAAAGAATGCGACAAAGCTTGAAGCGTGCAAAATTAACAAAAAAGTTAATAACAGAAAAGAAGGAAGGTGTTACCTATGGAGCTGGGACATTTTAAATAGGTTAGCTATTTCTGAATTATTTTGTTGTACAAAAAAATACCATCTATCAAAATTCGAAAAATCAGAAAACTGATATATTTCTTACATTTCGTAAATTTCAAAAACATTAAATATCCTATAAAGTAAAAAATAATAAAAAAATTTGAAAATAAATTGATAACAATGAATAAGTAGTATATTATGTGTATGTAACATAAGTTTTGGGTAAATATGTAATATTTTTCATTTGGTTTTACACATATTTAATCTTAAAATGCTTATATCTCAAAATCTTCTTTTTTCATTTTGTCACAAATTAAAAAGCCTAAGGCTTTTTTATTAATTTACATAGAGTTTTAATTCTTTTTGTAATGCATTTAGCATATTTAACTGAACCAAAAAATGAAGAGTTTTTTGGAATAAGTAGTCTTGTTTTTTATAAAAAGCCTTTTAAAATTGAAAATTCATTTTTTTTTTGCAAAATTTTCTTAACGTGGTATATATATATATATATATTTAAAATAAAATTTTTGTATAATTTTTAAAAAACTCTCTATTTGTTTGTTATCAACATTACACAGTTGTAAAATAAAAAAAAGTTTTAAAGTTGTAACTTAAAAGGAAAAAAAGGAGTAGGCTTTTAAAAAAACTTAAAAATACTTAAATGTTTTTATTAAAATTGAAATTAAAAAAAAATTAGCTGCTATAATATATTTTTTTACATAATAACCTTTATACTAATATACTCTAGATGTATAATGAGTTTTACATTTTTAGCACCAAAATTAAAAAAATTCATGTTTATCCTACGGGTCTACCTTAACTCTTCTTCCACTCTTGGTTACAAAAACTTTGCCCTCGACTTCAGGCCGAACCGGAGTGGCACTGCTTGGTACTGGTTGGTTAGTAGGGTCATTCCTGCTGGAATCCACATCAGCAGTTATCTCAAGTGGGAATATTCTTTGTACTGGTCTCACAAGATCACCAGAAGCAGTTTTTAGACGAACTACTCTGACGTTGCCATCTTTTCCTTCGTATGTTTGAATCACTCTTCCCATAGGCCAGAGAACCTTCTTTTTGCCTTCGTTTTCAATTAGGACGATATCTCCCACAACTACTCGTTGATTGGCTTTATTCTTGGTCGGACGCATGATGAGTTGTCCAAGGTATTCGTCCCTAAACCGTTTTCTAAGAACGTCTAGGAGATTCTGTTGATAACGAAGTCTTCTCTTTAGGCTTACTTTGTCGATGTTATCCAAGTCGGGTACACCAGACTCTCTTAATTCATCTAAAAACAATGCAGGTGTCAAAGGTATCAGGTCGTTTGAGTCTTCAGAAACATACGTCAGGGGTCTTAAGTTCACAGTACTTTCACAATCGATGATAACACTTAGAAATTCTTCGTAATTCAGTGAAGATTTACCTAGAACCTTTCTCAAAAGGGTCTTCACCAGCTTCACCATGATCTCCCAAAAACCTCCCCACCATGGGGCAGCAGGGGGACTGATGTACCACTGAATTCGATTAATTGTAGCCTCTATCTCAATAGTTTTCCAATCTATAGATTTGAAAAGGTTGTTGGCTCCCACAAAGTTTGTTCCATTGTCACTGTAGATGACCTTTGGTCTTCCTCTTCTTGCTATGAATCTTCGAAAGGCCAAGAAGAAACCATGTGTGGAAAGTGACTGTATCAGCTCTAGATGGACAGCGCGGTACACGGCACATGTGAAGAGGACCACATACGCTTTTGATTGGTTCTTAAGAATAAGAGGACCACATAGGTCGACTCCGCTGATTTCAAAAGGAGAAGCATCTCTCACTCTATTTTCTGGTAAAGCAACAGGAACGGTTTGTATCGGTCTAGCTTCGTGTCGTTTACACCTCATACACCGGTTCAGGACTTTTCTAATTGCCTTTTTGCTCTGGATTATCCAAAACCTTTCTCTAAGCTTTGACATCAATACCTGTGAGCCATCATGGCACATTTTCAGGTGCAAATCCAAAATTATGCAATCAACAAGGTTATGTTTGCTAGGTAGTAGAATATGAGAGATAAAATCAGTGTAATCTTTTCTTTCGGTCAACTTGGTTTTGACACGTAGCAGATCTTCCTCGTCCTTGAACACAGATATTGTTTTTATCCTAGCAACGTCTCCTGGGGAAAAAAACATCTGCTGAACAAATTTTGCCAATCTCTTTTCAGCTGTTTCTACTTCAAAAACTTTAAGTTCGCCAGCTTTTCTCTCTTCTTTCTTGAGATGTAGATAAGTTGCGAACCTCATCATCCAAGCTACCATTCGTATAATCTTTGAATATTTAGAAAAATAAGAGAAGATCCATGAAAGATCTGAATTACGGTCGCAAATTGAGAGTATGATGTCAGAAGTTATTTCTTTGCTGTCGTTGGGATTCAATGGAAGCCCGTCTTTTTCAGTTGAGTGGTTGCAATTAACCAGAAGACCGCCTGACTTTAACCTTTCCTTTACAATTTCTTCGTCATTGCTGACATCAACCTGTGTTGTAATGTCCCAACTCGTTTTTGTTTCTTTCAGCCATGTTGGACCCTCCCACCATTTTAAAGCTTTCAAGGTTTTAGGAGAACATCCTCTTGATGGAAGGTCTGCTGGGTTCATTTTCCCTGCAACATGACGCCAGGAGGAAATGTCACTCAACTTTCTTAATTCATCTGTGCGATTTCTTACAAAAACCGACCAGTTATCTGCCTTCGAAATCCAAGCAAGAACCGTAGTTGAATCGCTCCAAAAATATTGCTTGATATCCTTCCAGTCGAGGGCTTGTATAAATGATTGTGCGAGTCTAGCTCCCACCAAGGCAGCAGTTAACTCGAGCTTAGGTATGGTCCCTCCTTTGAGTGGCGTAATACGAGACTTTGCTGATAGAAGACTGATTCTAACGTCATCTTCATCTTCAATTCTCAAGAAACCGCTGCATAAGCCTCTTTACTAGCATCACAAAATGTATCTACAGAACAGTTTTTTAGATTTTCTGAGGTAACTTGAATCCACCTGGGAATCTCAATTTCTTCCAATGTTTTCAAATCTGCATACCACAGAAGAAATTCTTTTTTCAGATCTTTTCTGATCTCTTCGTCCCAATCAACGCCCATCACCCATGCCTTTTGTAGCAAACCACTGTGACTTTTGTGACCACTGTGCAAACAGTCGTTAAGGGAAGGATGTCCCTTCATACGGGCAGAAGCATCGAAGACTGGCCTAATAGGGGTGGTGCTGCTTTCCTTTATTACCGCCCTATGTGGCAAGTAGTTCCCTGGTAAGTCAATTTCATTAGAGGGTACTTCTTCAATAATTTCCTCGTCCAGCCAGCTTTCGAAAACCTTTTCATAGTCATTGTAAATATTCTTAGATTTCAGCTGACTTGTTGTGCGATAATCTCTTCTTTGCCAAGTTATAGTTATCGGGTAAAAAAGATTTGTTTTCTTCTCATGGTAAACGGACTTCATACCTTCCTTGATCATTGACCTTTACTGTCTGAAGAAAATGTTCTTGGGCCTCAAAATCTTTCTCCCTTTTCGACTTCTTCTCAATGGGATCTTTGATTCCGATTAAGTCTAATTTCCACAGATCAGCCATCTCAGCTCCTTTGACAAAAAGTGATATCACTGACATGGTGAGATTTTCTGTACCAGGTTTCTGATTAGGTACCTTTCCCATTAAGGTCCATTCAAGATTTGTTTCTGTTGCAACCATGCCATCTGACAATACCTTTTGCTGTCCAGTCAATAACGTGCCTATCATATCTGCTCCTACTAGTATGTGTACTTGTTCATAGGTCTGGCTAACATCAGTCAAATTAATTCTGAAACTCTTTAGTTCTTTTAGCCATGGACCACTGCTTACTGGTAATATTTTCTCTCAATAACCTCTTGGCCCATGACTTCCAACTTGTATGAGAATTTTCCTTTTAGCGATGCAACTGTTATTTCATACTTCTTGTGTTTTCTAGCATCAGTGGTTACACCTCCAAAAAGGGAATGAGCCACGTTCATTTCTTCAAAAGGGGTATACATCATCGACTTGGCAACGTTATTGACGATGTAGGATCTCTGCGATGCTGTATCAATCAAAAGACGGACATTCATTTCTTTACCATTGGCTAGAAGCTTGGCGACCAAAGTTTGCAGAAAAACTTCTGGGGTCTGATTCAAATGCGTCATATTTACATCATTTACAGGCGTCTCCGTCTGCACACCTTCGCGTTCTTTCGAAGCTGATTTACTAATTTTTTCCAGGCTATCACACATAAGTGTAACGTGTTTTCTACCACAAATGAGGCATTCTACGAAACTCCTGCAACACTTAGCTACATGACCGAGAGCCAAACAGGCAAAACACCCTTTCTTACTTTTAACTATTTCCTGCCTCTCAGCTAAAGACTTTTTCTGGGCGGAAAAGCAATCAGAACTATTATGCTTACCATCACAAAACAGGCAGCCTCTTTTTTGTTCTTTTGCGTAAGGCGCTGCGTGTAAGACAGAGGCTGTTGATGAAGCTCCATTTTTATTAATTTCATATGCAACTTTTTTCTTCTTTGTAAACCTGGTATCTTCAACTTTGAGCAGGCCAAAACCATCCATCGCTAAGTTAATTCGAGCTTCACTCTCCACTTCTGATTTTAGAAACGCCATCAGCTTGTTTAGCCTTTCTTTTGCTTCTATATTAGGAGATGAAGAATTTCTTCGATGATATGCCTTAAAAAATTCTTCCGGAAAACAAGATTCTACCATCGGGTAAAGTATAGATGCACACTTGTCTGTAGTAACTCCAAGCGTGTCTAATGCTCTTAGATAAGTTTCCAGTTTATCTTATAAAGATGTAAGCGGAAAAGATGTTCACCTGATTATTGATGATTAATTTGAGAAGTTCCCTTACGTATATCTCCACTAGAAGATCCTCATTTCCAAATCTTGATTTCAGACTGTCGACGGCTTTAGTATAATTCTCGCCAGTTGGCGGGATTCTTTCTACTATCTCTCTCGCTCTGGAACCCATCACAGTAGCTTGAATCAGATATTGGAACTTGTTTTCAAGTTCGATGTCCGTATCATTATCGATGTTCTGGAATTGGTTCCAAAACGGGAGCCACTCTTTGACATCGTCGCCAAACTGTCTGAACTCTAGTTTCGGTAAAGTAAACTTCCTCCTAGAATTCACTGCTTCGGCATTAACGGAACTTGGATTGGCGACATTTTGAGTATTCACTTCTCGACATTGCGCCTGTATCTTGGCCATTTCTAATTCATGAGACATTCGGGCTTTTTCAAACTCTGAAGTTCCTTTACTTTTTCTTACTCCATAGCATCTTTCTCCTTTTGAAGAAGTCTTTCTTCTTGTTCTTTTTCTTTTTGAAGAAGTCTTTCTTCTCGTCTTTTTTTTTTTTGAAGAAGTATTTCTTCTTGTTTTTTTCTTTCTCTAACGGTATCCTCAATCCTCAAGTACTTGTTTAACGAAATCTGGATCCTTTTTATATTCGTTGCTAGCCAAAATCAAGTCCTTCAATTTTGCTAGAGTTGATCCAACCGGCACTGATTCACCAATTTCTTCTAGAACCACTAGCAAATCTGCTTTCTTGTATCCACTTTTAAGAATCACCCCTATCCGGACGGTACTTTGATTCTGACTCACCAGATGGCACTACAATTTCCGCCAAATGATACATTTGGCGATTTAAAAAAAGAGATGCGTTTCTCTTTCTGGAGAGTGGTGCACGGCAAGATTTCTTAATCATAAGATAAAGAGGATTCGATTGTAAAGAAGGGTAGACTAACGGATACGGGTTCTAGTACTCTTTTGCGAGCCGGGACGGTGTTCCGGAAATTTATTGGCGTATTGTTTGATTATTTCTCTTTTTTTTTATTTGTTTAAAAAATATATTTATTTTGTAAATTGTGACGAACCCCTTGGCTGCAAATTCCAGATAGGACGGTGGCATAAATCTTAAGATCTTCAATCTTAAGATCAGTCAATTCTTTTCTGGTTTACTGGTATTAATATATTATATTTCTATTTATAATTACCGAGATGTGGTGCCATTATAAACTGCTCTAAAGTCATCCCTGTAAACTTCGGAATGCGAGTTTATCTCCGGCATATGAACAGTATCGTTTTTTAATCTAGTTCCATAATTTTAATTGTCGGCGTGGTAATCTTTATGTTTGTTAAAACTAATGGCCATACCAATGCAAAAGTGGAAACCCGATGCATAAAATATGTCGTTAGCTGTTTTAAAGGCAATAATAAGTCAGCAAGATACAAACAAACGCGGGTGTATATGTAGCGTAGGTTATCGCTCGAAGGTTGCGTTATGTGCCGGCTCTGGTTCTGACCTCGTCAGTTAACCGCTGCTCAAAACTACGAGGTGAACGTGTTGAAACTCTGTACAGCTAGGTAAAAATTTAGACAGCCTGAAAAGTTCCGGCAAACGATGGAAGGGGGAGACCAAGTATATCATATGCATAAATATGACATAAGCCAAATATATCATATGTCGGTCCAACCCTGCAAGAGGGTTGGACCGACGGGTTGGATCCAGCCCAATACAGCTTTTCAGCGTCCTGACTGCAACACAGAACAAATTCAAATTTCTCGTTTTATTATATATTTTCGTCCCGAAAGTGGCGAACGATATAACTAAACGGAAAAAGGAAGTATTTACGGAAATATTGAAATAAATTTTAAATTTTTTGTAATCTCCATTACAAACTTTGTTGAATTATATTAAAAGAAACTCAAGAAACTCCTTCACCGTGCCAACACACAATTTATTGTATTGAAAAGAAAAAAACTAGCTAGCTGCGTAGCCCACCTTGCAAAGAACCGTCATTGTGAATCGATTCTTTTCTTTTTTTTCTGAAGTTTTTCTTTCTTTTTCTGCAAATGCATCCAAAATGTATTGGGGCTCACGTAATGGCCGATTTCGTGATGCTAGTGGATCGACAATCTCAGGTACGCAGTAGTCCAAATAAAAAGTTTCCAATTTCGGTGTGATTTTCCTCCAAAATTCTTCTCTTTCAATTCGAAAAGTTAAGTTGTCATTTCGACACCAGAAAAACAAATCGCACCAATTTCTATTGGCCAATGCTAGCTGTCCTTGAATTTGATAAAAATATTGGTGTAATCTTGGCACATGCAAAGAGCCATTAGGACTTGCTCTAATACCAATGGCGTGTTTTTTACATGTTTCAACCAAACTGTTGGAATCTCTTGCGGAGTATGGGCATTTGACTTCGACCAGTCCATCTGTACCAACTAAACCGTCTGGTGCTGAACAAAGAAAGGGCTTATCTGGGCAGATGAACATCCCGCAGCGTTCCACTTTTACGTTATTTTTTATTCAATATTCTTTCAGTACAATGTTTTCATTCGCTCTACCGTACTCCATAGACTTAGTAAATATATTATCCTTGTATAATATTCTTTTTACCAAGTTGGAGCTGAGGGTAGTTGCTCTTCGTTGAACGACGTCCTTAAACATTGTTGAAGGTATTCTTTTGCATCTTTCTCGTCTCCATATCTCTGACGTGGCTTGGGTTCGAGTTAAAGGTTCGTATTCATCCCTTGATTTCACTTGTAAAGATCAAAGGTGTGCAATTGTTTTCACCCGAATGGCTGCAGCATCCAAATCAAGAACATTCGGATCATCACCATGATGCTCATTGCCCCCGCGACTGATATGATCAGCTAGCTTCCTTCTTTTTCTTTTATTGGTGTCAGGAAAGATGGATTTTCTTTTAAGTTTCCTAAGTGCTTCAATATTCCGCTTGTGCAGCAATTTCCTATGGGGTGATTTAGGGCTTTCTCCGACCAATGCCTTATTCACTAATTACTGCCATTTAAGAGATGGTTCTTGAAAAGCTAAAGCAGCAACATTGGATCTTCTTTCAATTGATCCCCCTTTAGAAAAATCGATTCTTTTGCCACCAGTTGTTTTGCATAATTGACTCATGTATATTTATGCCGGATTGTTTGTCAAATTGTAAATCAGAGTGTTTACAACAAGAGACAAGAATTCTCCTGATCTCTGCTTGGATTGCAGAAAGCATACTAGTGACTTGCTAGTGACAGTTCGTCGATTTGTTCATTTGAAAGGCTCTTGCTCTTGTAAATTAGACACTGATAGTTTTTTGATTACAAGCCTCACTCCCGCCAGTCTGTACATTCGTTCTGCAACGAGCTTCCTACAGTGTACACCTTTGGAGCCGGGAAATCTTGACGTGTTTTTTTGCAACTTTTCAAGGCCTCTAAAATAGCGTCGGACTGCGTGATTGGCACATTCAACTTTCAGTACTCTGCCACCATACGACACATGTTCTTGTACATTGCTCATTAGGTTCGTGTCCCCATCTCCAACAATTCTGGTGCAACGAATGTGGTATTTGCTCTCCAAGTGTTTCATGTCATTAACTATTATGTCTGCTTCCATTGCTGTCGATGGCCCAGACCAGTTTTTTGTGCATGTGTGTGGCTTGAGAGGGCATCCCTCTTTATTCACTTGGCAGACTAAACACACTTTGTTTCTTGAATTTATAAATAATATATTTTGCGTCAAGGTTCCTATAATGACGGCCACACCATTCGACGCATTATATCCATGACCATAAGAACGTTTACACACACCACCGTCTACTATAACGCATATATTGAAGTAGCCATCAAGATCAATATCGCCTCTTTTTTCGGCTAATTTTTTCTCTTGCTCAATTTCCCTGATAAGCGAGTCTTCCTTGCACGATTTTACTACTTCTCCAGCAAATTTTTCACAAGGAGCTAAAGTGTTCTGGGCCATATATGACATGTTCATGATGCTAAACTTTTGCTCTTCAAGTGAATACCCACTTCCGGTAACAAGAGCTCCCAAAACGGCAAGTTGGTTGAACGAGCGTTTTTCTATATCAGTCGTCACTTTTGCGGTACATTTGCAACGGGATTTGTTACAAATAAAATAATAATCAAAAATTAATCCTCTTTGAACTACATTCTGAAGTACCATCTTGCCTTCAAATGTGCAGTTGAAAGGTTAGGTTTGAATTATCGTCGCACTAGAGCTACACGAGGGCTATTGGCGACGGGCATCGTATTTTAGAACCACAGTCAAGTGACGGCAGTTAAAAGAATGTTCTTCCAGTTTTCTAGCCTGAGAAATTACGTGAGCTACATCGCAAATGACCCTATTTGAGGGATATGGGCTTTTCCCTTATACTTTCAACATGTTCAATAATTAGTGGAGGAAGATCGTCGTCACTTGAAGGTTCGAGATCGTAATCGTTGTTAGTTGGCGAAAGACAGGCCTTCGGTTTATCTTCCATCAGCGATCCATTGAGTTCGGAAGTTAATGGCTCTAATGTCATTTCACCGTCATTCAAACTTGGGATTAATACGCCTCTAGAAATCCTGAAAATATAAATAATTTATGTTGTTTAGAAAGTGCTCCTCTCTCTATAAATTGAAACCGGAAAGCCATCCCAAAACACAATAACAAAATAAAAAGAAAAACTTAAGAACAAGAAGTCTATTTTAAAGTTAAAAAAATCGGCATTATATTTATCTGAATCTCATACTTTGACGGTAAACTAGATCCCACTAAAACGATGCGTAGTTCTTGTGCAAGAAAATCTCTAATTCAACCAATTTTTCAATCAGTCGACTCAGAATTTTGTTTATCAACTGAATAGAGGCTGATAAATCGTTGGTGTGAACTTTTTTTGTCGCAGCTGTACGCTAATAGCATCAAACAAAAAAAATACAAAACATTATTACGTTCGATTTTTTCGATTTCTAGTACGCCTTCTTCTTTGACTAGTTGAGACCTTTCCACGTTTTTTCGGACGTCTTTTATTATGCACAACACTTTTCTCCATTGAAAGTGGTGGTGTCATTTTTAATTCTGAAGACCAAATTCTGAAAAAAGTTATTTATGTATTATATTATTATAATAGTAGATTCGAAAAAGTAACTGCCACTTATAACCAGTTCCACACAAGATTTATACACAAGAAAAAATCAAGCAAAAACACTATTTAGTTCTAATTCCAACTTTTAAATACCAAAATTGTTTATTTTATTTAATTTTCTTGTGCATAAATGATTAATTATGCTTATCGTTTTTAATTTCTCTGCAGCTAGAAAAATTGTTAAGTAGGTTCCTGATGGATAAAACCCAAGAATTTTTTTTAAGGGCCATTTAATAAAATTAAGGAATTTTTAAATGCCCTAAAATCCAAAATACAGAGTTCTTAAGACTTGACCCGTAGGATCCTGTAATTGAGTAGGCTACATAAGAGCAAAAAAAGTCCTCGTCCCTGATTAATCAGAAGCTATTCCACCAAGATATAGAATAAAACAATTAAAACACCTTGGAAATATGACGGTTAGAACGTAATTTAGAAAGAGGGTACGGACAGATACACAGACAGGGGGACAAAAAGTAAAAATGTTAGGTCTTTTGATGTTATAGGTATCTTTAAAATAAGAATTTTTAAAATCTGACGGTTAGAACGGAAAATGAAAGGGATTACGGACAGGCAGATGGACAAAAAGTATCAAAGATAAGTATCTGATGTCATCATTTCAAAAAAAAAAATAGAAATCTGATGGGTAGAATGTAGGTGTTGGTACATGTATTTTCCGGTTTGTGTGCTTGATCAGGGACCCGCTTATAAACCTTCGTCAAGTAAGACAGACACTAAAACTTTTTCCTGACACAGAGAAAGAAAGTACACCCAGGGCGAATGCGGGAATCGAACCCGCACCCGGTAAAGTACGCAGACTGTTAGCGTAATGGACTACGATCAAACTCACTAGGACACCCGGGCCTCAAGGTGATGGCTAGAATGTAAGTTTGGTTCTGACAAACAGACAAACGGAAATCTCCACGATGTCAACACCCTACTGACCTTTTTTTTAAAATTCTTTAGAATTAAAAAAAAGCTATAAGTAGGCTAAAAATAATTTATTTCTTCAAGGGCTATTGGCGGTGGACCTCGCAATTTAGAGCCGCGGTCAAGTGAAGAGGTCGACACCCCAGCCTATTATATAAAAAAAATTCTGATTTTAATCGAATATAACGTATCGGTTTAACAATTTTTCTGGTCAAGAACAAGAAGAATACTTTAGAGTTTATATAAGGGCAAATATTACAATATCTATAAAAACAATGTCAAAACAAGGGGCTCCAATATTCATGAATATTCAATTTCCAGGTTGCACATCAAAATCGCTGTGTTATAGTATCAAACCTGACTACAACTAAAGTAATCAAGTTTAAAAGTCACGCCAATTATTTGACAGGATTTTTCATGAGCTCCGCCCACTTTTCCCACTTTTCGTTTTTGTGGTTTTAGGGTTACACTTCAAATGACTTACAAGTTGGCTGCTGTTTTACTTCTACGATTTGGCGACCTTTATTTCTGTCTGAAATTCCGATAAAATCATAGTTTCTCGTTTGTAATAAACGTTTTTGTCATAAAAAGTACTTGAAATGCAAAAGCATCATTTAAATTCTGTCTTAACATACAAAGATAATACATAAGTGAATTGTTTAGATTTATTAAAAAAGATTTGTATCACTTAAGCCAATTTGTCCTACAGATGTCGCCACGATTCTTAAAATGATGATTTTTTTAAAAATTAATAATTAAAAAACTGGTAGACATTTTTCTTTCAAATCTTTTTTAAACTGTCTTTCATTCCTATTTGCATATCTGGTGCAAAAAAATCATACGTTAAAAAAATACTTTACCAGAAACTATGATTAGAAAAATAAAGCATTACGTCTATAGGACTGACAGTCCCTCTTAAAGAAGCTTGCCATTTTCTATTTGCCGTGGTCCATGTTCGGGCGCCAAATGAAGTACGATATACCACAAAAACAGTTCTTTTCACAGAAAAACAAATAATCAGGTTTATTTCTTTAAAATAGATGAAACGGCCGGCACATAAATACCGTTACACTAAAAACGTATCGCTACAAGCGAATTCTAATAATATTTTCTAAATCTTAGGGCGCTTTTTCATTGAACGACACGACACCGATAAATCGTACACTATCGCTTTGGACGGCATACGATATTATCGTATCGTCTAGGTAGTCGCTTTTTCACTGCACCGATATCGTTCACTGAAACGGGCCGATTTTCCGTTCCGCTCATTTTCGTGTTCGTCTTTCTCCGTGAGCAGACGCATTTAAAAAATGGCTCGTCACAATAAACTACATTATCATCAATTGCGCCTCTTATATTTACTTTATTTAAGAAGGAAAATACGAGGTATTACAAAACGCTTCTGGGTTAACGATATTTTAAAAGCAAGGCATTCTGAAGGGGGGATTTTCACGTACTATTTGAAAGGCTACATAAAGATCCTGCAAAATTCTTCAATTATTTTAGAATGAGCGTGGAAACTTTCGATTGAACTTTCTAACATGACGTTAAAAAATAAATTTTTAATTACAAGCTGAAATCAGTTTTAAAAAAAATACAACCTTATTAAAACAGTTGCTAGTTAATTGTAAAAAAATTAAGAATTTTATATAAAAAAAAACTTGCAATTTTTTTAAACTATTTAAAAACTAAATTTGTTAACTAGGTCATAGATTTCAGCACCATTTTATTTACTTTCCGTCATGTCTACCCTCAACTAATTCGCAAAGAGACACAATATCAAATTTAAGATCCATTTTTACGAAGTTTTCAAACAACAACAAACAGAAAATGTCGCCACGATTAAGAAGGATTCGTGCGTACACACGATATAACGTGGCGATAACCGATATCGCCCGATTAGGAACGGCATAATCGTTATCGTATCGGCTAGTGAAAAGCGTCCCGGCTTCGCGTGTGTGTTTTGCGTTCCACGATATCGTGTTACTGAAATCGTATACGATTTGTCGGTGTCGTGTCGGTCAATGAAAAAGCGCCCTTAAGCTAAAATAGAATGTCGCGTGCGCAAAACATGAAAAACGAGACAATTTCTAAATGTACAAATCTAAGTCACGTGCACAAAATACACAATAAAATGGCTTGTCTCCACAAGCGATTCCAACCAGGCTATTCAAGCTGAGTGCAATGGACCGCTTTTTCACCCCGGTCAAAAAATAGACCCTTTTGTCACTTCCAGTTCTCAGGACTTTGTTGCCTGCTTTGAAACTCGGGACTTTGAATGGTTGCTTGAAGGTTGTTGGCTGAGTGACCTACTACGAAATTGCAGTCACCTGTGTGACTATTTGTATGCCTGTTATTCTGTCTGTTTCCAACCGCTCTACAGCACTAAATGACATCTACCTACGGACTTAAAATTTGGTATAAAAGTTCTTATTATCCATCGGATGTCACAATAAGGTTTTAGAGAAAATCACGCGTGCTTAAGGGGGAATAGGACAGAGCAGGGTGCCTGGATAAATAGTAAGTACTATACAGAGTGGCGACACCGAGCTTCCCTGCCGATTGCACGCAGGCAAGCATCTGCAATCTCATTGGCCGATCGGCTGTGCTCCATTTCCGTTTTCCACTTTTTCGATCACTGTATTTTTTCTCCATAGCGCGTTGGTTGAAATTATGAGTGTTCTATGTTAATCTGCTTCATCTGCAAAATTTTAGGTATGTTTAACTTTTATATTGTATATTATGAATAAGGAATTGTCTGAGCTACATTTTGCACTAAGTATTTTTTGTATTTAGCACGTTTTAAGATGTGTATTTTTTGTTTTTTTAGAATTTTTCCAACTTGCATTGTATATTTTATCGAGTTTTCGTTAATAATAATCCTAATAATTGTAATTTTAAGTACAGTTTATTATAGTATTATATTCAATGAATGACTATGAATTCGTAAAAGCTAAAAATAGTTGTTATTTTAAGTGAAATAGGCAATTTTTGGAATTTGCGTGCAGACGATATTTGGCCACGTTTTGGCGCGAGTTGGCTCCAAGTGTTGGCGCTCTTCTGAAAGGTAAACAAATGAAAGTCTGTTACGGTATTGAGTGTTATTCCGGAATGTACTATTTTTTGTATTTTATTACTTATTTAACGCACATTTTATTGTAAGTAAAGGTTGAAAGAAAAGTTAAGGTTGTACCTTAAATCTATTTTGTGATTTTAAGTGTTTACATTACATAATTTATTATAACTATATGTTATTCTAACTACTTAAAGGGCCATTCCATGGGTAACTGACTGACAATTCGACGAAATTACAATGTTTTACGAAATAGCGGGACAATTATATAGTTTTACAAATGAGGTTTTATATATTTTAAAAGAGAATTTTCAGCTGAATTCAAATATGGTTTACAATTTTAGATAGCTCTTATAGAAATTGTTAGAAAAATTATTGAAGTTGTGGTAACTGACTGACATATCTGCAACCTTCATTGACACTTCAAGTTATTCAATATCATTTTCTTTTGAATATAAACGAGGTGGCTTTTAAAAGTCAGGCCTATATTAAAGTGGAAGAAATGAACTATCCAGAACATCAATTTTTATATCAAAATATTGAACCCTGAAAAAATACCAGCTTTTAGAACGCCTTGGTAACTGACTGACATAATGGTAACTGACTGACATCTCTGAAATACTTAATATATCTGATGAGTTTAGTTTAGTTTGAATTATCATCACACTAGAGCTGCACAAGGGCTATTGGTGATGCACGTCGTAATTTAGAACCACAGTCAGGTGACGAGTCGACACCTGAGTAAGGCACCCAACGCAACCATTAAGGGCGACATCTTACGCAGCGTTGGGACTTTGGAGGATATTTAAGGTGCACTCCCTCTACATGGGGTATTATTAATCAGATATTTTCGGCTGCACGGGCCGTTTATAGGTCGGCAGTTATTTTAGAGATGCCCGGACCCGAACCTGGAACCTTCCGCTTGCAAGGCGAACGCCTTAACAAACTGGGCTCCCCAGCCGCCCATGTCTGATGAGAGAAAACCCAAAAATTATTTGCACATTCATAATATATGAGAATTAATAAACAACACGGGTCGACACGGAACATACACGGGTCAGTGAGACAAAAAGCGGAACTGCCCTGCTTAAAACTGATCGTCTGTTCACATTAATAAAAAGACCAACATGTGATTGAATCAAACATGAAAGTTGAGTTGTATTATAAAAATAATTTATGCATAGGGTCAATACTGGGGTAATAATAAGTAAATTAATAGCCAGCTACACCTATGTCAGTCCGTTACCAAGTCAAAATGTCAGTCAGTTACCAAGCAATTTTTACCTGTACAAGTTCATTTGTTAAATTTTGTCCCATTTAGTATTATTTAGTACTTATTGAAAACAGAGAATATCTTTATAAAGATTCTGCAGTCCAAATTTCTATTCTAAAATTAAAAAATTAAAACAAATTTGGTAACTGACTGACATTTTATGAAAGGCTGTAATAAGTGTATCCCATTACAAGTAATTTTGCCACTTTTGATTTGGGTAAGAGCATAGAATGTTACTTTACAATGTAGGGAACAATTTAATTAAAAAATTTTTTAAAAAAATGGAAAGTTTAGGGAAAAAATGTTTCGAAAGGGTAAGAATCTAACACTTAAAATTATGGATTTTTTTTACAGTGTTCGTTAAAAAGCAATTTTTCTTCTATAAAAAAATATATATATTTCAAACAATGAAATTCAGTGTGTTGAAACAGAGATTCCAATCTTTAAAATGGTATGTGACGCGAAGTATGTACTTAATTTTGAAATTTTGGTACCGAGGTTGACATTTTCGTGGAGTAGCCCTAAATAAATAGAAGCAGTTGTGATGGACCTGCCTGGTTGCAGGGCCGGATTTCTAAATAGGGTAAGTAGGCTGTAGCCTAGAGCGGCGAATTTTCGGGGGCGGCAATTTGGTATTAGTACATTCATATACCTGTCACAAATTCCCTTTCTTTTCAAACGATTTCAAAGAATTTTAAAGATGGAACATTATTTTAAAAAAGATCTTATGATGGCTAAGTCAAATATTTATTTTTTAAGAGGAAGCGTCAGAAATCCAATTGTCCTATACAGTCAATGCTATAAATTTCTGACCATAACTGCTAGATAAATATTGATTCAAACAATACAAAAATTTTACCAGAAATAAAAGTCTATCCACAGAGTGTAATAAAGAAATTGTAATAAGAAATATGTTGTTTAAGTACGTTTAATTTATGAAAAGTTATAATTAATAAAACAAAATAGTGTCGCCATCTGTTGGTCGCGATCAGTCAACAACGCAATTTTTTTTTTTCATAATATTATAACTGTTATTTTGCCGTCAAATTATGCTTAAAAATAAAAACAAACCTTTTTCTATACTTTGGCTGTCACATAGTTTTAATAACTTATTCTGAAAATGCGTTGTTGTGTTCCAAACTATCTGAACCCCTGTTGGCGAGAAATTACGGCAATATATTTACATATTTGTTGCCAATAGTGCCAATCTCAATTACGGCAACCATGGCTAATGTTGACATCATTTAGTTTTGCTACCCAGCAAAAAAAGTCAGCATAAAAACTTCAAAAAAATCACAAAGATGCAGATTTTATGCTGACAAATGAAGTTTTTTTGCAGACGAGATTATCAATGTAGGTTTCATGCTGATAGTTTGCAGTTTTTGTAAAAATTTATTGCTGACGAAATCTTCATATTAAATTTCGAAGGAAAACTGCTGCTTTTTTTAAGGTTTACTGCAGCTGAAGTTTTAGGAAGATATAACTTGCATAAATCAACGATCTATGAAGGTTTTATGCTGATATTTTGCAGTTTTTGTAAAGGTTTTTTGAAGATTAAATCATTATATTAAATTTTGAAGAATAACTGCTGCTTATGCAAAGGTTTATTGCACCCAGTTTTAGAAAAATATAACTTGCATAAATCAACGATCTATGAAGGTTTTATGCTGATATTTTGCAGTTTTTGTGAAGGAAAGGAATTGAAGCTTAGTTTTAGAAAGATACAACTTGCCAAAATCAATTATCAATAAGGGTTTTTTGCTGATAATATGCTTTTTTGTAAAGGAAAGGAATTGAAGGAAAATGCAGGTAAAATAAAGGTTTTATAAATTCCAAGAAATTCTTTTTTTGAAAGTGTTTTTATTTGATTTTGTATTAGTCTTATATTATTTACTAATTCAAAAGAATTGTCTGGTGGTAACGTTTAATTTCAACATAAATTCCTCAAGATATAAAATGGGAAAATTCTCACATTTTAGTTTTGTACATATTTTTGTGAAATAGGAACCATTTAATTTTGTCACCATGTTTTGTCTTGTTTTCATTTTTCCCTATCATTAAAATGCAAGAGAAGACACTTATCCATATACTTCATTTGCCATTAGAAATAAGTGGATAAATTTAAACTTCTGATCAATAATAAAAATATTTATATGGTTTTGTAAATAAAAAAGCAAATTTTAACCAAGATTTTTTTAAATTTCTTATTATGTTCAAATATAAATCTTCAAATACTTAAATTGCGTTCCAGAACAGTATTGCGGTTTCTTAATATTTATTGCATTTAAAATGTATACAATTTTTTAAGATAAAGAGCAATTCCGGTTATTGCTCTGAAACAATAACTATCGGAACAAGGTATACTAAATTATTTTTATCTTTCAACTTGGCAGTAGCATACTTTTGAACTATATTTTCTGGTTCAAAGACAATATCACTTACTCCGAGTTGATCATCATCATTAGCTAATATTAAAATGTAATCACACAATTGACCAATGTCTTTATTTTTTTCTTAAAACTTGTAACTCTCAACTGCCTACCAACAAGGAATACCTTCTCGCCCACAAGAACAATATCGTGGATTTCTGAATATAAAAGTAAATTTTTGTCTAAAAAGGAAACTACAAAATTAGAACGCTTAAATTTTTCTGAATAGGCTTTGGATGTGTAAATGCATTTTGAATGCGACATTCTTTTATAAGAGAGTGGCACTGTATCAGTCACGACATTTCTACCCATGGCATCTTTCAGCAAGTTTCCCACAATACGTGTTAACTTCCTAGGTTTACCGTTTCCAAACAATGTGCATCCATTGACATTTATAGCCTTTTGCGTCAGTCTTTTACCACGTTCCATAGTTTCAACAAAAGAGACGAGTCTAACATGTTTTAAATCTGTTTGAAGAAGTTTTACAATCGACTTATTACAGTAAGAATTTAATATCTGTATCGGAATTCCCTTAGTGCCATGATGCAGAGCTTTCAATTTTCCTAGGGAATCTTCAAATATAAAGCAAGAATGAGACCATAAAGGACCCCAATTTCTCACAGCATCGGGTAAATGTAATAACAAATGTACATTATATGAAAGCTCTTCCCGACCATAAATAGATGCAAGATCAGAAACGAACTTTTTTAGAGCCAATTCCGCTGTTAATATGGCAACTGAAGATATATTTCTTCCTAAAAGTAGTTCAACAGCATGAACAAAAGCTAACCAGTGTTTATATACACCTTTCTCTAAGAGATTTAACAGTAGAATGGGTGAAGTGATTAAAAAAGTGCGCCACTCGGAAGCTTTCCAAAATGACATATCTTTGGTTGTACGCAGCATTCGTGTGGTTTCACTAGGCAGTTTTAAATCAATGCGTTGATTTAAAGTCTTCTTTGACTGAGAAGATAAGGAATAAACATGTCCCGAAGTTTCCAACCATAAATTTGTAAACTACCTAGCCACTCCTAAAAGAACCGAATGCATGTAATCTGGGACAAAACCAGATACCAGATTAAAATGGGGAAACAGACTCATCAAAATTGATGGTCCCTTAACACCCATACAAGGAACTTTGGAGTCGCTGTTTCAGCATATTCTACTGTAGATTCAAATGTACGCAATGGTGGTAAAGATAAGTTACATCATATATTCTACAGAAGCCATTTCCCTTGGGAATCGAGGTTCCTTCACTCTCAAAAAGCACACCCATATTTCCCATTATACTGAAGGAAATTTTGCATTATAGCACGAGCTGGTGCATCCGATGAACACAAAACAGGAATAACTCTAGTTGTAATAGGTGCACCCTCTTTATTACACCACTGAAACCCGACTGTGCTCAATTCATCCAGTTCCTCAGTAAATGGTTTTAAAAATTCATTCATTAGTGGCTTTTCTGTCCCAAACCATATACCACACATTAAAACATGCTTTTTTCGAAGAGATGGAGGCAGCTCATTTATAGCACACTGTACTGGCCATATGTCAGTACGTGACTTTCGATATAAGGGCAAACCATCAATATTAAACTGAAGAGATATATCAGTTTCATTCAAATCCCTAACTGCCAATTTATACAAAGCACCATCAACCACGTCAGAAACATTTTGTATAAAGTTATCAGATTTACATTTTTGCTTATATTTTGATATTTCACTAAATATGTCACATGCTTCAAATTTTACTTTTAACTGTGGTTTTAAAGGCATATATAAAAAGAAATTACCTTGTTTTAAACTAATATCACGGTTAAAACCTTCAGAGCAATGGTAGCACGTGCTAGGTACAATGGAATCAGACAATTTACACAAATGAGATTTGCAATTTGGACAGTACATGTGAACTTCACATGAATTATCTAATTCAGAAGTTAGTTTCTTAAAGAATGTGTGCCTAGTCCCAAGTAAATTACTCGGAGGATAAAATACGTTTCTATCAAGTATTTAAAATTCCCAATCAAGTATAAAAGCATTAGTTAGTTGTATCTTATACTTAGATGACACGTGTACCTAAATTCTTTAACTCATTAGGAGAACTCTTAATGTGTACTATATTATATAGAAAATAATTCAAGCGATACTTGAATCCAGTAGAAATTTTGTTAATAAATTGATGCTAGTGGTTTTTATTCTTATAAATCTGAACCTAGTAATTCTGAATAAAATTTTTGCAAAAGGTCTTATTTATGTAAAGAACTATCCTATCGTCTTGCCTCTATTCCTATTTTCTTCAAACAACTAATAATATATATCCTGACAAATTTGTAAGATAACTGTATGTAATTTTCAGAAAACAAGAGAATGATGGACGATTTGATCGACCAGATAGTTGTGAGTGGAGACAACAGCAACTTACCCCTTCTGCAGACGGAGAATGAGGGCAAAAGACAGAAAAAGAGGAAAAGAGCAGAAATGGCTGGACCCAAAATGTAAGTGTATACTTTTCATTTTCATAGTCACTGACTTTTAAAATTAAAGTTACCGCTGCAGTGCTGCTTGGCGCGGTTTCAAAAACAACTTGGCGAAACTCTTGTGTTTCCCCATTGCCAGATTCCTTTACGCCGATGCAGTAACCCTAGTTACTTTCGACAAAAAAAACCAGACTCGGGGGAGGGGGGGGGGGGTTGGTTTGCTTTGGGCAATACAAAACAAAAGTTACACTACACAATGGGCTATTAGTAGCCATGGTTTTATTATTTTTTCTGATTTTCATTTTACACCGGATCCACCTACTTCTGTTTTTGTTTTCATACTTCCGTTTTCGTGTTGTGATTTTACCAATTTACATTTTACCAATTTACGGGAGTTATGAAACAACACTGGATCCAACACATATTTGTTCTATTTTGTTGATAAAATTTAGTGTACATGATTAAACCACACCACAATTAAATTTACATGTTTAAATGGCAGTAAAAAAAATTAGTGAAGAGATTACTTTCATATATTCCACTGAAATATGGCATTTAAACATATGCTCCTGGAATGTGTAGATAAGCTATAGCAGGGGTTCCCAACCTTTTTGAATCTGCGTACCACTTACCTTTTTGAGAAATTTTGGCGTACCACCAGAAATAGATATTTTAACAAACGCATAATATTACTCTTCTAAAAGTGTTCAAAGGAATTTGTAATTAAATTCCTGAGAAAACTTCATATTTAATGGTTAGATATTTGTTTATTTCTAACATGCTAATAAAAAAGGAAAAAACTGGGTAAAAAATTTTTTTAGTAAAAAAGTATTTGAAAAAGTGTTGCAATGTTCATAAATAAATATTTTTATAGGCAAAAAACAAACAGCAGCCTCCATATTTTAACGGAAGTTAAAGAAAAAATTGCTGCCCATAAAGAGAATCGACTTGAGAAAGCAGCGGAGCAACTTGCTCCAGGGGACGATGTCATCAGGGCTGAACTCCTGATGACAAAAGAACTCTATTCTCAACTTCAAGTGAAATATGCGGAGCTTAAAAAAAATATAAACCAAGAAAAGAGAACTCAAAGAACTAAAAACTCCTGAGCTTGTAAAAATAGGTGAACATTTGAGAGTGAGGAAAGATAAACTTGCCCTATGTAGAACAAACCATTTCTCAAAATATGTTAGAGATTTGTTAGAAGTACAATTTGGTAGTGATATTTTGGCTAATGTTGCTTTGAAATGGGCCAAAAAGTCCAATATAAAACCAATTATTTTGGACAAAGACATTGTGAATGATGTCATTGCACATGTTGTGACTAAGTATTCAGTGACGGTGACGATGGTGCGGGCTGCTATCCGTCAAAAGCTGAATTCAGCGCATAAGCTGAACAAAAGACAAAATTTGTGCAATGACATCACTGACAATGTCTTTACATAAAATGGATTTGTATTGGACTTTTTGTCCTTGCAACTTTTGATATTTTCACCTTTTTGGCTTTTCTGTTGTTGTTTTTTTCAAAAAAGTAGTTTGTATCGTAATAAATCTTAGGTTTTTTAAAAGGCAAATGTTTAAAAACTAAAATTCCAACTTTCATTTGCCGATATTTTTTTAAACCAATTCTATATGCATGTCAATTTTAAGCAAAAATTCAATTAAATTCCAAATTTTATTAAAAAAATTTAGATAAGAATATATTTTAAAAATTTTAATGGCCATTTAAATGATCCACAACAAACCTATTTAAGGGAACTAGGAAGTGAGCGATAGCTGAAAACGACGAAATAGAAGCCTGAGAATAAAGCTTCACGAAATATATTTATTCTAGACAAAAAGAAGTTAAATTTTTTTTTGTATGTTGCTAATCACATTTTCATCAAATAGAAAATTCCTATTCGATGAAAATGTGATTAGCAACATATAAAAAAAATTAAACTCCTATGTCTAAAATAAATTAATTTTGCGAATCTTTATTTTTAAGCTTCTATTTCGTCCTACACCTATCGCTCACTTCCCGGTTCCCTTAAAATAAGTTAAAAAGTATAATTTAATGCTGTTATTATCAGTTAAATATGATGTCATAACATGTTTTTGTTTATCACAATGAGTTTTCTGATATTGTTTATTAAGAAAGTGGCACATGTTTAATTAAAAAAAAAATAACATAACTTTTAATTTAAATTTTGGATATTTGATGACAAAAAAAAAGGTTTTTACACTTTGTATATTATAACTATATATATAAAAAACTTTATTGTAAATAAATTCTGTAATATTTACTTTTGTACATGTTCATTTTGTAAATTTTATTTGTTGTGGTTTATCAAATTCACTGACAGGCAAATTTAAGTATGAAATCATCAAAAATTCTATAGAAAAATTTAGACAAATGCAGTTAATTTTAGAAATTCAGGGATTTTCCTTTATTAAAAATGAGCATTCTTCATTTATTTCATTTGTTTTAAAAACTTAGCAAAAAAATGAAGGAAAAATGCAGTTTTTCTGTTCCAAATTCATGCATATTTCATGCATAAAAACTGCATTTTTCCTTCATTTTACGCTTAATAAAATCAGCAAAAAATCTTCACTTAAAAATGAAGGATATATGCAGTTTTTTAGTTTCAAATTCGAGCATTTTCCATGCATAAAAACTGCATTTTTCCTTCATTTTACGCTTAATAAAATCAGCAAAATATCTTCACTTAAAAATGAAGGAAACATGCAGTTTTTTAGTTTCAAATTCCAGCATTTTTCATGCATAAAAACTGCATTTTCCCTTCATATTAAAATCAGCAAAAAATCTTCATGTAAAAATGAAGGAAAATGCAGTTTTCCGTTCCAAATTCAGGCATTTTTCATGCATGAAAACTGCATTTTTCCTTCATTTTAAATGCCTTTTAAAATCAGCAAAAAAATCTTCATTTAAAAAATGAAGGAAAAATGCAGTTTTTTTGTTCCAAATTGAGGCATTTTTCCTGCATAAAAAATCAGCATGCTTCCTGCAGTTTTCTGAAATGCAGGAAACATGCTGATTTTTAATGAAGGAAACATGCTGATTTTTAATGAAGAAAACATGCTGATTTTTTATGAAGGAAACATGCTGATTTTTAATGAAGGAAACATGTTGATTTTTAATGAAGGAAACATGCTGATTTTAATGAAGGAAACATGCATGAATTTGGAACAAAAAAACTTCATTTTTCCTTCAAGTTTTTATGCTGATTTTTTTTGCTGGGAATAGGAGTTCCAAGAGTTTAAGCAATTCTTGCAAACAAGTTTGTGACAAATTAAATCTGAGGGAGAACGAGAGGATGCTCACAAAGGCTTCCAAGATATTTATTTCAGAGGACGGATACAACAACTCTGTTCCATTTTTTATGAAAGTTCCCGACTCAGAATTAGGGACACTATTGCAATGGTCAAACGATAAAGTATGGATAATCGATACATCTTCATCAAGGTTTGGCAGAGTAGCCTGACCCCTTATGGTAATGTTTGCTGCAACACTGCTAGCACTTGGATTTGAATGAACTCCAAGAGTTCGTGGGACTTTGCGACGCCAAGCTGTTGTTCGAGGTATTACTTCATCCGAACAAATATACCTATTGTACTTGCGTTTTTTGGTTTTAATACAGTCAGACATAGTTAAAAGTCAAAATTACGATAAAAATCAGAGCTCAAAAATTAAACACACGGAGGTGCACCCCCTCTAGAACACGTTAATAGCCCAAGTAGACCCACAAGGAGCACAAAGTAATAATATCGAAAACAATGCTCCTTTAGCAACACGAAGTCAGAGCTTAAGTCAACACGGGGAAGATTTTAAAAATTAGAAAAATCGCCCGACAGTAGGCTGTGGAAATATCATAAGATAAACCACCCTTAACCAACTGCCGACAAATCTTAAGAAACAACAGGCTCCTTTAGCAACACGAAGTCAGAGCTTAAATCAACACGGGGAAGATTTTAAAAATTAGAAAAATCGCCCGACAGTAAGCTGTGGAAATATCATAAGATAAACCACCCTTTACCAACTGCCGACAAAATTTAATTCTTAATTTAAAAATTTTAAAAGAGATATCTCGTTATAGCACTGAAAAATCCACGAGATCGCCGAAATATTTACTTAAGAAATAATATAGATAGTGTTGTTGCCAGGTTCAAGAAATACTAGGTTGCCAGGTTAAAGATAGTAAAACAAACTAAAAACCAGAATTAATATTTTAAATTTTTAAATGTGCATTTCTATTAACGTAATTTTTTTAATTAACCAGTAGCTGTAAAAAATATAAGTAGTTTTTAAATAGATATCAAAGATGATCCTTGAATTTGAATCAAAAGCCAAATCTCTTTGATTAGGATCGCGTGAAAGTTTATAAAGTGGATAGCTGTGAAAATTTAAATAATCGGGTTTGAATTGTTTTAGTGATAAGGTTTAGAAAAAATACCCCGATAATTTTTTTTACTGATATTGGCTGCATTATAGGAACCGGTTTGCGTAATTTGAAAGTCTATACACATTCTATAAAAATTGTTTCGCGCTTCATATATGGCGAACTAAAGTAGCCTATCCAAAGTTTTGACGTTTTATATTCCTTAGAGTTTGAATTTAAAAACAATGTATATATTAAGATACTTTACATAATTTCAAGATTGTTGAGAAAATGCTTAAATTAGTTAAGTTAATGTGTATTTGTGTGGATAAACTGGAACATATGTCATCGTCCTTATGGTCTGGAAAGTAAAATTTTCTCTAGAATATGCAATCTAGAATCGCAACTAAAAAAAGTTAATTTACCCCATATTGAACCAGAGAAATTAACGTAATAACAATATTAAAAAGCTAATTTCTGATTAAAATTTATTTGAATCTAAAATATTCGAAAGAAATTCTCCAAAATCATATGAACCACCTGAAAAACGAGCAAAACAGGTAGTTTCAATACCTTATTCAGGATATCCGTATCATTTTGTTGTATCATCAGTTGTATTGCTAAAAATAAAATAGATTTTAAATATAACAATTTCAACTACTTCATTAAGCTTTTTTTTTAAAGAAAAAACTCAAGTTACTCAATAATTAAACCTTTGAGGACAAGAAATATTATTATCGCCAGGGTTTATAAGAGCACACTGTGTATGTTTTTTTTTTTTTTTGTTAATTCCTTGACAGTAACATCTCCAGTATCTACCTATCAACATAAAATAAATATTAAAAATATTTTCAAATATAACTTGTAAAAATAATATTGCAGTATTTTTTTAAAATTATAAATACATATTTTATTATGCTGGCTGTACCTGGTACACAACTCAAAGATTCCGGTTCGAATGGTTCGAATAGGAACTTTGGAGGGCATAGTTGGCCTAGTAAGTTTGATTGCAGTCTAATACGCTAACATTTTGCGCGCTGTACCGGGTGCGGGCTCAATTGTTGCCTCTGGCCTGGATGTACTTTACCTCGATCTCGGATCAAGCACACAAACTGAAAATACATGTACCAACCTACCTATTTACTTAGTCTGGTTTCACACGTGTATTGTGCCTGATATCCATTAATTACGCTTTTTCCTTGCATTTAAACGCTTTTATTGAAAATGGTTGTAGGAAAAAAGTACAGAAGGTATTACGTTTTGGTTAATTTTCATGAGGAGAAAAAATTCTCGGTTTTAAGGCTAAAGGATGCGGTTCCTGATTGTCTAAATTTCTCGGATTCATACGACATAAATAAGTGGGATCGGTCACAGCTTACTTTATACAATTCGGCGGTAAGTACTAGTTTTCCTTATTATTATTTTTAAATGTTAATATACATAATGTGATTCAATAATTAGTCTTCCGTCACGAGGATTAAAGATCGGAACGCAAAGTTTTTTTGTGGTCGCCTTTTTGTATTGCTTTACAGTCATGAATCCTTAATTTGTTGCTTAGAAACAATACCTGATAAAATACGTTTCTATCAAGTAAGATAACTGTATGTAATTTTCAGAAAACAAGAGAATGATGGATGATTTGATCGACCAGATAGTTGTGAGTGGAGACACCAGCAACTTACCCCTTCTGCAGACGGAGAATGAGGGCAAAAGACAGAAAAAGAGGAAAAGAGCAGAAATGGCTGGACCCAAAATGTAAGTGTATACTTTTCATTTTCATAGCCACTGACTTTTAAAATTAAAGTTACCGCTGCAGTGCTGCTTGGCGCGGTTTCAAAAACAACTTGGCGAAACTCTTGTGTTTCCCCATCGCCAGATTCCTTTACGCCTATGCAGTAACCCTAGTTACTTTTGACAAAAAAAAACAGACTCGGGGGAGGGGGGGGGTTGGTTTGCTTTGGGCAATACAAAACAAAAGTTACACTACACAATGGGCTATTAGTAGCCATGGTTTTATTATTTTTTCTGATTTTCATTTTACACCGGATCCACCTACTTCTGACATTTTACCAATTTACACTTTCTAAAAGGCTTGTTTTAATATCAAATGAGTACTACTTTATTCTGTGTTGCTTGTGCTTCAATTAAAAATTGAATAGCTATATTGTGTTAAAATTATTGTGTGATTGTGTACAAATGTTTAATTGATATTGATGAATAATAAATACAACTTAGATCCAACAAAAAATAAAAATTGGTTTAGGTAGGCCGAATATTCGGTATTCGGCTTAATTTGGTATTCGGTGCATCCCTAGTATCCTACATGAGGCAGTACTGTAGGGCCCTTTGAAAGCCTAAATAGTCGTTTGGGGGGCAGTTTGCCCCTAAATTGCCCCCATTTTGCTGGTTTTGGCCAATTCTGAGCTTTCCTCTTGATATGGTTGCTATAACACCTAACTTTGGAGATTTTTCTAACGTTATTTTGTTTTAAAGGCAAAGTTATTAGTTATTTTGTATATGCATTTAAAATATTGAAGGTACAAAAATGATATGAAATGTATATTTTTTCTTTTTTAAATTTTCAGTGAAGGCAATTTTAAGTTCAATTGCCCACTTGGGTTTTTTGATGGTCTTTTTCAAGTTTATTTTTTTTTTAAATCCACACGTGTTTTTTCGGGTCGGGTGTTATGAAACAACACTGGATCCAACACATATTTGTTCTTTTGTTGATAAAATTTAGTGTACATGATTAAACCACACCACAATTAAATTTATATGTTTAAATGGCAGTAAAAAATATTAGTGAAGAGATTACATTCATATATTCCAATGAAATATGGCACTTAAACATATGCTCCTGGAATGTGTAGATAAGCTATAGCAGGGGTTCCCAACCTTTTTGAATCTGCGTACCACTTACCTTTTTGAGAAATTTTGGCGTACCACCAGAAATAAATATTTTAACAAACGCATAATATTACTCTTCTAAAAGTGTTCAAAGGAATTTGTATTTAAATTCCTGAGAAAACTTCATATTTAATGGTTAGATATTTGTTTATTTCTAACATGCTAATAAAAAAGGAAAAAACTGGGTAAAAAAATTTTTTAGTAAAAAAGTATTTCAATGTTCATAAATAAATATTTTTTATAGGCAAAAAACAAACAGCAGCCTCCATTATTTAACGGAAGTTAAAGAAAAAATTGCTGCCCATAAAGAGAATCGACTTGAGAAAGCAGCGGAGCAACTTGCTCCAGGGGACGATGTCATCAGGGCTGAACTCCTGATGACAAAAGAACTCTATTCTCAACTTCAAGTGAAATATGCGGAGCTTAAAAAAAATTATAAAGCCAAGAAAAGAGAACTCAAAGAACTAAAAACTCCTGAGCTTGTAAAAATAGGTGAACATTTGAGAGTGAGGAAAGATAAACTTGCCCTATGTAGAACAAACCATTTCTCAAAATATGTTGGAGATTTGTTAGAAGTACAATTTGGTAGTGATATTTTGGCTAATGCTGTTTTGAAAGGGGCCAAAAAGTCCAATATAAAACCAATTATTTTGGACAAAGACATTGTGAATGATGTCATTGCACATGTTGTGACTAAGTATTCAGTGACGGTGACGATGGTGCGGGCTGCTATCCGTCAAAAGCTGAATTCAGCGCATAAGCTGAACAAAAGACAAAATTTGTGCAATGACATCACTGACAATGTCTTTACATAAAATGGATTTGTATTGGACTTTTTGTCCTTGCAACTTTTGATATTTTCACCTTTTTGGCTTTTCTGTGTTTTTTTTTCAAAAAAGTAGTTTGTATCGTAATAAATCTTAGGTTTTTTAAAAGGCAAATGTTTAAAAACTAAAATTCCAACTTTCATTTGCCGATATTTTTTTAAACCAATTCTATAGGCATGTCAATTTTAAGCAAAAATTCAATTAAATTCCAAATTTTATTTAAAAAATTTAGATAAGAATATATTTTTAAAATTTTAATGGCCATTTAAATGATCCACAACAAACCTATTTAAGGGAACTAGGAAGTGAGCGATAGCTGAAAACGACGAAATAGAAGCCTGAGAATAAAGCTTCACGAAATATATTTATTCTAGACAAAAAGAAGTTAAATTTTTTTTGTATGTTGCTAATCACATTTTCATCAAATAGAAAATTCCTATTCGATGAAAATGTGATTAGCAACATATAAAAAAAATTAAACTCCTATGTCTAAAATAAATTAATTTTGCGATTCTTTATTTTCAAGCTTCTATTTCGTCCCACACCTATCGCTCACTTCCCGGTTCCCTTAAAATAATTTAAAAAGTATAATTTAATGCTGTTATTATCAGTTAAATATGATGTCATAACATGTTTTTGTTTATTACAATGAGTTTTCTGATATTGTTTATTAAGAAAGTGGCACATGTTTAATTAAAAAAAAAATAACATAACTTTTAATTTAAATTTTGGATATTTGATGACAAAAAAAAAGGTTTTTACACTTTGTATATTATAACTATATATATAAAAAACTTTATTGTAAATAAATTCTGTAATATTTACTTTTGTACATGTTCATTTTGTAAATTTTATTTGTTGTGGTTTATCAAATTCACTGACAGGCAAATTTAAGTATGAAATCATCAAAAATTCTATAGAAAAATTTAGACAAATGCAGTTAATTTTAGAAATTCAGGGATTTTCCTTTATTAAAAATGAGCATTCTTCATTTATTTCATTTGTTTTACAAACTTAGCAAAAAAATGAAGGAAAAATGCAGTTTTTCTGTTCCAAATTCATGCATATTTCATGCATAAAAACTGCATTTTTCCTTCATTTTACGCTTAATAAAATCAGCAAAAAATCTTCTCTTAAAAATGAAGGAAAAATGCAGTTTTCCGTTCCAAAATCAGGCATTTTTCATGCATGAAAACTGCATTTTTCCTTCATTTTAAATGCCTATTAAAATCAGCAAAAAATCTTCATTTAAAAAATGAAGGAAAAATGCAGTTTTTTTGTTCCAAATTGAGGCATTTTTCCTGCATAAAAAATCAGCATGCTTCCTGCAGTTTTCTGAAATGCAGGAAACATGCTGATTTTTAATGAAGGAAACATGCTGATTTCTAATGAAGGAAACATGCTGATTTTAATGAAGGAAACATGCCTGAATTTGAAACAAAAAAACTTCATTTTTCCTTCAAGTTTTTATGCTGATTTTTTTTGCTGGGAGGGGGGGGTGGAATTTGGTTTTTTCATGTTAAATGCTTAAACGAGGAATAAAAACCAAAATTTTAGCTGGTAGCTTAAATCCTCACAGAAATGGACATTGTGACACATCAAAAGTTTCGTCTAGGCCTCTAGAACAAGAATACCACAACAGTTTTGGCAACATATGTCCCCAGTGAGTTTTGGGTCCCATTGTGTGTTTTAACACAGATCATGAATAAAAAACCAAATTTCAGCGGGAAGCTTAAATACTCACTCAAAATGGGAGTGTGCGGTATCAAAAGAAAGGTATTGGCCTCTAGAATCAGAAAACATCAAAAGTTTTGGCACCATATGTCCC